>WOXC01006026.1:0-529066 GCA_011680675.1 Gymnobelideus leadbeateri | reverse complement strand
GAAGCTAGAGGCTGAAGGTGTGCCAGGAGGACTCCTTGGGTGAAAACTAAGACCGAAATTCTGTTCAAGAAAATACATGACTTCTGGGAGCACATCTGGGCACCCAGTTAAGATAAACATTTTCTAAGGACTTTGTAGTTCTCTTTCTACTTCTAGTAGCTAAAAAATAAACAAGAAAGCCAGAATAAACAGAAAGCAAAGGAATATGGGGAACATTTAAATTTTTTGATATGTTGTGTTTTTATATCACTTTCATTTCCAAACAGATCTCTATCCCCTTTTCTTACTGAGTGTCTTCCTACCTTGTAACAAAGAATTTCTTAAAAATAGGACAAAAAAAAAGCATTTCAGCAAAACTAAGGAACATATCCACTAAACATAAATATATGTAATGTGGCACTCTAGGATACCCCTAAATAAGCAAAGAGAAAGAGGTACATTTTTTTCCCCTTTTCTTGGGGCCAAGCCTGAATATTATAATTGTAGAATGTTTAGTGTTTTTATTACTTTGTGGTTGTTCTCTCCACTTACATTGTTGTCGGTGTGTATATTTTTCTTTGACACTTTGTGTCATTTCATGTATTACTTCATATGCACAGTTTCTTAAGATACAGTGCTATTTCATGGCCTTTTGTTTAGTCATTCTCAAAGCAACAGAAAGCAACAGGCATTAATTCTGTTTATAATTCTTAGCTTCCACAAAAAAGTGATGCTATGAATATTCTGTCATATGTGAGACCTTTCGTTCTATATCTGACCTCCTTGGCTCCTTGGGGTACGTGCCTAGTAACTGAATATTAAGAACAAAGGTATGGATATTTAGTCATTTTTTCCCCATTAGTGTACCTTTCTTTTACACAACACTTCCAACATTGTATATTCTCATCTCTGGTCTTCTTTGCCAATTGCCTGAGACTGTAACAGATGGTTATTTACCATATAGGCCTTATAGATATCATCAAGATGAAAGTTGGGGATGCCTTGACTATGGCAATAAAAGGGTATGTATCATTCAAAATAAAAAGCCCTACAAGAAAGGATAGGGGTAGCACTGTCTGTGAAGAAAGTATGCACATCTTTACATGAATCCATGAACCTGAGAAGAATAACGGATAACAACAAAAGGAAAAAAGTTAATGATATCATTGTCAGACCTAACCAGAGACCATCAAGCCAGACAGAAAAAAGAAATATAACTTCCTCAGAAAGAAATCTGGCAGAGTTGACAGAGGTAACAAGGAGGGAAATAAGCCACCTTCTCAGGTTCCATAGGATCTGATTGCTAGAATCTGTCACTGGCACCAACACATCACTGGGGCAAGGGTTCCTAGGGATTCAGCTTTTGCTGACCCTGGATTCCTTATCTAACTGTGTGTGTGTATGTACACACATATGATTAATATAAGGTATAATTTAATATAATTAATATATTAATATGTTGTTACATTGAAATATATTAATCATATATAGTTATATAGCATTTTGTGTTGTTTTAAAATAAATGTGTGTACATATATACATGTATTAATATAAGGTATAATTTAATATAATTAGTATACTAATGTCATTATAGTGACATGATTGTATTTATATATATAGTAATATATTATGTTGTGTAAATTTTGGGGTTATGTTTTAAAATAAATGTGTGCGTGTGTGTGTGTTCTCTCCCCCCACTCCATCCATCACATCCTCTTCTCATGGATGTCCAAACGTACTTGGCTCCTGGGCAGTGAGCAGAACTGCTATAGTTACATACACCACAATTTTCTTTACCACTATTCTCTAGAACACACCAATGTACACTAAAGGGACATAACTGAGGCTCCAAACCCACCACAATCACACTTGGCTGCTATATCTATAAGTAAGCTCTACCATGTCACTCTAGTCTCAAGACATTCTGAATACCAAAGAACTGGGGTAGGTGGCTTTGTCCAAAGGCAGCTTTAAGCAGCCTTAGTCATACCTGCTGTTACTCTTACATACTCTGCTAGTGAAAACCCAAGCACCAAAGACATTTGCCTGCCTCATCCCTGCTGCCCCCAAAAGACATACTACAATGGAAGCCACTGGGAGACTCCAGAGAAGGTCATCGGTGCTCAAACCTGTGTGTCTATCTTCCTGCCTTTGGACTCTGCTGAGCTTCTTTTTCCCTAACTAGGTGGAGAGGATAGGTGGCACAGTAGATAGAAAGCTGGCCTTAGGGTCAGGAAGATGAGTTCACGATTCTTCTCTGAAAAATCCTAGCTTTAGAAATTTTGTACAATACCAGCAAGTACCACTTCCTCTTCCTGTCCCCCATCTTCCTGTATATAGGTAAGCAATAATTAAAGGTAGAATGGAGTCAGAAGCAAAAACAAGATAAAAAATTAATCAATCTACCCAAAAAGTATTTTATAGATCTAGAAAAAATAGTAACAAAATTCACTTGGAAGAAGAAAAGGTCCAGAATATCAAGGGAACTAATGAAAAGAAACACTGGGGAAGGTGGCCTAGCCATACCAGATTTTAATCTATATTATAAAGCAGCAGTCATGAAAACTATTTGGTACTGGCTGAGAAATAGAGAAGTGCATCAGTGGAATAGATTAGGTACACAAGACAATGGCTATAGTCATTGACTATAGTAATCTACTGTTTGATAAACCCACTCCAGTTTCTGGGATAAGAACTCACTATTTGACAAAAACTGCTGGGAAAACTGGAAAATTCTATGGCAGAAACTGAACACAGACCATTATCTTACACCATACACCAAAATAAAGTCTAAATGGGTTCACGATCTAGATATAAAGGCTGATACTATAAACAATCTGGGAGAGCAAGGAATAGTTTACCTGCCATATTTGTGGAGAAGGAAAGAATTTATGACCAAACAAGAGATAGAGAGCATTATGAAATGAAAATGGATAATTTTGATTACATTAAATTGAAAAGCTTTTGTATAAACAAAGCCAATGTAACCAAGATTAGGAGAGAAACAGAAAATTGGGAAAGAATTTTTACAATCAGTTCTCTGATAAAGGCCTCATTTCTAAAATATACAGAGAACTGAGTCAAATATACATGAATACAAGTCATTCCCCAATTGATAAATGGTCAAAGGATATGAACAGGCAGTTTTCAGAGAAAGAAATTAAAGATATCTATAAGCATATGAAAAAATGCTCTAAATCACTATTGATTAGAGAAATGCAAATCAAAACAAGTCTGAGGTACCACATCTCCCTGTCAGATTGGCTAACATTAGAAAATAGGAAAATGATAAATGTTGGAGAAGATATGGAAAAATTGGAACACTAATGCATTGTTGATGGAGTTGTGAACTGATCCAAACATTCTGGAAAGCAATTAGGAACTATGCTCAATGGGCTATAAAAATGTACATACCCTTTGACCCAGCGATACCACTTCTAGGACTATATCTCAAAGAGATCATACAAATGGGAAAAGGACACGTATGTACAAAAAATATTTATAGCCGCTCTTTTTATGGTAGCAAAGAATTGGAAATCAAGGGAATGTCTATCAATTGGAGAAAAGCTAAACAAGTTGTGGTATATGAATGTAATGGAATACTACTGTGCTATAAGAAATGAGGAGCAGATGGACTTCATAATAACCTGGAGAGACTTATGTAAACTGATGCTGAGTAAGAGGAGCAGAACCAGGAGAGATCTGTACACAATTACAGACTCATCATATCTGTGATGACTGACTTTGATAGACTGGGCTCCTCTCAGCAATGCAAGGTTGTAAGACAACTCCAAAGGACTCATGATGTTTGGAAAAGGCTATCCAAATCCAGAAAAAGATTTATGGAGTCTGAATGCAGACTGAAGCAAACTACTTGCTCTCTCTCTTTTTTGTTTTGTTTTGTTCCTTGTTTTTCATTCCATTGGTTATAATCCCTCTTTACAACTTGACTAATGTTTAATGTGAAGGTATTGGTAGAGAACCTATATGGGTTCACATGTCGCCAGGGAGCGGGGGAAGAGGAGGATAAAATTTGGAACTCAAAAGCTTGGGGAACTGAATTTTGTAAACTAAAAGTAAATAAATTAATTAAAATTTTTTAAAAAGATAAATAAATTAGCTGAGAGCCTCCTTCCTTGTAGAAGCTGGGGGTAGCAGTGGGATGGTACTCAGATCTCACAAACTGTAATAATGGTAACTCACATTTCTATATAACTTTAAGGTTTATTCTACTACAGGAAGGAGATTACACCCAACACACTATCTCCAATCTCTACGTCTTTGTACTGTCTGTCCACCATAATGGGTTCTGCTTCACAGAATCCTTTCTTTCAAGAATCAGGTCAAGGGTCATCTTCTCTATGAAGTGGAGTTAGACTAGATGGCCTGAGGTCTGATCCAACTATAGTTCTCTGATCTATAACATTCAGTCAATAAGCATTTATTGAATGCCTGCTGAGCACTCGAGATACAAATAAAGGCAAAAACCAGTTCTTCTCAAAGAGTTCACATTCTAATAGGGAGATATTATATAAACAACTGTCTACTAACAAGATATATACAGGATAAAGTGGAGATAATCATCAGAGGGAAAGCACTAAGATTAAGGAGGACTAATTAAGGATAGATTAATGATTATTGTGGACAAGTAAGCCATGTCAGCTGCATGGGGAGATACTCAAATCCTGAATCCATTCTGTACAATATCCCAAGTCAAGAGGAAATGAGATGAATGAGAAGCCCATCTAAACAGATAACTCTATCCTTCTTCTTACAGGAAATGTACGACAGAGATGAGGGGCCAGGGATGAGGATAAAGAAAAGCAGATACTCTTAAGGGACAACTAAGGCCTACTGCCTTAATCTATAACAGCAGTTGTTGTTCATCCTTTATTTTCTTTTTTTTTCCTTGTTTTTTTTTTTTTGAGGGCAATTGGGATTAAGTGACTTGCCCAAGGTCACTCGGCTAGGTTTTTGTTTGTGTGTGCATTAAGTGTCTGAGGTTGGATCCGAACTCAGGTCCTTCTGATTCCAGGGCCAACGCTCTACTCACTGCACCACCTAGCCGCCCCTCATCCTTTATTTTCAAAGAAGACCAATGACACCACAGGGTCATGTCTTCACTTGTGTATGAATTGGATTTAAGTGAGGCAGAGCTGCACAAAGTTGTCAGCCTCACTCTTTCTTCCAGTCACTGAAATATAGTGGCATGACTGGTGACGGCCGAGGATACGGTGGATAACCATGGCAGATTCAATGTCTGAACAACAGCATCTGTTTTCACTGCCTTCGTGGTCATCGGAACAAATTGTTCTCATGTGCCCATTCTACCAGGGGAAGTCTTCACATGCTTGTGGTAGACATTTCCCTATCTCATGGATAGGTCTGAGGCCTGTAGGTTACCCTCAACCTGGTTTAGCCCATCTGCCGAGATGGTTTTACCAGGGTATGACCACTGCAAGTACTACAGCTTCTTGGAGCCACAGATGAGAGCTGGGTGGGAGGTGGATGAGCAGCTCTGAAAGTGGTTTGGTAAGCCCTCATGCCTGAAGTGCTAGTCCTCCCTGAACACTCCGTACACCTCACAATGCCAGTATTAACCAAGCTATACCTTGTTTAACTAGCTTGAATGCTTTCTAACACCTGCCTGAAAAGCTAGCTTCACCTGCTAATATACCTTTATCAAGTTAAATGTTCTGGACAGGCCAAAGTGAGGCAGCACTGAAAGGAAGGGAAACGATTGCCCTCATAAAATTTTTTTTTAAATTAAGCTGCATGATGTGTTTTTTAAAAGTCCCACTGGTTACTAACGTGGGAAGTAGGCATCTGATTTTAATGTGAAGTTTTAAACATTCTTGTCTGCTTTGTATTAAGAGTTTGGGAAAAGGACTACAAAAGAGACATACTGACCTTAATCCTCAATATTTATTAAATGCTTATGCGTGCAAAAATCATGCTGATCCTGAACAAAAATTAAAGTAGAACAGGGGTTCTTATCCTGGGGTCCTTGGACCTTGAATCCTCAAAGAGATCTCAGGGGCAATCTGTGAACTTGTATAGGAAAAGAAAACTACACTTTTTAAATTAACCTTTTTTTCTCCTTTGTAATTCTATGGATTTTATTTTATGCATTTAAAAATATTATCCTAAGAAGGGATCCATAGGTTTCCCAATTCTGACAAAGGAGTCTATGATAAAAAAAAAGAGGCTAATAACCTCTGCTCTAGAAAGATACCGTCCTCACTTTCTTTTATAAGGTGAAGGACAGCATTGATCAAACAATCCTGATTCTTGGAGGAAGAGAACAGGAAAGTCTTCCTAATGTAAAAATTCTCAAGCACCACAAGGCTGGAGGTTTCCCCACCCCAAATGGTAAATCTGGAATCATAATAATATTTAATTAATCAAGAGTGAGGCTTAACTACAAAGAAACCCGTCTCATAGTCCCTGTCCGGTAGTCAAGATCATTACTAAATTATCAGGCACACATCTGCCTCACACAAGGAGCTATAAAGCTTTCTTCATCTTACACCTGCCGTCCAAGATCCTCAGACCCCATCCTCCTTCTACTCTTATTAAGGCAGTTTTAGAAACACAGGTTCAAGCACCTCTCAGCCCTAATAATATAAGGATTGTTTAGAAGTATGCAGATGATGTAAACGTTAAGATGGCTAGTATTCCCAGGGGAAACCCTATTTACTATTGCACCCCATTAAAAATGGCTGGAGCTGGGGCGGCTAGGTGGTGCAGTAAATAGAGCACCAACCCTGGAGTCAGGAGGACCCGAGTTCAAATCCGGCCTCAGACACTTAACACTTACTAGCCCTGTGACCTTGGACAACTCACTTAAACCCCAATTGCCCTCCTTCCCCCCTCCAAAAAAGCAAAAAAAAAAATCCCCCCCCAAAATGGCTGGAGCTAGGTTCCACATTGTCTTAGTACAATGAAAATTAAGAGCAAGTCCAATGCTATCTCAGCCCTACCAGTTACCCAGGCTAATGAGGAGAGAGATAGCATGGTATAAATATAATACTTAGGGAGCACTTTAAGGTTTTCAAAACGTTTTTTACACATATTATTTGATTCTCACACCAATCCTGGAAAGTAGGCGATAATATCCCTATGATTACCTACCCTAAGGTAGGTAATATATCCCCATTTTACAGACAGAGAAACTGAAGCAGACAATGGTTATGTGACTCATCCAGGGTCACAGGACTGGTTAGTAAATGTCTGAAGTGAAACAGAATTTGAACTTAGGTCCTCCTGACTTTAAGGCCAGTACACTATTCAGTATGTATCTCCATTCATGAGAATGGAGAAAAAGGACCCAGACATTTACTTCCCTTTCCCAGAATATAACAATCAAACAGTACAACAAATCTGAGGCTGGATAACCTGTTCTGAGGAGTGCTTTTCTCAATTCTTCTTAAGAGAATAGTGCAAGCTGGTCATAAATCATAACTTTCCTATTCTTCAATTTCACTGATAAAATGGGGATGGCAGCACCAATTTCTTTTCTAAGTCTGTGCTTAAAGTTCAGGTGGATTGTGAGCAGATGAAATCATGTATTCAAAGACCTATACAAATGTAAGCTATCAATTTATGGTCAACATAATTTGAATCAGTGGACTGAATGTTGTTCCCATGACATCTAGTCAAATCATTGTACAGTTATGTGAATTAGCTATGTGATTTCCCCCTCTCCCATTTCAAGTACCATTTATTGAGAATTCCTGAGAAGAACCCTTGTTAAGTTCCAATGTACTACACAGTACATGGACAGCAGGCTGAGATTGAATTGGTAGAGGGTTAAAGGAGCCTCCATTTTTTATGAATAACTCATTCACAAACCATGAACTCATTTCTAAACCATGCTGCCTGTATTTCTGCCATCATCCTCATCTCTACTTCCACCCTTACCCTCCCCCTCAGTCTTTTGACTTTGCCCCTGGAATCACTCTGGGATCTGATAGGTGAATTTCCCCACCACCATTTCCAAACTATAGAAGCCCACACCCCACCATCAGCCTCTTCCATTTCCCCTTCTCCTATGTGTTGTCTTCTCCAAAGCAGAATGTAAGCTCATGGAGAGTTTTTTCAAGCAAAACATGGTTGTTTTGCTTGAAGATTGTAGCACCGTACTCAGCATAAAGTAAGTGTGTAATAACTTTTATCTAAGTACTCAATAAGTTAAAGAAAAATAATGTAAGCTATAGAAATGTAGCTCTCATGTAAGAAGAAATAATGGCAGTGATTAATAATAATATATCTATTATAACATCTAGATCAAAATTAGAGAAAAGTATTAGTTCTCTCTCTCCCTCTTCCTCCCCCCTCCCATTTCATTCATTAATTCAACAAATGTATTAAAAGTCCAATAGGGATTTAGATCCAATTGGATCTAAATAGATCCAAAACTGGAAGGTGCCTCAAAAGCCATTTATTTCAACTTGCTCATTTTACAAGAAAGGAAATTAAAGCCCAAAGAGGACAAGTGATTTACCCAGGATCACAAAGAAAAGCATTATGTACAGAAGACAGTGTCAGGAAATGGAGAAGTGTAGCAGCAAGCACCCCAATATCCCCAGGGTAGCTGCCAACACAGGTTCTTAGATCTGCTTTTGTAAAGGAAAGCAACTCAAAATGGGTTAACAAGCTTACTTTAATCAAACAAACATACATTACCTAGTTCAGGGGAAAAAGGTCAGCACCCCGAACTTCAGAGTTACAGAACTTACAGATCAAACAGACAGGCTTCCAAACTGTCCAACCATTATATCAATACCAAATCACAGTTACCAGAGAGGGAAGCATCAACATCTGGGTTTTCAAAGCCGGGGGGCTCTCAACAACGGCTTCCCAGAGTCTCATCTGGTCAAATCACACTACACTTCTCAAAGTGAGCCCCAAAGCAAAGCCTCTCCTCAGGGCTTATATAGCCTTCTCTTGGCTCAGAGAATGTAACAACCTCCTTGACCCACTGCCCAATCACAAAGTATCAAGGTGTGGGCTTTCCTGAAAAACAAGCCTCCCATCACAGGCTCCAGGTGCACTTAACCTAGGGGCAGGGAAGATCTTCAAATCTGCATTTCCATTACAAGAAGATATAGTAAAAACTTAGATAATGCAGAGTCCTTGCCTCAGAAATTTAGCCATCCATTGAAGAGCCTTGTAATGAAAGAATACATATAAAGTATGATATAATACAAGTAAAACACCATATAAGTGTTGATTACTATTGTATACATAAGTATTTAGTATTTTTAAATAATGATGGTACAGTCAGTTGAGGTATTAAATGTCCTCCACCCCCCTTTTCCCCCTTTTCTTCTTCAGGTTCACCTTCCTTTGTCCAAAAATCTGGTTAAATTGGTTACAAGAGGGGAGTTCTCAGCCCAAAGTAGGAATAAGAGATGGAACACTGGGTACATGAAGGACCAACAGAGCCGTGTCCAAAGTGAGGATGGAGGGAACAGTTAATGACTGTCCCTGGTAGCCCTCAAATTATGAGGAAAAAATGGGGATACCACTCAGGGGAGACCCCAATTGTAAATCCTGGTTTCCAATGAGCTCTGCCCTGAGCTTTGGCTGGGGGAATCAGTGAAGGGCCAGAGGGGTCCCCTATCTGACCTTTAGCTCCTGCCCTTCCCATTCTCTCCTCCCTTCTCAGGGGCTAAAATCTATGAGGGCAGAGGGAAACCCCCTAAAAACAGGGTTTTTTGTTTCTAATTATCACCAGAAGGATCCTGGACATGCATTCACTTTCAGATTTGTGAATTTTCATATAAGTACAGATTTCAGAGGGATAGAGCCTTCATCAAAGGGTTATAAAATATTCTTTTCTTTTTCTTTTCCCCCCTTAAGACTGAGTCTCCCTATCTCTCCCA
This sequence comes from Gymnobelideus leadbeateri, assembly GCA_011680675.1. Lineage (NCBI taxonomy): Eukaryota > Metazoa > Chordata > Mammalia > Diprotodontia > Petauridae > Gymnobelideus > Gymnobelideus leadbeateri. Next base: position 519,197 of record WOXC01006026.1, on the reverse strand, counting down.
GGCCTAATCACACAAGAGCTTTAACCTGCTAGTTTCCAAACTCAACTAGTTCACCTTAGGCATCCTGCTGGCCCTAACTACCAAGGGCTCACCACAGTAATACCAAAGTTAATGCATATACCCAACCAGCTTAGCCAATCACATTTCAGAATTTCTAAGCTCAAGAGGCTCACCAGCCTCAAGCTCTCTGTGGTTGGGATTATAAGTGTAGGCTTTTCAAACAGAAATGGGTCTCTGTGTGCTGCATACTGACTCAGAAAACCACAAATTGACATTATCTTTGCTGTATTGTACTTTTAGTTAATATTTCCCCTTTACATTTTAATCTAGTTTACCATCTGTGACACTTGTGCTATGAAGTCATCACCTATTGTGACCCAAATTCCTCAGGCTCCAGCCTTTCTCTACTTTCACCCCAGTGGTTTTAGATATCAACAAAAATATATTAAAAAAAAAACCAACCCACAGTCCAAGAGTACTATATTCTACTCCTTCTGTTGTAGCTCTCCTTTCTGAGCAAAGCATATACTTCTACTGCCACAATCTGGTAATAAATCCCATCCCACTAAGTCCAAGCTACCCTATGAAATACTGACCTGCTCATGTAATTTTTAAAAATAAATTGATTGATATCTTGTTTTTACATCACCTGTATTTCCCATCATATGTTTCACCTCATCCCCTCCCAGGCTGCTATCCTTTATAATAAAGAATAAAGAAAGGAAGAAAATCGTTCTAAAAAATTAAACACCACAAAAATTCTGAGTTATATGCAGTACCCCACATCCTGGTGCCTCACTTCTGCAAAGGAGAGGGAGCAGGTGTCTTTTCACATCTCACTGCAATCACACACATTGCCTGGGCATTACAATTTCATGCATTCAGTTTTGACTGGTTCACTGTTGTTCCTATGTATATTGTTGTATTCATTGTGTATACTGTTTTTCTGCTTATGCTTTCTTCACTGCATCAGTGCAAGTCTTTCATACTTCTCCATGTTCAACGTGTTTATTATTTCTTATAGCACAGTAATATTTCATTATATCTGTGTACCACATCTTGCTTGGGCAGCTAGATGATGCAGCAGACAAGAGTGCCAGGCCTAGAGTCAGGAAGACCTGAGTTCAAATCCGGCCTCAGCCACTCACTAGCTCTGTGACTGAGCAAGTCACATAACCCTGCTTGCCTCAGTTTCCTCATCTCTAAAATGAGCTGGAGAAAGAAATGGCAAACCACTCCAGAATCTTTGCCAAGAAAACCCCAAATGGGGTTACCAAAGAGTCAGATACAACTGAAATGACTGAACACAACAACCGTCACTTTGGACAGTCACTAGATTAAAAAAATATTCTTTGCAAAATTGTCCTTTAGGCAAAATGTTTTTGTCTTTTTTCCCTGCTTGATTTCTTGGGGCTCCTGTTTCCTCCTATATGAAAATAATCACCCTGGGCCATCTCCAGTCATCCTGATGAATATCTGGTCACTGGACCCAGATGGCTCTAGAGGAGAAAGTAAAGCTGGTGACCCTGCAAAGCCCTCCCTCACTCAAATCAAAGTCAACTGCAAGTCACGTCATTATTTCCCTGATGTCACAGTCCTCTCTGAGAAAGAAGGACAAACACAACAACATGACAATAATAAGTTATAAGAATATTTAGAATGTTATAACAGTATTGACTTCACAGGGCTTTCAGAAGGAGCAAATAAGGGGAACAAGAGCATTGTAAACTTTGAAAAACTCTGTACCTGCAAATTATTATTATTATTAACCTACTTTTCATGTATTTCAGACAAGTTACAGGCAAATTCATAAAAGACAGACCAATGGATATGATCATCCAGGAGAAAACTGTAACCCTTCCAAAGAATGATGACATTTGACTAAGTCGTGTACACTTTTTTTATACAAAAAGAAAGAAAAAACCCAACCCTAAGATCCCTTAAGCCTTTGACCCCAATTTGCATTTTGGGTCTCCCTCCTCCACATCCTTTAAAAAAAAAAAACAAAAAAAAAACAAGTCTGACAACTTCTATCTGTGGGCTTTCCACTCTTCTTATCTCACTAAGCCAAACTACTCTCAGACAGCTAATTAACAATCTGTTTAGAGAAGCTCAGCATAATTAGAATTGGTTATGGTCAGAGTTTTCCCATGATATGTAAGTTGTTATCTGTCAATCATCCAAGGAAATTAGGGAAAAAAATATAAGTTTCAAAATGTAGGCATTTGTTTGATTAGGCAAACATTCTATTTCCCATGGGTAGAGGGGAAAAAAGATATTGGGCATTTTATTTTGCCCAAAGGACTATTTTGCAAAGACTTTTTTTTAAGCTGGTGACCATCACTTATTAAATCAGAAAAATTAAATCAAAGGTTCTAAACACTTAGTTGCTTAGTGAAATATTACCTCAATAATCCCTTGTCCCAACTACCACCAAATTTCTCAGATGATCAGGGTAGGCTTGGCTTGGGGTACTCATAAGAATGGGAGAGAAAATAATGGTCAAGGCACCTTCCAAGGTTACTGTTTTAATATCAACTTGAATATAAATGTTGGAATTATCATCAAATCTATCATCTTCTTCACCCTTATTTCTAGTCAATCACCAAGATCAGTCAATTCACATCCCTGGTACCCGTCCCTTACTTTTCACTGCCACTGTCTTCCGTCAAGTCTAGGTCCCTGACATTGTGCCTTAGTTATATGGCAATGACCTCTACCTGGTCTCACTGCTTCTCATTTCTCCACCCTCTAATGCATCTTATACCATAATGGCAAACTAATCTTCCTAAGATTCATCCATCATGTCAGCCTCCTGCTCAAATGCCTACAATGATTCTCCACTGACTGCCACATTAAATCTCCACTCCCTTGCCTAGGATTCTGGGCTTTAAGGGTCTGGCCCCACCCCTACTTGTCAAACCCTATTTCCTGCCATTCCCCAACAGGAACCATCTGCTTCTGTTTTACTGGCTATCCTCCCTCTCCACCTCCTCCCTACTGCCAATTTCTCTCTCTGACCCACACAATGCTCATTTCCCTGCTCATGTTATTCCCTTCATCTCTGGAGTTCTTAAGCTGGGGTCCATGAACTTTTTTAAGAAATATTTTGATAACTTATTTCAATGGAATTGGTTTCCTCTGAAATTCTATGTATTTATTTTATGCATTTAAAAACATTATTCTGAGAAAGGGTCCATAGGCTTCATTGACTGTCAAAGAGGTCCACACACACAAAAAAAAGTTAATCCCCAATTTATTGACATGCCTTTCCTATCCATCTGAGTCCTACCCATCTGTCAAACTCTAATATCAAGAAGGTCTTCCTTGATTATTCAGGTGATTAAGGAAGGAGGGGGGCACAGGGCAGAAGAAGCCAGGCTCTTCAGTGCCACTATGTCTAACAGCCAGAAATTCAACCTGGACTTCATCAATTGGCAGGTGCTGGAAATATAGGGCAAGTGGCCAATTCAGAAAGTAAAACTGACAGAGAACAAGACTCCCAAGACTCGAGTACTGGAAGATTATCCTGAGCCATCCCATCTCCCTGGAGGCTCCAAGCAAAATGGCCCAAGATCTGTAGTATCCTCAACAGCCAGGGCAGTGGCCTGCTAAGTTTGTTTTATAATGGGGGCTCCCTCCCTAAGAGCAACTAATTCTTCACAGGGGTTATTTGGATGGGGCCAAACTGTCTTAGGAATGCATCTGTCCATTCCTGGGGGTCAATAAGATCTAGCACCCCAAAACTCTTTCCTACTTCAGGGCAATTATGAGTATTCTGGCATCAGCTCCATCTATGGCTTCTCCAATGAGTACCAAAGGCATTACAGCACTAAGCAATGGAAAATCTTCATTGACTGCTTCAACTGCCTCTTCGTTGTAGTTACTGCAGATGGAGAATGAATTAAACCAGGATTTAAGAACACCTCAGAGGCCCAATCTGTGTCAACTGACAACTGCACTTTTTTTAATCCACAAGGCAATGAAAATAGGACTAGTAGGATGAAAATATTTATTTCAAAGTAAAACTATAGCATCTGCTTTTAATTACTTGTATTAAAAGCACATTTACACAAATAGAAATTATAAAGAATTATTTCAAAATTCTTCTATCATTTGACACAACTGGTCCTTCTAGTAAATAAAGTTTTTCATTAGACTTACTCCTTTCCTGGGCAGGTAAGGCAGTTAAGTGGATAGCCGGACCTGGAGTTAGGAGAACCTGAATTCAAATCTAGTCTCAGAAATGTTTTAGTTATGCGACCTTGAGGAAGTTACTTAATTGTTTGCCTCAGTTTCTTCATCTGTAAAATGAGCTGGAGAAGGAAATGGGGAAGTACTCCAGTATCTTTGTTAAGAAAACCCCAAATGGGATTAACAAAAGTCGGACATGACTGAAAGGGCTGAACAAAAACTCCTTCTCTGCCAATACCTCTGAAGAAATACAAAATAAACCAACACAGCTCCACTTTCAATTAAAAAAACATTTATTAGGCACCTACAATCTATATAATCCTATGTTAGTCACTGGGATATAAAGGTGTAGAGACATAGTTATCACAGTACAGTAGAAAAAGTGTTTGATTTTGGAGTCAAAAGACTTGAGTTCAAATCCAAACTTCCTACCTTTCTACCAAGTGACACTGGGCAAGTCACTTAACCTTTCAGGGACTCAATTTTCTCAACTGTAAAAGACAGACTCTGAAAACTGAACTCTCAAGTCCCTTCCATCTCTAAATCTGTGGAACTTCTAGTTCTTAACATTTGATATAAACTATGTAAAGTAACTGTATGTCTAAAAAAATTCAATATCAGAAAGTTCTAGAAAGCAGAATATTTAAAAGAGGCCTCTGCATATCACACACAGGCCACCCAATATATTATGAGTCTTAACAGGAAGATTCTGATAATGCAGTTGGCTGGCATCCCTGAGTGGCTCAGCTTTCCCATCTGATGATTTAGCAAGAAACTTATCATTTAGGTTAATGTAATCCAGCACGCTGTAACATGCTCACCAGCCCAAATGTTTGGGAATCCGGTTGGTAGCCAAAAAGAAAAGGAACAAATATATATTAGGAGAAAAGGAAAAAAAATCAAAGTTTCTGAAGCTCAGTATAGAAAATTTTTTTTTAAATCCCCAGGGGAATGGTTTTTCCTCAGACTCTTTCTCCTTCTCAGTATCTTTAGTGCTCAGCACATAGCGCCTAGCACATAAATAAATTAAAAATGCTTTGCTGATTGATTGGTTTTCATTGTGAACTATTTCCAAGAAGGGAGAGATATGCAAAATAGATACCAAAACCTTTTCTAAAAACATTGCCAGGGTGTGAGAAAAAGTCAACAACAAAACACTCTCAGCACAAATACTGGCAAAAGCAACACTTGGTTGTAGGGCTGTTTTTTCCCCATTCTCACATTATAATAATCCCCAATACTTCCCAGCCAACCAGAAATTTAGGACATTAAGATCTTCTACAAACTCTTATCCAAAGAAAATTTGGAGAATCATCTTTTTCAGTCATCCCTTTGAAATTGAAAACATTTGGGCAGCTAGGTGGCACAGTGAATAGAGCACTGGCCCTGGTAGTCAGGAGGACCTGAGTTCAAATCCAGCCTCAGACACTTAACACTTAGTAGCCAGGTAACCTTAGGTAAATCACTTAACCCCAATTGCTCTGCCTTCCCCCCTCCAAAAAGTGCCAAAAAAAGAGAGACCTTTTGTGGTCCCAAAGAACTAGAAACTAAGGGATTATCCAGGTATTGGGGAATGGCTAAACAAGCTCTGGTTCATTAATATAATGGAATATCACTGTGCTATAAGAAACAAATAGAGAGAACCATGGCAAGACTTTTATGACTCCAATCAAAGGGGAGTTAAGCAGAACCAGAAAAACAATATGCACCATGACCTCAAGCAATAACAAGAATGTACCTGGAAAGAATAGGAGAATAATCTAAACTGAATGCAATATTCTAACAACCAAGTGCAGCACTGAGGAAGACATGCATAGGAGAAGCCATCTTGCCCTCATACACTTCTTTATAGAAATGGGGTCCATGAATGCGGAATCTTGTATATATGAGAGTTTTTCATATTTTGGTTAACTTTGCTGAACCTTCTTTATTGTCTGGGATGGCTCTTGGGTGGGGGTGGGGGGTGAAAGAGGGAAACAATAGGAAAAGTAGTTATAAATACAAAAGACATTAATCAAAAAAATTTTTTTTAAACTGAACACATTTATTCACAAAACGAGGGGTACCTGCCTTCAGAAATCTTTCTCCCATCCACACAGTGCTTTAAAGTTTATAAAATGTTTTCCCTACAAAAATGCATGACCAGAACCACTGTCCTTATTGTGCTTTGTACTTGTTTTCTTTGGGCATTTATAGAAATGATAAACAATGATCACTCTTGAAGGAAATGCCAGAGGAAGACCTAAAAGGGGATGCCATGAAGGTCAGCAAACTTGGACTGTGGAAGCAAAATCTCTCTGGCTCATTAAGATTCTTAGTAAGTATTAAATTCCTTAACCAAAAGGCTTCACTGCTATCCCACTTAGAAAACTAATAATCAGCTTGGACTTCCGAATAACCAAGAAATGTGTACTGGCTGATGGTTTTATGGACAAGAATTGTCTTTAGTTTCATGAAAGGGTTCATAATTCAGAAATTCTATCTCCCATAATAAAATTATAAACATACCAAATAAACTCTGAAGCTCCCTATCACCTCAACTGAGTTTGAGTCAGTTTTTCAAGATTTACTGCAAAGCTCCCTCTCTGAACCCCATTTCTCATCCCCAATCTCCACCCCTCAAGCCACAAAATTTGGCATTTACAGAGAAATACCAGAAGTCTGAGCATTTTATTAGCCAAGGGAAATCCCAACCTTCTTGGCTCCATTTCTGATGATGACAGCTAGTTTTCCATGTTGAATCATATACTAGCTGCTGCAAATATTTAAAGGAGGGGGTCGAAGGGGGAGGGAGGCACACTTTCAAACTATAATCATAAAATGCATAAATAATTATGATTTAGAACTTTCTGCTCATTTTTTATAAGGCCAAAACTAAAACAGTCATTTTAAATATTACAATGAAAATAGAGTACTTTGCTTAAAATACTTTCGACACCATGCCAAGGGTAATCTCTAGGGTTTCTCCAGTACCACCAGTTTGTATTTTGAGTACCCTTTATATGAAAGTCTACCTATTTTAGAAGTGAGCATGACCCTTTTTTTCTCTTGTCCCATTCATAAGTCCTACCTCAAATTCCATCCCCTTCATGAATGCATCCTGATGACTCCAGTCCTAGGAAACTGCCTCCCTCCCTGAATTTCCATAGCATTTAGAGTCTTTATACACATTGTACAACTTGATTATATGTCGTCAACAGCAACTTCTGGAATTTTAACATTCTATGCTGTCCCATCTTCTGCAATTGTGTTGTCCAGGTTAGTCTTGCTTCCCTTCAATACCCCTTGCAGGGTCTGAAGTATCTTATCAATAAATACAAGCTGACTGAAAGATTCAGGGATGCTGACAATGTCATCATGTTTTGTTTCTACTTTTAAAGAAAATCAGAACCTGACAAATGAAATTCAATTTATCTGTTATCATTGTATTCCTTTACTTACCACTTTAGGATTTCTTATGTCCCAAACCAGCCTAGCATTAAACCCCTAAAGTTCCAACTTTATTACACGTCCCCTCTCCAGCCCCTCCCAACAAAACGAAATGCATTACAAACTCTTTGCAGGGTTGGATTTTCAAAAGTGGATAAATACATTCAAAGGCAAAATTAAAGTCCAAGTGATATTCCTCATTACTGCTCTCATTTTTTAGATAAAGTTTCCAATGCAAGTGAATTTGTTTCACTACATATGGCAAATTTCATGACTATCCTATAACATTTTTGCAAGATGTATGAACAGGATGTTGGTTCTGTAACAGATGTATCCTTAGGTAAATCACAAGAAAAGGGGCTGTTTGGCTAAAATTCACTGCTTTGCTATCATGAACAGAAATATAGTATAACAGGAAGAACATTTCAAATTAGGACATCTAAATTCCAATTCTAACTCTATCATAAACTTGCTGGGCAACCTTGGGCAAGTAACCTAACCTATATGGGAATCAGTTTCCTCATCTGCAAAACAAGTTAAGCCCAGTGTTGCCTATAATTCTAGTTGGGTAGGGGGGCAAAGGATCTTTTGAGCTTTGGTGGGCTATAACCACAAGATATGTGCACTCAGCTTGATATTATGGGGTGGGATTGGAGCACTAAGCTGCCAAATTTATTTGCTCAAAGATGATCAACCTACCCTGGGATGGAAAAAGAACAGGTGAAAGGCATCTCGTTGATCAGGGCACAGCTGGGCAGCAAGTAGCACAAATGGATAGGATTCTGGGCCTGGAGTCAAGAAGACCCAAGTTCAAATCTGAACTCAGACACTACTGTGTGACCCTGGGCAAATCTCTTATTCTCTGTGTGTCTCAGTTTCCTCAACTGTAAATGGGAATGGTAAGAAGAAAATGGTAAACCATGCCAGTATCTTAGGCAAGAAAACCCAAATAAGGTCGAAAAGAGTCAGACATGACCGAAAAACGACCGTTACAACAACAAAAAATGGGAACGATAATAGCATTTCACAGGATTATTTTGAGGATCAGATGATACTTATAATTCGCTTAGCCTGTGAACATAGTAGGTATTAAATAATTGCTTATTCAGTGCCTCCACCATCACATCTTTAAAAAACAAAAAAATGCAAGCTAACATATCTTACACAAAATGAGTGCTTCACAAATGCTTACTAGTTTGGATTGTGTAATTGTCCAACCCACCTTAACAGAAAGTACAAAAAGCACCCAGACAAATGTTCAGTACTGTTCAAATACTAGACATCAATATGCGAGTATCTCCTAAAAATAACAGAATGGTAATCCTCAGGAAATGGAAGATTGAAAAATATATTATGTTTGGAATGATACTCTACCTCAGAAGGAAAGATATTCTACTCCAACATAAGTTTAATTTGCTTGTTAATCCACACAGCCCCAAAGTGTTTAATTTCAAATAAGAGGTCCTAATGGTGCTCGGCCATGGCCTCTCATCATTAGACCCCAAATCCTAACAATATCCATTCCACACCAGAGAGCCCAAAGTCCACCTCATTCCACTACAACATGACACAAAGATAAACAAGATACACATATTATGTATACATAACAACGTATACCAGGAAAAAGTATACAGATTAACTCACTAACTAGAACAGCAAAATGACCTTAAGGTGTGTGGCTTTATGTCTATCTTTATTCTTTATAGCAGAGGTTCTTAACCTGAGATCTGTGAATTGGGTTTTTAAATTAACACTCTGACAACTGTATTTCAATAACATTGATTTTCTTTATAATTCTATGAATTTTATGTCATGAATTTTAAAACAGTCTGCAAAGGGGTGCAAAGTTTCACTAGACTGCCCAAAGGGGTCCTACACAGAAAGGTTAAACACTCTTCACTTATTTCTGGGTGATTATTAACAATCTGATCACAGGATGATTGCAATGGTATCAGAGCAAACAGGGCAGCTATTTCTTCTTCAGAGATGCTCAAATATGAAACTGCTATCCTCTTCTTACCCTCCAGGAACACAAAGAACCTATTTTTCAACTGCCTCACACAAACATAGGTAAGAAAATTGTACAGTTGGCAATTTAGGTTAGTTCCCTAAGAGTAACCACCACAGTGGGCAAGAAAGTAAACACTTAGCCATTTACTTGGATGAATTCTTTTTCATCTTGATTTTCTGCCCTGTATTATCCTGATTGCCATACTTTCCTGTTTCATATATCCAAATCCAATCCCAGTAACCCATACTGGAGTTCCATCCTACTAGCTGGCTGGCATTTGCTCAACTAACAAGCTGGTAGGCCACCATGAAAGCTTGACCACTAGGCTCTCTTTAGCAGTTGAATTGGACAGCAATCTTGGGGCAGAAGCACCCAATCAAGCTTCTAACTTCCAGCTGTGTCCTTTCTTCTGTCCTCTTTACCCTTAAATCTTCACCCAACTATCTCTTTTTAACTTAAACCACTGAATATTGTGTTACCTTTTGCCACCAGTTTCAGAAGCTTCTCTTACTTAGCCACTGATACAAATTTCATTCTTAAGGCATTCTGTTGGGACTATTATTGTATTCCAACATCAGACACATTACTGCCACCTAAAATTTTTAACCACAGAAGAAATGCTGCTGCCACCTAACCTCCCAACCAGATGAACTCTTGTTCCACTAGGTTTTACTTTAACAGAATATAAATTTTCTTTTGACTCTAAAGATAGTTCACAGAGCTGATCTGTATTTCTATAGTTGTTGGACTGGACAGAGTTTTCCTTCTAAGTATTACAGTAATAAAGGCACTTATATGATCAGAGGCCCATAGAGGATTGCAAATTTAGAGCTGCAAGGAATCTTAGAGGTCACTGAGTCTAATTCCACCATTTCACAGATGAGGAAAATAAGGTCTAGAGTTTATCTGGTTTGCCTAAGTTTGCACAGACAGTGAACTGGCAGAGGTGAGATTCAAGCCTTGGCCCTCTGATTTCAAATACAAGAGTCTCAATGTCATATAAAATGCTTTCAGCATCCTTGACTTCACTGTATGTACAGATCACAACCCCTTTATGAGTTTCTAGATCATCTGAGAGTTGTGATGACCAAACAATTCACTGATGAAGCTCTCAATGTATTTAAGGTAGTGCTTGAATGAAAGGTATATAGTCCATTGTTAGGTCTCTTCTCAAAAGTCTTTTCAACCTGATAAAGACTTCCCAAAAAAGACTTTCCAAGTCCAAACCCTTCAAGAGCCTAGAGTTACACAGGACTGTCAAGTATCTGAGTACGGTTTTTGCAGAGGTCATATGGACTACAGATGAGGTAAAGCACCCTGGAGGAGAGGGCATACACACTGGGCACTTAACACCTGAAAATCAGATCATCTAGAGAACTAAAATGGTATTTTGCGGTTACCCAGCAAACAGAGAATCCATCAGGGCTGTAAATGACAAGTCATGATGTAGCCTCAGGGGATAGGCAACCGCCAAAGAAGGGTGTGCATGTGACATATCAGCCACAAATGACTGCAATCTCCACCTATTGCATCAACGCAGTTGTGTCAACCTGTCAAATATAATTCATGGTAAAGCAATAAAATCCAGGGTTCACAAACACCTTAATTACATAAGTAAAAGACTGCTGAGCAAGCCTCTTGTTCTAAAGCCACCTTCTAACTCCCTTCCACAGACCCCCTCCTAGCCAACAGCTCTGTTTAAGACATTCAGGATGCAATTTTGTTGCCAGATGGGAGTCCCAACATAGACTTCTGAATCTGATTTCTGAAGCTACTTCAGCAAAAATGTTATTGGTTTTAATCCCTTTGAGAATGATCATTTCCTATTTTCTCCACTGGGGCACACATTAGCAGGATGACCAATTCACTACCTTTTTTTTTTTAAAGGGACAACGGGAAAGCTCGAAGATGTGCCAGGCAAAAATCAGGGAAGGGTTAGGTATCTTTAATTATGATCAATTATAATAAAGTAAGGTAATTAAATCAACTTCAGCTTTCTGGGTAAGGCCAAAAGTAGACTATGGCTTCCTGACGTTTAAGTCATCAGTCTATTCCCATGAAAACAGTTTCTCTTTAAAAAGAGCTCCCTTCATAAGACAGCTTTAACATTTTGCCAATTTCTGTTCTTCCTTTTCATAATGGCACTTTTCCAGCTTTCTCTCATAAGGCCTACAGTTTCTCTGTCTAAGAAAGTTTCGGGAAGCCACATTCTCAAACAGAAAGAATTCAACATGCCACTCACAAGCCTTGCACTGAGAGGGTTGGGGAGTGGCGGTGATGGCCAGAATGCTTCTCTTCTCTTAAGTTATTAACCTAAAGCCTTATCAAGGTGGGAGTGAAGTACTAGTCTTACAGTACAAGCTAACAGAGACTGAACAGCCAGACTGTGAGTCACAGGGTACTTACATCATTCTTCCTGAACTTTGCTTTCAAGCTCTTCATGTTTAGTCCATTCAGCCTTCCAAAGCAAGAAGAAATTTTTCAACACCTAAGCAAAAGGAGAAAGGAAAAAGTAAGTTTCTAAGATTCCAAATAAACACCGTCTGTACTTTCCCCAGATCAGACAACATCTCTCTCTCTGTGTCTCTGTCTCTTTTCCATGCTGGGAAATTATACTTTCACATTATCACCTGGACCTACTCCCCATGGATCCTAAAACCTACTTAAATTTTAAAGATCACTAGAATCCCCCAATCACTCAAACATTAATTTAAGTAAAACTTTTTGCTCGGGGTACAGTCAGAATAATAGCAAGCATTTATATAGTATTTTAAGTTTAAAAAATGTTTTACATATATTATCTGATTTGATTATCACAACAGCCCTGTGAGGTTAAGTGTTATTATCTCCATTTTCATAGATGAGAAAAATGAGGCTGAGAAAATAATTGACTTTTGGGGCGGCTAGGTGGCACAGTGAGTAGAGTTCCGGCCCTGGAGTCAGAAGGACCTGAGTTCGGATCCGGCCTCAGACACTTAACACACACAAACAAAAAAAACCTAGCCGTGTGACCTTGGGCAAGTTACTTAACCCCAATTGCCCTCCAAAAAGCCAAAAAAAAAAAAAATTGACTTTGCCTGGCAACACACTGCTAAGTAAATGTCTAAGGCAAGATTTGACTTCAGGTCTTCCTGATTCTGGATCCAACACTCTATTCACTGACCCAACCCTGAGGATCTTCCCCTCCCAGATTGATTTTTTTTTTAACTAGGTAAAAGAGGCCATTCTTTGTTTCATTTCTTACCTAGTATTAATCAGTGAACGGGTATTGCCTCAGTCAAATTGAGACCCAGGAAAGACCTTAGCTTAAAAAAGTCACGGTCTCCCACTGCATCCAGGGCCATTTCCAGTTGCCCTGATCTCTCTCCTTGCTACTGGACCCAGATGGCTCCAGAGGAGAAAGTGAGGCTGGCAGCACTGCACAGGCTTCCCTCACTTAAATCCAATTCACTTGCATATTATGGCATCACCGCCCTGATGTTGTGGTCCTCTTCAAGAACAAAGGACAAACAACACTGACCCAGCTAGGTGCCTCCTGATCTAAGGCACAATGCTACCTAAAGGTAGGACTTTAGGGAGATCTTCCTGAACAACACATCCACAGGCCAACACTGTACAAAGCTTCAGAGAATCTTAAGGTCAGACTCTAGCTGGTATAAAGAGATTCACCATTGTTTTCTAAAACAGAAACAAGTACAGCAGGAATTTAAACAAGTATAAAAAATATGATACTGAGTTCACACAAAGAAATAAGGAACAAAATTTCAAGAAAAATGTTTTTTTGCAAATTATTATTTCCATTCACATAACTAGCCCTTCACATTCTTAGTGCTAGAATTAAGCTGTTCAATTTCTTTTAAAGGAGTTAAAGAGGTTTGTATTCCAGATTCCATTTTTTTCCCAGTCTGATCCTGCATGAATTTTAGGCTTCCTACTAATACAGTGCAATTAGGAGGGGAAAAAAAGCAATATGCAATGAACAAAGTAGGTGGTCCACTTCACCTCACTGCCCCCCCACCAATCCAACTGTGCCATACTGTTTTCAAGTCAAGTCAACAAGTATTTTATTAATCACTTACCATGAGCCAAACAAGCACCAGGCCAAGTGGGGATGCAAAAATGGCTAAAGCTAAACATAGTCATTACCTTCAAAGAGCTCCAGTGGAAGGGCAGGAAGACAATGTGAAAACAGCTAGATACAAACAGGATATATATGGGACAAACTGGAAGTAATCTCAAAAGGAAGACACTAGCAATAAGGGGAGCTGGGAAAGGGTTCTGGTAGAAGGTGAAATTTTAGAGGGAACTGAAGGAAGCCAGGAGAGCCTGGTGACAAGATGAGGAGGAAGAAAATTCCACACATGGGAAAACAGCCTGTGCAAATGCCCAGAGGCAAGAGTATGATGTTCAAGGAACAGCCAGTGGGGGTGGACTGCAGAGTTCATGGAGAGGAGTAAGATTTATGAAGACGGGAAGGGGCCAAGTTACTAAGGGCTTTTAAAGCCAAACAGAGGATTTCGTATTAGATCCTGGAAATACTAAGTAGCCACTAGAATAGAGTGGTGACATGATCAGACCTATACTTTAGGAAGATCAATTTGAAATCTGACTGAAGATAGACTGGAATGAGGAAAGGCCTGAGGCAGGGAGACCAATCAGCTGGATATTTCAATAATCCAGGTATGAAGGGATACCTAAACAAGGTGGTGGCAGGCTCAGAGTAGAGAAGAATAAAGATTTAAAAGATCTTGCAAAGATAGAAATGACAGGACTTGGCAACTGATGGGATATGGGAGGATAGGGTGAGAGAGAGTGGGGACTCAAGAATGACACCTAATTTTTGAGCTCATTCAAAAGATATGGCAAATCCACAATTCATTTCCTAAGAGAACTCTAAAAGTTTGAATGGTGATAATTTAATTACAAAGTTATTTGAAGAGTACATGAATTTCTGTAAATAGGAAAAATCAATTTACCTCTACCTACAATAAGTAAAAACAGACAAGGTTCAGCATTCAGCATCCACTGGCTCTGGAATCAGAAGATATGTATTCAAATGTAGCTTCTGATGTTTTCTGCCTGTGTGACCTTGGGCCAACTGCTTCACCTCTCTGGGCCTCAGTTTCCACAACTATAAAATAAGGGAATTGAACTAGATGACTCTCACAGTCTCTTCCAGTGCAATATCTATGCTCCTAGGACTCCAACTCAGAACTGATATCAATCAAATGTTTACTCTGGCTAATAAGTAACTCCTTTAAAAACTACTTTTAAGGTCAGATTAAAGTCTTCTTTCCACCACCCACAAATCTGAGCAATATTGATCATCTGGGATATGGAAGAAGTAGGTAAGCTGTTTTACAGCTGTTATCACAGTATTGAAGTCAAAAGATGACCCTCTCCTGCTACAGCCTTTGTTTTCATTGTAGCACCTTTCTTATAACAAGATCTGCCTTTAACAAATGGTATAAAGGAAGGAAAGAAGCATTTGGGAGGCGGAGTCAATACATCAAATGTTAGGAAGCAGGGTGGTGAACTAAGTCTCCACAAACTTCTCTCCAAACAGATCAAGAAAACCCACTAATCCAAATCTTAAAATTCACTGTGAATCCTCTGTCTAGCCCAGTTCAGCTTAAAGAGAAAAACAGGGAGGTCTATGGGCACAGGGGACAAGGTCGGACCAGCAGCATGCCTGGAGCAGGCTCTTCGGTGCCCAAGAAGAGGCATAAAGAAGAGGTCCTAGATCCATCTGAGGCCACTGCAGTGGAGACTGATGTCAACTGGCAGCTTTGTTGAGGACTACCCCATCCCTGGTGACAGATCCAGGGCAGATGGACAAGGGGACCTGAGCAGGGAGTGATATTCCTAGATAGGGGGGCTGTGGGCTGTGTATGGATAAAAGAAGTGGTTCAGAAGCCAGCAGCAGCAGTGGTACGGCTCAGACACAAACTAGACTCAGAACTGGGTCTTACTTCCAGCATCTGGTCCAGCCCAAAGAGAAAAAACCAGGGCAAGAAACCAAGAACAAAGAGGAAATCTGAAACAACCCAGCTTTCCAGCTGGTGGAGAAGGGCTGAATCCAACAACTTCTACACTTCTGCACAGACCCAAACTCAGGTCCTGAAACTTAAAAGAGTTCAAATCAGTGGGGCAACAATCAGATTTTGCCCTGGACCAGACCTCTTTGGGAGCACTGAAAGGTTCCCAGCCTGTCCCTGAGATCCTGGAATAACATAACACTCAATACTCTCAGAAAGCAGCAGTATAAGCATCCCTTTAGAAAAGTGGCAAAGCCCAGCTTTGACATTAAGTTCAAAGTCAGGAAGTAGGCTGGAAAAATGGGGCAAATAATGAGTTATTCTGGTGGCAGGACACTCAAGCCATGAACAAAGAAGAAACATATGACTCCAAGACATCTACAAGAGAAAAACACAGCGTGGACAGAAACTCAATTAAAATCACTGGAAAAGCTGAAGCAAGAGTTAAAAGATATTTTAAATTGTTTTCTATAAATGGAATGGGAATACTTGAGGAAAAAACTGAAAAAGAAATGAGAGTTATGGAAGAAAGAATTGTAAAGGAAATTAATGGTCTCATACAAGAGGTAGCAAAATCTTGCCCAAGCAAGAAACTCCCTGAAAATTAGGATGGACCAATTAGAAACCAACACTTCCATGAGGCAACAAGGAATATTAAAAGAAAGTCAAACATCATATCTGTGATCACTAACTTCGATAGACTGGGCTCCTCTCAGCAATGCAATGAATGCTATATGACAACCCCAAAAAATTCATGGTGGAAAGGGCTATCCACCAAAGAAAGAATTACAGAGTCTGAATGCAGATGGAAGCAAACTATTTGTTCTTTCTCTTTGTTTTGTTCCTTCTTTCTCACTGTTCATTCCATTGGTTATAATTCTTCTTTATAATTTGATTAATGTTTAATGTGAAGGTATTTATAGAACCCATATCAGATTGCAGGCCACCAACCTAGGGTGGCAGGGAGGAGGAGAGAAAATTTGGAACTCAAAAGTTTGTGGAACTAAATGATGTAAACTAAAAGTAAATAAATAAATAATTTAAAAAGAAAAAAGTCGAAAGGCTAAAAAAAAAAAAAGTTAGAACATGTAGGGTATCTCTCACAGAATAAACAGCTGACTGACCTGGAAAACAGATCCTCAACAACTGACAACTTATTTCAATAAACCCTAAAAGAAAACTGCCCAGAGCTATTAGAACCAGAAGACAAAGGGGAAATAAAGAACCCACTGGTTATCTCCTAAAAGAAACCACAAAATGAATACTCCAAGGAGCATTATACTACATTCTAGATCCAAGGAAAAATATTGTAAGCAATCATAAAGAAAAAATTTAAGGACTGAGGAGCCACAGTCAGGATCACATATGATTTAGCAGTTACCACTTTATTTTTTTTTTGGAGGGCAATTGGGGTTAAGTAACTTGCCCAAGGTCACACGGCTAGGTTTTTTTGTTTGTGTGTTCGTTAAGTGTCTGAGGCTGGAACCGAATTCAGGTCCTTCTGACTCCAGGGCCAGCGTTCTACTCACTGCGCCACCTAGCCACCCCAGTCACCACTTTAAAGGAGTGGAGAACCTAGAAGTAAAAAAAAAAATGGACTTACAGTCAAGAATAACAACTGAGCAAAACTGAGTAAAATACAATGGGGAGGTGCAGGGGGAAGGAGGGGGAACCTCAATGATATAGAGGACTTCCAAGCATTCCTGATGAAAAGACTAGAGCTACTCAGAAACTTTGAAGTTCAAACACAGGAGTAAGGAGAAGCATAAAAAGGTAAACATGAATGAGTAATAATAAAGGATAAATGAGGACAAACTGCTTACATGTAAATATAGGGAAAGATACACGAATAGCCTCTGAACCCTATTATCATCAGGGTTCACTAAGGGAGTCCAGTCCAATTAGACCAGGCTCTGCAAGTGGTTGTTATGTCTTGATAATCTTAAAAAAAAAAAAAAAATAGCAGGTGAGGGCGCCTAGGTGGCTAAGTGAATAGGGCACCAGTCCTGAAGTCTGGAGGACCTGAGTTCAAATATGACCTCAGACACTTAATACTAGCCATGTGACCTTCGGCAAGTCACTTAACCCCAATTGCCCTGCTCTCCCCCCTCCAAAAAAAAAACAAATAGCAGGAGAAGGGAGGAAAAGGAATACACACTGGAGGGGCTGGGAAACATAGGCTAAGGAAAATTATCTCATATAATGCCTTCTATACAAACAAGGAAGGGGTGAAAGAAACACTGACACTTAAATCTCACTGTCATCTGAACTGGCCAAAAGTAGGAAGAATACATGTGTGTGTCCCACATGGATAGATGGGTACAGAAATATATTTCACTCAACAGGGAAATAGAAGAGAAGGGGAAAAAGGGGGTGAGAGAATTAGAGGAAGAGTAGATTAAAGGAGGGATTTGTCCTAAGTGAAAAGAATTCTAAGGATAAATAAAAATAACTATAGTTCTTTTTGAGGTAATAAAGAACTGGAATCTGATAGGGCACCCATAAATTGAGTACTGGATAAATAAATTATGGCATAGAAATGTGATGGAATACTATTGTGCTAAACTTTTATCAACATGATAATTAACCATGACTGCATAAAACCAATGATGAGATAACACATCACCAATCTTCTCATAGAAAGGTAAAGTGGACTCAGAATGTAGAATGCAACAAATTTATTTTGGACATGGACAATACAGAAAGTTGTTCATATTAACTATGTATGTGTTTAATGGGTGTTGTTTTTCTTTGTGTTTTCAGTGGGAAGGGGACTGGGTGGGAGGGTGAGAAGGCATGGATCTTGGATGATTAAAACAAAATATTTTTTTAAAATAAACAAAATCCCCATACACACTGAACACCACAGTATCTTGCAACTTATGTACGTTTCAGTGTTCTCAATGGGCTGTAAAATGTCTTACCTCCCAAGATCCTGTCTTGCCACTCTATCAATAAGACAGAGGGGACAGAATATTCCAAGGCTCCAATCTTTGTATTCTACAAAGATTAAAAAACAAATCCCAAAACAACACTTTTAAGAGTGCTCCATGGTAGAAAGTTCATGGTGCTTTCTAATAAATGACACAAAACTGCATTATTCCCTATTGTATTTTTTTTTAAGTAACCATTATGTACCAGACACTGCTAAACATTTTACAATTATTACATCATTTGAGCCTCATGACAACTTTGGGAGGTAAGTTTGTTATCCAGATTTTATAGATGAGGAAAGTGGGGCAAGACAGATTTTAAGTGATCTCCTTAAGTGATATCCTTAGACAGCTTAGTAAATGCTGATGGTCAAATATGAACTCAAGTCCTCCTGACTTCTGGCAGAGCCCTCTATTCACTATACCACACAACTGCCTCTAAAAAGATGAAACCTACCTTATCATCTCAAACACTTTAATTGCATTAAGCCTCTATGCACTCTATCCCTTCCATTCCCTGGGATTCCTTTCTATTCACTGCTGAAAGAATACTTAGTATTGTATTTGGGGGTGAGATACACATCTGAGCTTTCATCCAATCACTGATGAACATTATCATCTTAAATTTAATGTAGAATAGGATTAGATCTGTGAGATCAATGACATAGGAGTGTTTCCAGTGAGAAGATCAGCACCTGCTCTGCAATTTGGGAGTTTTAAGAGAGTTGCCTCCAACACTGAGGGTTAAGCGCCCCTTCCAGGATCACACAATCACTGCCAGGCAAAGGCAAGACTTCAACTCAGGTCTTCCTGACTCTTGGGTCAGCTCTCTGGTCACTGCACTAAGCACAGGTGCATGGGTGTGAAGAATCCTCCTCTATAAACACACATTCCCTACTCCCCACCCTCTACCCCCAGCTCTAGGTGCTGACAAAGAATGATCAGAGTAACCTGTTTGCTTCAGGGAACAAGTTCAAGCTGAGTTAATCTACAGAATGGTCATTTTCTGTGCTCATGCAGATAACACTAGGGTATACAGAGGAACAGAAGAAAGGAGATGTCTATAATTGCATAATATTTTAACCTTTTCTCTGAGCTAACAAGTAGAAAAGCTTTCTTGGGTTAAATTTCATCTCCTCCCCAAGGCCACCCTCTGGTGGGAGAGCAAACCCAAAGGAGACCAGCCAAAATCCAAGCAACATGGGGCAGAAAGCAAAAAAAAAAAAAAAAAAAAAAAAAAAGGAAAGGTCTGAATAATCTACCAGTTTGTAATTGTTTCCCAGATAACCAAGAGTTAGGGTTATCTTCCTAGTGGTCCTAATTGTATCTGTAGTTTACCATCTAAATCCTCATGGTCTTATTAGAAAAATCAAATGTTATGTGAACGTACTTTTCCATTTCAAGAGCAGAGTCTATACCTAAGGCAGGTTTATCACATTCATTTTTACAGTCATTGTCACAGTCATCATCATCCTCACTTCTTTTGCAGTTTGTTTGGGATTTGATAGGTTGGGGAGAGTTATGTTTGTTGGTTTTTAGTAGATTGAGAATTAGCATTATTCTGAGAATGGGAGGAAAGCTAACAAACTCTTATCATAATGTGATAAGTAAATATAGTAAGTGATTCCAAAAAAGTTCTCAAGGGAATTAAGTTAATGTAGTCAGGCAGATGATTACTTTTAACTGCAAGATGAGTATCATTCTGAAACACACTAGCTCATCTCACATTTAAAAACATAACTCCTTGGTAATTCCATATCTTAAAATTTCAAAATAATAAACAAACAAATAAACACAAGGGCCAGGAAGATGACTTTAAAAAGACAGCAGGCTGTTAGCTCCAGAACTAAGAAATGGTCAGAGAAAATTTTTTTAAGTTTGGAATTCTACTTGGTATTTGGTAGATTAAAATGCCCCAAGATACATGACTCATATAATGCCCCAGAACAAGTCATTAATGATTAATCTAGCTGTCAATAAAGTGGAAGCTTTTGTTTTCCGAATGTCACATCAAAGTTGTTCTGTCAAAATATATCTGCTTATAAGAAAATAGTCCCAACAGCCAATAAATCAAGTTTGTTTTCCCTACTCAGTCTCTATTCTACTTCTGGCCCTGACTCTAGGTCTTATTGACATCCTTGCCTATCAGAAAAAAAAAATGCAAGAGCAGGTCTCCCAGGTTTCCTGAGCCAACTTCCTTCTTCTCTCTCCTACAACCCTCTCTCCAGCTTCCTGTGTGCCGTCCCCACTTTTCCCTTTTTTCCAGTACACAAACCCCAGGCTAAGTGCCTAGGGACTATGATAACCCACCTAAACTAATTCCTTGATGACTAACTAGGATCTTTCACCAGACCTTCATCAAACCAGTGATTCCAAAATCAAGCCAGTCTTTGTTCAAAGACCATATTTCATTCCCCAAGTCCCCACTGACTGCTCCCTTATTCCTCCCCCAACCCAATATTCCCCAACAACCTACTTTAAAGCAACCACCCTTTCCACTATGCTCTGCCAGCTCTACAGGTGACAAATTTACTTTCATCTTAAACCATTTCCTTTCTCACTCCCTCCATCTTATTGCACCTAATAAAATAATAAACATATAAGCATCTACTATATGTCAGGCACTGTTCCAAAGCATTGAAGATACAAAAAGAGGGAAAAACCCCCACCACCCTGCTCTCAAGGAGTTTACAATCTAATGGAGGAGACAACAAGCAAACAAATATATACAAACTATATACACAATAAAAAGAGAAAAATTAACAGAGGAAAGGCACTAGAATTAAGGAGGTTGGCAAAGGCTTCCTGTAAAAGACAAAATTTAATGGGGATTTAAAGGAAGCCAGGAAAGTCAATAAGCAGACATGAGAGAGATCTGGGTTCTGAACATGAAGAGCAGCCAAAGAAAATGCCAGAAGCCAGAGGGATGGAGTGTCTTGTTCATGGAAAAGAAAGGAGACCAGTGCCACTGGACTAAAGAGTGTGGGGATGGGAGTAAGGTGTAAAAAGATTGGAAAGGCATGAGTGTTTTAGATTATAAAGGGCTTTGAATATTAAGAGAGTTTTGTTTTTGATCCTGGAGGCAAAAGGAAGACAACTAGAGTTTATCAAATAGAAGAGTGACATGGTCAGACCTGGACTTTAGGAAAGTCCATCACATTGGTGTTTGAATGGATTGGATTAGGGAGGTATTTGAGGCAGCCAGACCCACCAACAGTCCATTTCCATACTCTAGGCATGAGGTGGTGGCATTAGTGGTGGCAGTGGCAGAAAAAAGGAAGGGTTTAAATGAGAGAGATCGCAAAGGTGAAATTGACAAGCCTAGACAACAGATTGAATATGGGAAGTGAGAAAAACAAGAAATCCAGAATGACTCCTAGGTTGCGAGCCTGAGGGGATAAGTAAGAGGATTGTGTTGTTCTCTACAGTAATAGGAAAGGGGGGGAAGGGGATGGGGAGCAGTAGGGGAAAAGAAAATGAGTCATGGAAATATGTTCCACACGATTATGCATGTATAACCTAAATCAAACTGCTTACTGTCTCAGGGGAGAGGGTGCAGACGGAGGGAGGGAGGGAGAGAATTTGAAAACTCAAAAATTTTGAAAACATGTTAAAAATTGTTTTTACATGTAATTGGGAAAAATGAAATATTTTTAAAAGTAAAAAACAAAATTTTTAAAAAGATGATTAGTTTTGTTTTTGACATGTTTAGTTTAAGATGTTTAAGACTCACTGAGACCTGGTGCCCTACTGATGACACAGCTTTCCTGCCATCCTTTCCAGAACTTGTTATGCTTTCATCTATACCTTCTCCTACAATGACTGGTCCCGGAAGGGGTGTCCTAATACTCCTTGCTCCCCATTGCCACTCCCAGGCTCTCCCTCTCCCTCTCCCCCCTTCAGCAACTTCTTCTAGAGAAGGTTTATTCAATCTATATTTATCATCCAGTAGTTGGTAGCTATTATCTACCAGCTTCTAGGTCACTTTTATTCCTTCTTCAACAAGCTATGTGGGAGTCTCTCCTCAACCCATTCCTTCATAGTAGAAGACAATTGGCTGGAGAATGAAAGGGACCAGTCAATTCAGGAGATTGTCCCCTCTATCCTTCCCACCGTCTTTATTACCTTCAGCCTTCCCTACCTAGTGGCCCGATCTCCACCTCCCACAAGCAAGGTTAGTTCTCTCCTAATCCTTACAAAAGTCTCACTAGATCCAGTCTCACTGGCTATCATCCTATCTTTCCTCGCTTCCATGGTTAGACTCTGTGAAGACTGTCTACAATCCTCACCTCCATTTCCTATCCTTTTAATCTCTTAACTTTTTTTAACTTTCTGAATCTGGCTTTTGACTTCATTCAACTGAAAATGTTCTCTCCAATGTTACTAAAGATCTCTTATTTAGCAAATCGAATAGCCTTTCCTTAATCCTCACCCTTTTTGATCCACTGCATCCTGGGCCATCACCACTGCTGTCTCCTTTTTGTCCTGTGAGGCTGATGATTTCAAAGTTCATATCGCTTAAATCAAATTCACTCGAAAGTCAAGGGGCGGCTAGGTGGCACAGTGAATAGAGCAGCAGCCCTGGAGTCAGGACGACCTGAGTTCAAATCCGGCCTCAGACACTTGACACAACTAGCGGTGTGTGTGACTTTAGGCAAGTCACTTAACCCCAACTGCCCTCCAAAAAGCCAAAAAGAAAAAAAAAAGTCAAGACAACACCTTCATGATGTCATTGTTCTTCTTCAAGGACTACCGACACATCCTTGACCTCTCTGTAGCCTTTGACACTGTCCATCATCCTGTTCTCTTTGATACCTTCTTCTTTCTTCACAAGTTTCAAGACACTGCTTTCTTCTGGTTCTCTTCCTATCTTCATCCAGGTCTTACCCGCTAACCAATTATTATGGTATTAAAAGATAAAATATGTTGATAATATATAACACTATTTATATATTTTATGAATTTCTAAACTTCTGTGTTGTCTACTGGCCTTCATGTGTTGTTTTTGGCTTCCACAAAAATTCTCACTTAATTTCTTATGCCAACCCCACGATACCGCAAAACAGCAATATAGAAGGGTTAACTATAGTTTCACTACTAATGATTTTACTAAGGTACCCAAGTTTGGATGTGTAAAATTTGTACTATTATGCAGAAAAAAGCTTCTACTAATCACTTTAAAATCATCATGGACAAAACCAGATGTTTACCATCTGCTGAATTCAGAACAAACCTTCTGCTCTATATCCACTCAATATTAAGGATCAAAGCTTATTAAAAATCTGTCAGGGTGCAATGGCTGGAGATTATATTCCAAGGAGCATCATATCAATGGAGACTGGGGATTAGTGACAATCACATCCATGTTTAGCTAGTGATGCAATTTAAATTTCTCCATATATTGCCTTGGGAACTTTTTGGTGGTAGTAACCAAATTTACTTGGAATTGACAGGGATCCTCCTGCCCCTTATTTTGAGTGAGAAACATGCAGGGGTTTTCAGTTTTAACAGAATGACAAAAACTTTGAATATGGATTCAGTCAGAATCTCCGATCTAATTCTTAGAAGTGTGACTCTGACCAGTCAAATGTCTCATCTCTCTGATCCTCAGCTTCTCAATTTTGCAAAATGGAGGAGGGGGGTTTAAGACTAAATTATATCCAACTGCCTTCCCAGATCTAAATGCTACAATCCTACCCTTCTCCTAAGGAGCTAGTGAGTTAACAGTTTCAATCCCAAAATCCTAAATGAAGGCTGGGCAAGAGCAGTTCAAGAATGTGAATTCCTATGTCATTAAATCTCAGAGGGTGACAAGTAACAAATCACACAGTTCCCACCTCTTCATTGTACTTATAGAGTTTTCCAAGACACTGGAGAAATTAAGTGCTGTCCTCAGCGCCCACAAGAATCCCATCACCAAAGGGGGGAAGGAGATGGAGACTGAAGGAGAGGGCACACAATGAGAGCACCCTGCTGTTTCCACATTTTAGCATAAAAGAGCTATGGAGAAATAGTATTGCTAAATATGACAAAATGGTTTTTTAAAGATTCATTCTGAATTTCCAACAGTATGGCCATCTAATGCAACTTTAAGGTCACCTTCTAGACCAAGAGTAAGGGGAACAGGTGGGGGAAGGCAATTCCATCTTCACACTGAATTCCTCCCAGAGTGACAGGCAAATGAAACATGGTCAAAAGGGGCAAAATTCAACCATGGATTCAGCACAGATGGTGGTTATAAATATGCACATATTCCAAGTTACAATATTATTCTGAGATTAAAAAAAAACACAAGCAATGACTAAGACATTACAAAAAAAAAAAAAAAAAAGGAAAGAAAAACAAAACAAAGAAAAAAAATCTTCCACTGAATTACATTAGGATTAGAGGATCAAAGGAAATTACAATGCCCCATAGCTAATCCTCCCATTATATTTCATCAGGATTTGGTTAAGGCCCCCTCAGCTATACCAGAATACTAATGTCAGTGAGAAGTCTGGAGAGCTGAGTTTACAGAAAGTAAAGAGAATAATACTGTGCTAACACCCAACAGCCCCATCGGAGGACTAGATCACAGACCTGCTATAATCTTATTGTTCCTCAACTGCCCTACAATCCCCAAACAATACTCTCTGCAGTAGAGATAGTAGGGTTTGCTTATAAACTATATACAGAAAATACTTCTTTTCTTAACCTAACAGTAAAGCTCAACTTATAAACTGTATGGTCTCCCCTGAACAACTTCCTAACTAGACAGTATAGAACTGAAAAAATTTTGTCCCAGCAAGTCACCTGATTATCTAGCTGGATAGCTGCCTGGACTCTCTGCCTCCCATATTGGAGACAGACCTTGCTTATGAGTTATTTCACTCTTTATAATATAGAGGACTTAGAAGAGACTAAAGTTAACCTCCAGCGCTGTTTTTATAGCATTTACTGCAGCTCTGCACTTAAGATAGACTATCAAAACCGTTAGTAAATTCATCAACAAATGGACAAATACTTGAGGCTACTACAGTGTATACAAGGCACTGTGATAAGAGCCAAAGGAGAAACACCTAAACAAAGATATTGGTTGACCCTGCCCCCAAGGAGCTTACAATCTAGTTGCAGAGTTAAAAACTGGCACATAAATCAAAACCAAGATAAGGAGTATATCTGCTTACCTCTCCATTATTTATTTATTTCCTTCAAAGTCCAATTCAATTACTATTTTCTATAAGAGGCCTTTTACTAATCTCCCCAAGCTCCTGCCACCCCCATTACCTTGTATTTCTTTTGTATATGCTTCTATATACACATATGGTTTCTCTTCATAAAATATAAATTCCTTGAGAATAAGAATGGTTTAATTCTTGTCTCTGTATCTCCAGCACCTCACAAAAAGCACATGATAAAAATTAATAAAAGCTTATTGAAAGCCTGTCCTTGAGGAAGAGTCACCTCCCTTGTCTCTTTTCAGACGTGGGAGAGGGAAGGAGGGAGGGTAATGGGTGTGCTACACTGCTTATGTGGTCAGACTTGGTCAGTCTGCCTTTTTTGTTACAAAGGATATCCAAAAGTTGGGCAGGGGGAAAGGATATATGCAAAAACTAAGGTAATGTAAAAGCAAACTCTATCTATTAAAATGTGAAAAAAATAAAAACTCTTTAGTCTCATTTGCTGGATCTTCCTCCCAGATCACACCCAGGACTTCAGGGATCTGTCCTGGGCCCCTTCTCTTCTTTCTCTATACTGCTTCACTTAGTGATTTCACCAGCTCCCAAGGATTTAATTACAACGTCTATGCTGACAACTCTCATATCTACAGATCTGGCCCCAACTTCTCTGCAAAACTCTGATCTTACATCTTTGTCTTTTAGACATCCTAAAATCAGTATGTCCAAAACAGAACTCTTTATCTTTCTCCCTATTCCTCTCCACCTCCTTCTCTATTACAGTAGAGAGCATGACCATCCTTCCAGTAAGTACTCAGGCTGACAAAGTAGGAGTCATCCTGGACTATCTCTCACTTCCCCACCCAATCTGTTCCCAAGGCCTGTCAATTTCACCTTCCCAATATCTCTTGTATAAGCCCCCCTTCTCTTCTCTGACAAGGCCACCACTCTAGTGCAGGCCCTCATCACCTTATATCTGGGTTACTGCAATAGGCTGTTTGTTGATCTGCCTTAAATCTCTCCCCACTCCAATCCATCCTCCACTCATTCAGCCACCAAGGTGATTTTCTTAAAGTGCAGGTCTGACCATGTCACCCTCCCCCTGCTCATTAAAATCCAGTGTCTCTCTATTGCTTTTAGGGTCAAATATAAAATGCTCCATTGGGCATTCAAAGCCCTTTATAACCTAGCCCTTTCCTAACTTTCCAGTCTTCTCATGTCTTACTCCCAGATCTTATTCTACTATCCAGTGACACAGTCTACAGACTGTACTAAGAACAAGACATTCCATCTCTTGGCTCTATACTTTATCTGGCTGTCCCCTAAGCCTAGAATGCTCTCCCTCCTCTGCCCAGACTACAGAGCTCCCTGGCTTCCTTTAAGTTCCAACTAAAATCCCACCTCCTACAGGAAGCCTGCCCTAACCCCTCTTAATTCCAATGCCTCTCCTCTTTTAATTATTTCCTATTTATCCTATAAATAGCTTGCTTTGTATGTCTGTTTGCATGTGTCTCCCCCATTAGATTGTAAGCTCCTTGAGAACAGGGACTGTCTTTTGCCGTTTTGTATCACCATTGCTTAACACAGGGCCTGGCACATAGTAGATCCTTAATGTTATTGATTGATTGAGTACAACCATTTATTAAATGATGCAGTTCAGAATAAATGCTGTAAGATTTCAGAGAAAAAAGAACAGACAACCTGGTAGAGGTTACAGTACACTGGGGGCCAAGACTGGGGGGTCTGATTCTAGTTTCTTGTCACTTACTGCCATTACCCCACCAAGACACCATCATAAACTGCTTTATAGTTACGAAGAACTTGATGCATCTCTTCTCATTTAATTCTGACCAGCCATCTTGTTAAAGGCAAGAATTACTTTCCTCACTCTCCTTGTGGTGAATATGAAGCTTTGGAAGGTTCAGGGATTTGCCCAAGGTTGAAGAGTTAGCTAGTCATCATTACCAATAGCAGTCCAACCCTGTTTTCCCAATTCCAAGCTTGATGCTTTCTCCACTATACCCTACTGCCCCCAAAACTTTCAGTAAGTTTTGCCTAACCACTCTGGGTCTTAGTTTTAATTGAATGCTACATTTTAAATAAAAGAGTTTGGACTATATGATTTCTTCAAGTTCTAAAATTTTAGGTTTCTACAGGAATTACCTAGAGATTGGAAGCTCAAGCAATGCCTCATGGGAGAGTGGGACCTTGAAGGAAGATCAGAAGATCTTCAGAAGATCTCAGAAGAGAGAAGAGGGAGATGGGACTGAAGGTAATGGACACCAGTGTGTCCCTGTATGGCTGTCTTAGCTCTCTTCCAGACCCCAGATAACCCTCTGACTTTAGTCACAAGAGGAATCAGACAACAGTCTGTAAACAGGTCAGGGACCAAGTACAATAGGGGAAGTATCTATAGAAAGGACAGCAGGAATATTACGTTTTATGTACTGGGATGGTACCATTCAGAAATGTCTTACAAATGTTAATAAAAATTATCTTGCAATATAGGCATTAGGTTGAATTAATAACCTGTGAGGACCTGGTGAAACTTATTGGTAGGAAGTGATGATTACTCATGGCCACTAGCACTACAGTACATGGAGCACCAGGCCTGCCTAAAGTTAGGAGGACTCATCTTCCGGGGCTCAAATTTGACCTCTGACATTTACTAGCTGTGTGACCCTGGGCAAGTCACTTAACTCCGTTGGCCTCAGTTTCCTCATCTGTCAAATGAGCTGGAGAAGGAAATGTCAAACTATTCCATTATCTCTGCCAAGAAAACCCCAAATAGGGTCACAAAGAGTCAGACATGACTGAAAAATGACCAAACACACAAGCTGGTGGCTCCTCATGGCCCTTTCTTCCCCTCATCCTCACAGCTGCCAACATTCCTCTGCCAACAACTTAGGTCCATCCCTCACAGGAAACTCCATACTCACAACTTAAATTTGCTCTAGGCAAAAGGCTGAAGTATTGGGAATGTGCCTCAGTCCTTGGGGATGTCCATTCCCAAGAGAAGGAACTTTGTTTTCTTGTGACTGTCAGTAGAAAGTATTCTAAAGGAGAGGCAGCTGGTCTCAAGTCAGAAAGACCCGAGTTCAACCTAACATCTACTGGTCATGTGACTAGGCAAGTCACTTAACCTCTTATTTCCCAAGGCAAAGAATTCCCTCACAACACAAGCAGAAGTGGCAGGTACGGATCTACTTGGGTGGAGAGAGTTCTACAAGCCAATGAAACCATAGCTTCAATTTTTAAAAAATTACAAAGGAGTATCAATGGGCCCATCTCTTAGATAAGCACAGATAGGAAAGGGCTGCATCTTTAAAACAGCAGTTCAGTTTGGATAATTAATTCAAAAGCACCTCCATTTTAGGCAACTGCAAACAAATGACTATATAGTCTGTAAACTCAGTGTCCCAGAGATGTTGCATAAAAATATTAACAATAATAACATTAATCGAGTAGTCATTTTCCTAAGAATATCAATCATGCCTACTGACCACCTTCCCTTCATCTAAGTACCTCCTTCATCTTTAAAGAACAAACACTGCCACCAGGCTGCACTGGTCCCCCAAATCAGCCAAGGCCAGAAGACCTGACAAGGAAGTCTGGCTCTCCCTCAGGCAGCAAGACTCTCAGCGCCAATCTAGTCTGCAATTCTCGAACTCCAGGGACTCTAGCAAGAAAGACCCTGGAGGTAATTTCATGTCCCGGATCCTTCCACTTCAGTAGTCACCGGATCTGCCAAAGCCAGCTGCCTTATTTTGTTCCATCAACTGAAAACAGAAAGCCCTCCAGTATCAAGAAACTAAATGTGATCATAGCATTTTTCTAAAATCTTTCAACATCCTCTTCAATATCATTCAGTTCAAACAAACATTTATTACTGGCCTACAATAAGCCTGGCCTGGTGCAACATAATGAGTACACCAAGACAAAAAAGAGATAGTACATGCCCTGAGGGGCTTATAAGGATGGGATCTCACAGGAACACAGATAAGTAAAATAAGATTATCTGATGAGGGAGAGAGTACAAACAGCTGCCTAAGGGGGAAGTGAGATGGAGAAAGGCATCACCTGTTTTAACTTTCAAGGTTGCATCTGGAAGAAAGAGGCCTCTTGCAGAAGTGAATCAGGGCTGCATTCTAGGCCTGGAATACAGCAAGTGCAAAGTTATGGAGTCCAAATGGATAGCTAGGTGGTAGAACAGATAGAGCCCTGGCCCTGGAGTCAGGAAGACTCATCTTTCTGAGTTCAAATCCAGCTTTAGACATTTACTAGCTGTGTGAAATTGGGCAAGACACCTAACCATGTTTACACAGTTTCCTCATCTGTCAAATGAGCTGGTGAAACAAATGGAAAACAACTCCAGTATCTTTGCCAAGAAAACCTGGTGTCACAGAGAGTCAGACTAAAAAACAACTTGCAACAACACAGCCAGGGATGGCAGATGAAATGAGGGGAACAGTTTATCCAGTGTGGTCTGAAATGTAGAATGTAAAAAAAAAGTAATAGGAAATCAGACTGGAAAGGTAGGTTGGAGTCAGACCATAGAAAGTCTGAAATACTAAGCTAAATATTTTCTATTTTACCACAGACGCATGAGGGAGCCCCTGAAGGTTGTTGTGCCCACTGCTAATAAGGTCAGGCTCGTGCCTTAGGAAGATGATTTTGGCAGTTTAATCGAGGCTACATTGGAGAAGGAAGTAGTGAAACAAACTGTTCAAGCCAAAGGGGATGGAGACCTTCACTAAAATTCTGGCCCTGTGAATGGAAAGGAGACTTAGAAAAGAAATGTTCTCTAGGTTGAATTGAGACCCTAGTGTAATGGCTGAGGTACTTTAACCTGGAGTCAGGAAGACCCAGTGTTTAAACCCCACTCAACTACTTCCTGGCTGAGCGGTCAGGTCATCTAACCTCTCTATATACCAGTGTCCTCATCTGTAAAATGGGGAGGTTGCACTCCCATGGTTTCCAAGGCCATTCATCTCTAAATCTATGGTCCTATCTTAAAACCCCAGGACTTAGCAAAGAATAAAAGAGAATAAAGAGTCAAGGATGAGAGATTTTGAGACTGAGGAGGATGAAGATGCCCTAGATAGAAATGGGGATTTTATTTGCTGACAACATGAGTTTACTTAGAAAATTCTATGAAATCAGCAAAGAAATTAATAAAGACATGAAAATTAACCCACAATAATGAATAATGTTTGTACAGAATGACAAAATTCAGAAAGAAATAATAGAAAGGGAAGTACAATTTTTAAAAAACATACAAAATACATAAAATATCTGATAGTCTATCAAAAACAAACTCATTGCCTATACCAACACCATCATATGATGTTCCTTAAATAAAGGAAAAAATTGGTGATGTAAAAAAAAAAAATCAATAAAATTTTATTTTCACAAAAAAACAAATGGGGGAATTTGGAGAAAGAGTAGATTCAGCAGAAAGAGTTGATTTTGGACATGGAAAGTTTAAAATGATGATCAGACAATCAGGAGAACATGGTTGGTAATAAAGTAGTAAAAGCGGAAAAAAGGATAATAGAAGCAGATTACAATTTTTAAAAACTAAAAACTATCTCCCATACTCAAGAGAAAAAAAACCCATCACTATACTTTCTACAAACAATATCCAGACATGCACAAAAATGTACATCTACTCATAAAAGAGAAAGGCATGAGATTTTCCCTGTACTACAAAGATGCTCAATTTCTTTTGCTGGACATCTATTCCTTGGATTTATCACCCTTCTGAAACACAGTAAAATTAAAAGTTGAGTTTTAAAATGAAGCCTACATAGACAGCATTGGTTGTGGAAAACATCTTGAGAGATGCTGATGGAAGCAGGCACCATTTATGGTAATATCTAATCCAGGCTTTTGTGCTAGAAAGATTCAAATTGCCAGAAGTTGATTTGTAGAATGTTTCATCAGCAATCAATTTAACTGAATTCTGAACTGGGAATAGCTTGGACATTTTACTTTCTGGAATGCTGGAAATTTCATTTGTAACAATCACAATGGTATTGTTTGGAGGCAGTGAGCTAGAAGTGGTGATGCTAAATATTTTCTTCATTTATAAAATTTGCTGCCTTAAGTGAAGAGGATTAATTTTATCAACTTACTTATTCTTGCTGTTAGGACTCTCATTAAAGAAAAGATGTTTAGGTATCTTGTACATGAAAATATTCTAGTTTCTACTCCAGATTGGTGCTGGGTTGCGTAAAACTCCTAATTATACAGACAAAAAAATGCTAATCAAACAACCTTATTTGTTTAATGGTTCATCACCAGAAGACTGGCCACGTGGTACTAAATTTTTTTGGTCCCAGCAAGCCACAAAGACCTTTTACTAAACAATATTGGGGTTATGATCTGCACTGAAAGGAAAACCCACAATCATGAAATCCCAGAAAATGTACAGTCACCCACAAAGCAAAGGAGAGGAACATGGTAAGCATGCTACAACATCTAACAAGGAACTTAAGAGTTGGAGCAAATGATATCACCAGGGAAATGTACGAGTGAAAAGATAGGGTAGTCACATATCTAGAGTGAAGGATAACCAGCAAACACTAGTATCCTGAAGATGTCAAGAGAAAGTGAGATAGACCTCTAGTGAGACAGCAGTGGTGAATTTACAGGAGGACAGGGACAAAAGTCACAGAGGATGGACAGGCAAGGAAGAAGGAAGGGCTTTGATATGCATCTTTGTAGAAACAACCACAGCAATGAGATCACAGCTCAACAAGCATTTGCTATTACATACCCACTAGGCATCCGGAATTTTGTAAGGTACTGTTAATAGAATGACAAAAAATTAAACAATATCCACTCTCATGTAACTTACGTTGTGTCAGAGGAAACATGTACATATGTAAGCATATACAAGATATATATAAGATAAATATGCAGTATTTTAATACATCGTAATTAGTAACTGAGGGCATTAGCAGGAGAGGTTCAGGAAAAATCCTATAGATTTGGGTACTTGGGTCTGTGAACTTGAACAGGAAAAAAAAACTTTGTTTTAATATAATTGGCTTCCTTTGAAATCCTATGTATTTTACTTTATGCATTTAAAACCATCATTCTGAGGGAGGTTTCACAGGCTTGCTTCAGTCTGCCTGAGGTGTCCAGGACACACAAAAAAGTTGAGATGCAGAAGATAGTGACTGATTTGTGTCTTGAAGGGAGTCAAGGATTTTGTGAGGAGGCAAGAGAATGTGTTCCAGGCATGTGAGAAGGGAAATAAAAGTGTTATGTCTGAGAAACACAGAGAAAGGCCACTTTGGCTGGGATGCTGAGTATTAAAAACATACTAATATATGAGACTGGAAAAATAGGTTAAGGCCAAGTTGTGAAGGGCTTCAAAAAACAAATAAAGCAATAGGAAGCCACAGGAGTTTATTGAATAGGGGAAGAACATGGTCAGAGCTGGCTTAAGGAAAATCACCTCAGAGGATACTATTTCTGCATAGTGTTTTTAATATGTTTTCAATGCTTTTTATGTTAAATGTCATATATGTTTTATATGTTATATGTGTTTATATGCTTGATGTTATTCCATCTGAGTGACATTTTGGGAAGGACAGAGAAAGGCTTATCAGTCATTCCTCTGGACCTGCAGGCCTCTTCCTACAGACAAGTAATTAAATTGATTATAGTTGAAGAGACAGTCTAAGTACACATGGTATACGATATGAACTATCCAGATTAATCGTGGAATCCAGTGACCCAAATGACCCAAAGAAGATAATGGAGATAGACTCCCCTCAGGAATTATACAAACCTCTTTCTGGTCAACTGCAATCTCCCCAAATGTGCTCTATTCTTCCTAAGCCCCTACTACCATGATGATTAAAAATATTATCTCTAACACTGTCAGCTGTAGAAAGTTCTAGTTATTCCCATTTGGGGAAGGAGGGAAATATTCTCCCATTTAATGCCCTTTTCTTTGCTTTTTTGCTGATCATAATTTATTTGTAATTGATTAGGGTTGGAACAGTTTAAAACCTCTTCATCCCTGACCTCAAATCTGAAAAACTACTATAAACTTTCAGCAGCTGGGTGGGTACTGACTGAAAGAATTACTGCTTGCCAGGCCTGGGTACCAATCCTCCTATATATTGTCTGTGTACAGAAAGGGAGCTTTTTTGTTGGGCTCCTTCTCCTCTACTCTCCATTAACCCAGCAGCCTATCCAGATGGCCTAAGATCAAGTCTATGGGCTGCCAGGAATGGGAGGGGGAAGAGGGAAATGGAGGAAAGAAGCTGTTCCAGCAGCTGAGGATAAGGGAAAAGTAGGGAGTGCCTTGAGCAGAGGGAGGAGAGAAGGGAGTCAGCAGGAAGGAAAATTGGGGGCGGGGGCGCCGAAGGGTTCCTGAGACCCAGCTGGAAGGAGTGGACTGGAGATCTCAGACATAATCCTCGAAGCAGTTAATCCTTAAATAATGTAGAATATATTATGTATACAGAAGCTGTCATTAACTCTAATTTATTCTAAAGAATATATTCCCCAAAGTCTAGGCCATCCCTAATATGAATGCCCTATTTTGCCAGAAGGGTGATGGCAAAAAGTTTTTAAGTCTTGACTCTAGGAGAGTTTTCAGAAGTTCTATGCCTGTTCTCTGGGGGGTCTAGAACTACCTGCCCGGAAGAAGCCAGACTTCTGTGTTACTGGATCTGATAACCAGTCACTACCTAAGTATCCCATCACTCCGCTATGAGCATACCCTGTGTCTAAGACCTTAAGCAAACAGCTACCTAACAAGATGCTTTGGACCAAGTGGGGGAAGGAGGGAGTCACTATAGGATGGGGGTAAGGGATAGTTCTCTAGCCTCTATCCTTGAGGACTTGCCAACCAAAGGAAAATAAGACCTCTATAAGTGCTTAAATACAGAATGTCCTAGATGTCTGAGCACAATTCTAAGCCCTTAAAGGATTAAAACTATCTTTTGGGACACCCTGTGTAAAGCTTTGGATAACATATCCATATAAATATAGACAGAATACTTAAAATACTAGCAAATTCTGAATACAGTTGTATGTACTTTATAGTTGAGAGGCAGTTAGGTGGTTCAATGGATAGAGAACATGGGCCTGGAATCAGGAAGAACTGAGTTCAAATCTGGCTTTAGACACTTAACTAGTGGTTTGATCCTGAGCAAGTCACTTAACCTGTTTGCCTTAATCCACTGGAAAAAGAAATGGCAAACCACTCCAATATCTTTATCAAGAAAACCTCATGGACAGTATTGTTGTACTACAGTCCACAAGGTCACCAAGAGTCAGTTGGACATGACTGAATGACACTTCACAGTTTAATTATACATAAACACAGGCACAAACAGTGTGTTGAAGGCCAATGAGGTTCTAGACATTGATGGTAAAACCTGGCTTGAGGCTAAGAGACAAAGTTTTAGACTACTGAAGAAAACAAGAGGGAAATTTAATCAAACATTTACTGAGTGTCTACTGAGGGACATTTTGTGTTGAATGCTAAGGGTGATACAAAAAAGACAGAGTCTCTTAAGGAATTTAACTCAAAACACTGTAACAATAATGCACACCTTCTATGCATATATCCTATTCACAACTGTGACGTCATTGTGTCTGGAACTCAAGATAACGAAACTGCCTTAACCACTGACTGAGTCGCCTACTTGGTATCTTAAGAGTCTTGCTAAATGACTTAAATGACTTGCCCAGGATCACATGATCAATATATGCCAGAGGCAGGACCTGAATACTGGTTTTCCTGAAACCTATAATAAAAATAATAATTTTATTTATATATATATGTGTGTGTATATATATATATAGTGTGTGTATAGATATGTATAGATATGTGTATAGATATGTATGTGTGTGTGTTTGTGTGTGTGTGTGTGTGTGTGTGTGTGTGTAAATGCGGGCTTTTAATAAAGTTTGTACAGAGATCTCCCAACAAAAACCTTGAGAGGTAGGCAATTTAAGTATTACTATCCTTACTTTATAGATGAAGAAATAGGCTCTGTGGCATTAAGGACTTGCTGATCATCCAGGAAGTATTTGAGGCAGGATTCAAACCCAGGTCTCCAGACTATACAATGTCACACTGCTTACTCACAAGCACTACAGTGATATGAGCTCAGCAGTTAAAATAATGCAGGTAACAATACACACATTTGGAATTTTGGTTCTACAAAAATATAGAACCAGAAGTGTTGCATATATCAGAATATTAATGATAGGGTAGCTAGGTGGTACAGTGAATAGAGCATCTGCCCTGGGATCAGGAGGACCTGAGTTCAAATCCGGCCTCAGACACTTAACACTTACTAGCCACGTGACCTTGGGCAAGTCACTTAACCCCAATTGCTCTACCTTCCCCCTTCCAAAAAAAAAAAAAATCCTGTATGCTTGATACAATGAAGAATAATTAACTTGAGATTGGATAAGAAAGGGGTGGGATAACAGAATTCTGTTAAAGAACAGTAAAATCAGAAAATGAAGAAATATTCATGGTTGATATACTCATGAGATGTAAACCAGGGTGATCTTAAAGTTAAAGTTATGTCTAAGTCAGCAGTTCTCAAAGTGTGGTCCAAAGACCAAGAGTCCCCCACAAAACCCTTTCAGTGGTTAAAACTACATTCATAATATGTACTAAGACATTTTAATTTCTAATATGTAAATATCAATAGGTATAATCTGCATAAACAAAAGCTCTTTGGGGGAGGTACTCAATAATTATTAAGAGGGTAAAGGGATTCTAGGGTAGAAAAGGTTAAGAACAACTGGTCTAACTGCTAATTGATGGACAGAAATATAAAGCATTTATGAAGCTCTTACTATGATCTGGGCACTGCATTAAGTGCTAAAGATATAAATACAAGGAAAGGCCACATTTCCCATCCCCAAGGACCTTACCTTATAATGGGGTAAGACAACAATAAAGGGGAGTGAAAAGGAGGAGGGCCGGAGATATGGGTAAGGTCAGTGGGTGAGGAGGTGAGATGATGAAGTCTGGAGAGGGAGCTGAACCTAGAATGAAGTGAGCATGACTGGAGGGCCCTCCTGAAATGGCAGAGCAACGTAGCCAGTCAACAGTCAAGAGAATGAGTTAAGTAAGGTAGATTCTTGAGTGAAATGCAGGACTTAATTGTGACAATTTCAGATTGTTGGATCAGGAGCACCCCACAGACAGAGCATAGCTGTACACTGCTGTCCCACCTTTGCACAGGCTGCTCGCCCATGTCTGGGATGATAGCATTCCCCTCCCCGTCTCGGAATCCTCAGCTCTCCTCAATTTCTCCTACACTCAGTCTTCACTGATAAATCCAAATTAGGCCTATTCTTCCCACCTTGTAAAAAACAAAAAAACCCTACCTTTTATTTACAAATTTCTGTGTGTGTACACACACACGTACGCAACAAATGATTAGCCCAATGACATCTGGGTAATGAACATCAGAACTATGATTTGAACCAGTCATCCTCTGACTCCAAGTTTAGTGTTCTTTCTACCTGAATATGAAGTGTGTCAAATATAACCTTATCTGTGTGGAAGTTAAAAATGCCAAAATTTTCTATTTCTCAACATTATTCATTTTTGTATAATAAGCTGATTTAGAAAAAAAAACAAAACCTTGAAACTTTTTAAAAAGATGAAATAATAGGAACTGTTTTAATCACGTGGATTTGTCAATAATTAAATTTAATTGTCCTCTCTTTATAAAGGGTTTTTATCAGCAAAAAATCAATACAGTACAATATTTTTATCTTGAAATTTACATTTTACAAAATTATAAATTCTTAATTTTATTTAAATAAAATACCAGCTAAGAAAATTATCCACAGAAATTATGTCATAAAAAGTATGGCAGTGACTATTTAGTATGGAGTAATAAAGAATTGGTCACTATATAAAGTTTGGAAACCAATAACCTAAGAAAATAGGTTAAAGGAACTGGGATGTTTAGCCTAGAGAAAACAGAAATAGGGAGGGACAAGAATATGGTCTTCAAGTACAGAAAGTACTTGTTAATTACTTGATCCGTGAAAGAGAGATTAGCTTTGTTTTGTCAAAACCAACAGCCTGTGGCGCCAAGACTCTTCAGCTAAACATAAGGAAAAACTTGTTAACAGAAATCCAAAAGCCAGGATGGGCTACCTTAGTAAGTAGTAAGTTTGCCATCACTGGAGGTCTTCAAATGCCACCTTATCTCAGAAGCCTTTGCCAATCTCCTTTAAAGCTGTCTTTCCTCTATTGATCATCTCCCATTTGTTTTTTGTCTGTCAAGTGACCTCCTTGCCTTGAGTCTCTATCCAATTCTATTAAGCAGTCAAACTGATTTCCTAAAATGAAAGTATGTTCATGTCACCTCCTCCTGCCCCAATCCATTCAATCAAATGCCTCAATGTGGATCAAATGTAAAATCCTCTGGATTTTAAAGCCTTTCACAACCTAGTTCTCTCTACATTTCCAGTCTCGTTACACCTTATTCGTCCCAACTACACCACAAAATCCAGTGTCTCTGGTATCCTTGCTGTTTACTTGACAACACATGTCTTTTTTAATAGCACTTTTGAGTTTGTAAAGTGTTGGATTTTTAAAAACTTTTTGGGCCTGTTTTCCTCTGTGAATTTTCACTTCTTGTCTCTCTGGCCCTCTTCCTCTCTACCTTCTGGCTCCCCTAGCTTCCTTTAAAGTCTAAGTTCAAGTCCCATCTTCCAGAAAAAGCCTTTCCCAGGGCTCCTTAATCTCAGGGCCTTCCCTTTGAGAAATTATCTCCAATCTGTAGATCTGGTTTGTATAGAGTTGTCTGCATGTTGTCCCCCTCATTGAACTGTGAGACCCTCGAGAGCAGGGGCTGTATTTTGCCTTTCTTTTTTTCTCCCCAGAATTTTGCCAAATACCTGGCACATAATGCTTTTTGACTTGACTTAATCTTTTTAATTCAAACAAACACTTATTAATGCCCACTAAGTGTTCAAGGGACATAAAGACATTCTCCCACCTCCCAAAAGGGGGGGAGGGGGGACGAAATTCTTGACCTCAAGGGGTTTATCTTTGGCTGGCAAGATATCCCAGCTAGCACATGCTACAGTGCAGGGCATGCTAAGGAAGCACTATCTGACTGACTGGGTGCTGCCATAGGAACCAAAGCCAATGTGGACACTGAGAAATACTGAAGAAAAGTAAGAAAAATTGGAATGGCTTCACAGGCCACGTAGACCCCAAAGAGCAGTCTATAACGTTTTGGTAATAGTTCAGAAAGCTGTCCTTCAACTTGCCTACCACCATCACCAGGACAATTCTATCCCAACAAGATAAACTATCCTAATGTGCTTTGGCCCATTTACCATGTCATTTTCAGTATGAAAATAAAAAGCTACCTTTTTCAAAATTAACATTGCAACCAGTGTTTAAAAAGGGGAGGGAGGAGGCCTTCTTTAGCAATGCCATCCAATAAGACATGAGTGGAGGGGAGTCAGGGATATGTACTGACCCTATTTTTCTTTTTTGGAATAAGAATACAAAAGCACTCAAGGCCCGGCAGCCTGCCACCAAATTCTGGAATCTACATCAGTTTGGGTAAGATCTTCATTCTGTTTCTTTTACTAGAGTGGATGTAAACATGGACTTCCAATGTAATAAGAGTCAAACACCCTTTGTTACAAGGGTCTGCACTTAAAATAACCGGGGGAATGTTGTGAAGGAAAGAAAGGAAATGTTGGCTAGTTAAGACACGGTCTAAATAACCAGTCAATGCCCAAACAAGAAACAAGAGAAAATTCAATAGAACATCTGTTTTCATTTTAAAGTACTAATTCAGAGAAATTAAGTTTCTTCTCTATTTACCTCAGTTTCCTCACCTGTAAAATGAGGACAAATGGTAGCACCCACCTTCCAGGCTTGTTGTGAAGGTCAAATGTGACAATATTTGTAAAGAATTTAGCCCAATGCTTAGGACATGGTAGGTACTTAATAAATGCCTGTTCCCTTCTCTTCCCCTCTCCCACTGAATGGGTCTTCTTAGAGTTTAGAGACTTAGAAGAGAGGCAGTAAAGGGAGGAGAAAGGGGAAATGATTAGAACCTCAAGGTAGAAAGGCTAAACTTTGTAGAAGGGTTCAAGAAATGACAAGTTTTCCTGAATTAAGCAATCAGTACCAAAACTCTAAGAAAAGCAAAAGAAAACATACAAATTATGGCAGATAGCAAATATTCCTTCTAAAAGTACATATAAAAGGAAGTGATATTTTCTCTAAAAAAGAACAACAACATCAACCTATTTCTTTACGGAAGAAATAAAATGCTAAAAAGGTTAACCAATCAACTCACATCCCTAATAATACTGGGCCCAACAAAACTCAACAGACGAGACTTTCTCTGGGTTCTCGGTGCTACACAGAAATCCTAGCAAACCTTTATAGATGAGAAATCCTAGCAAACCTTTATAGATGAGATATAGTTCTCTCCAGGCATCACTGCCACCTCCTCCACACCCATGCTTTGGTGAAAGGAAATTTTTATGTGTTTTAATTAAAGCAATGGCTCCCAAAGCGTTTTGGCTTCCAAATGCTTCACTTATGGAACTCCAAGGCTGAGAAAAACATCCAATATCATCCCCAGGAATCTTACTGCTGGTCCACTGTAGGCTTTTGATCTGCTTCACTTCATAAAATAGACTGTTCATCTGATTAGTTTGTGATTTTTTTTTGCTTTTTGGAGGGCAATTGGGGTTAAGTAATTTGCCCAAGGTTACACAGCTAGGTTTTTTGGTTTGTGTGTGCATTAAGTGTCTGAAGCTGGACCCGAACTCAGGTCCTTCTAACTCCAGGGCTGGCGCTCTACTCACTGCACCACCCACCCACCCCTAGTTTGTGATTATTAGCAGGAGGCAGATTTTCAGAGCTATTTCTTTTTTGGAAAAAGTTAAGTGAATGTTACCACTTGGATGACCTGACCAAGCATAGGTTAAATATTTGAACTTGGCAAATAATTACATATTTCTCCCCCACAGAGTATCCTACATGATAATGATGATAATTTAATTTATACACATCTTACTTGATCCTCAGAGCTCTGTAGGGCACTAATACAAAGATCCCAGTTTAATAGATGAGGAAACCGAGGTTCACAAGGTTAAGTGCCCCCACTTAAAG
Source organism: Gymnobelideus leadbeateri (assembly GCA_011680675.1). Classification (NCBI taxonomy): domain Eukaryota; kingdom Metazoa; phylum Chordata; class Mammalia; order Diprotodontia; family Petauridae; genus Gymnobelideus; species Gymnobelideus leadbeateri. The sequence goes on along the minus strand of WOXC01006026.1, from coordinate 478,269 downwards.
TCAAAAAGCTAAGAAGTGTGCAGATGCTAGGTGGTGCAGTGAATAAAGCACTGGCCCTGGAGTCAGGGGGACTTGAGTTCAAATCCAGATCAATACACTTACTAGCTGTGTGACCTTGGGCAAGTCATTTAACCCCAACTACCTTGCCTCTGCCCCCCCCCCAAAAGCTAAGAAGTGTTAAGAGAGAAAACTGAAATCCTCATCTTCCCACTCCAAGTACTGTGTTTTCCAAAAACCGTAACTGCCTTTCACAGATTGTTTTGTACCTATCTTCTCTTTCTCTGAAAGGAAAAAGTAGCCCTGATAGTACCAAAGATACATGCCCCATAACAGACAAAAACAAGAGCTCCCATCCCACTCCACCTCTCAAAGTGCAGAAGTATCAAGTTTAGCAAGATGCTCTCCCTAGTTGTGGAAACCATACTTGCTTCTCCTATGGTCTTGTAGGGCCATATGCAAGTGAATTTTGCTGATGTTGATATTGAATGTGAGGGGCAGCTAGGTGGCACAGTGAGTAGAGAATGGCCCTGGAGTCAGAAGAACCTAAGTTTGGATCTGACCTCAGACACTTAATGCACACACAAATAAAAAATAACCTAGCCTGTGACCTTGGGCAAGTTACTTAACCCCAATTGCCCTCAAAAAAAAAATAGTGATATTGAATGTGCACAGTTTTACATGTACCAAGATAATTCATCAGGCTGGGTTATTTTGGAGAAGAGATGAATGGGAGAAAGTTACAACTAGATGCCTACTCTACCCTCATAGATACATCTGTGGGCTTCTCCGTTTTGATTTGGGGTCTTAAGACCTTTCAAGACTTGAAGAGCTACAGATGCCTGGGATACTGTGAGCCTACTGTTTCTTCTTGTACTAGTCCTTAGCCAGCACTTTTAAGGGGATGATTCTATTCCATAGATTGATGTGGCCCTGAAAAATTTAAACTCTCATGTCCAGAATGAATCCATTGTTTATTTCATGAAACCAAGTTTTTATTAAAAAAAAAACAAAACAAAACAATAACTGCAACTACAGCACTTAAAATATACAGTATCATTCTTATCTAAAGTAGAGATGGCAAGACAATCAGCAACAAATGCAACTAATTTTAAAATCTCACACAAGGTTTTACTGGGTAGTCTCGAAATGTTCTTATTTTGGGTTTTTTGGGTTTTTTTTTCCTCCCCTTTCTCACAGTTCAATGGCCTACAATGGAAAAAGGGTTACCCACTCTTGTTCCATAATCTTCAAAGACTTGGAAGCCACAGTAGAAGATGACCACCAGCTAAGTCTGCAAGGAACAGTCCATAGCCAATAAAGTCATCTTGGTAAGAAGAGTATATGCTAACCTAGTACATCATAATTTCTCCAGTTCCTCTCTTCTCATAGTAAATCACTCTAAAGTTCACTTTTCTCAAAATTTCAGCTAGAATAAGGAGCTGGAGATACTTAGTGGAATTGGGACAAAGTGAGAAATATTACTGTGTTAAAATCTTCAGGGAAAAAAACCTGAATTTTTTACAGAATAATCCAGTTCCCTTAAAAAGAAAATAAAACATTCTATGAAGAGCAACCAAAATCTGCCTAGGATTTACAAAGGAAAGAAGCCAAATAAACAAGCCTAATTTTCCTCTTGCCAAATGTAATACTAAATAGAAACAGGGAAAGCAGAACCAGGGTCTCAATTATCCTTAAATCCACTAAAATGCCAGCTGGAGCTCTCTATAACTTAAAATGCTTTCTGGATCGCTGGTTTTATCAGTCCTTGGGCTCCATCTACCCAAGCTGACTGCATCTCCTCTTAAGACTTTTAATGTCACCGCTGCTGTGACCAAAATCTTATTGTCCTGTACCAAACTGGTGATTAGCCTCTCCAAATGTAGTGAAGCTGGACCTCACACAACAGACATACAGTCCACAACCAGTCCAAATATTAAGCCTTTACAGGTTGGAAGGCCCCCTCCAGGGGCTATTTCTTTCTCTGTTAGACCACCACCAATGCATCAGAATGAGGCATCTCAGTAGGATTTCTATGGACAGTTTCAAAATATGCTAGATAAACCATTTTTAGAGAGGTAACACAAGAGTATTGGATAAGAGACCTAGGAAGTCAGGAAGACCTAGGCTCTTACACTTACAGGGTGGGTAACCAATGGCAAAATCATTTCACTTTTAATAGCCATAAGGCAATATTCTCTAAGACAAAGAGGCAGAGGATGTCCACTGGGAAATTCCCATAAGAATGTAAACTTTATAACAGCAAGAACTTATTTTGCATTTCTACCACTAAGTGCTAAATAAGTAGGGCTTAATAAATGCTTGTTAACTAAATGATTTACTAAAAGGAAGAAAATTAATAAAATTTATTAATATGATATATGTACTTAAGTACACAGGTTTAACAAGATGTGAAAAGGTAGGGATCAGGGAGGGAGAAAAGAATCCTCCATTCTCTTACTTAGAACATATTTTCTTCACAAATGAATTGTGCAGTTACTTAAAGGACATGAATAGGCAAAACATATTAAACAAAATCAAGACTTCACCATCAGTCCATCTCAGAAATAATCAATAATTATGGAATTGTAGAGATACAACATCAGGATGACCGATTTAAAACAAGATTTGAGGTTATCTAGTTCAATTCTTTCATTTTATAGATGAAGAAGCTGAGACTCAACGAGGTAATAAGACTTATAACCAAGGTCATACATGTAAGAAACTACAGAGTGGATCTTGAACTTTCATCCTCTTCACTCCAAAACCAGCATTTTCTAACATACCACACCATGCATGTCTTGGAATGCCTCTTATCACAGAAGAGATGAACATGCAAGCCTGTCCCAGACTGGGTTTGAATGCAGTTTTCGTAAGTAACAAAGACCACACAGGAAAGAGCATAGTATTTAGAGGAAGAAGGGACCTTAAAGATGATCTAATCCAATTCCCTCATTTTAAAGGTGAGGAAACTGAGGCTCAGAGAGATGGAGTCCTACTAGGTCACAAAACAGCAAGTGATAATCTGGATCCATTCAACCCCAAGTTTTCTGACTCCAGAAGCAGTGCTTTTCCCATCACAGCACAATGCTTCCATCACATTGTACTTTGCCAGCATAGGAAGGTTTCAATAAATATGTTGCCAACTTTGACACTCCTTATTAGTGTCAGCACTTCAGATACACATTACAAAAAAATGAAACCAACTATTCAGCCATTAAAAAAAAGTATGAGCTAGCCAAATTTTCAGTTTAATCTGCCCATTCTCACTAGCAGTGTAGGGTTTGATGTCAGCAAGCATCAATGGGTGAAGAATCAACATAATAATGCCTTTTACTTGTACTCCATTTTGTAATGGTCAAAGCACTTTCCATTTAAATTATTTTATTTAATGTACAGATCAAAAACAAGACTCCAAGAGAGTTCCCCTTCCCTTGTCCAGCTGCCTCCCCCTTTTCATACAAGATGCTGAAATTCACACTAAGCGATTTGCCCAAGTTCACAATTAGCCAGATGGCCAAAAGCCAGGACCAAAGTCAGGTCTTCTCATTTCTTGAATCTAGTCTTACACCCCCAACCCTTCATCTCTGGGTCTACCCTGATTTACATGAGCATCTTAAATGAGTAAACTGAAAATGTTGCTAATCAAATACAAAGATTTTTTAAAAACAGTTAATATTTACTCATTCTTAATTATTTAATAATTTGTTCTCTCTTACTGGTTTGGCAGTGAAGTTATTAAAGTCTGTGATTGAATTTACTAACTTCCACAATCAGGTTTGTTGTCAAATAGGGGATTATCACTTCATTGCAGATAAAAGGGGAAAATATAGTAATATGAAGTGGACAATCTTCCCACTATTTAAAAAAAAAGTTTGTTCTACTCAAAGTATTTTTGGGAGAGGGTCAAAATGGACAGCAGATAATTTGTTTTTTAAAGCTTACTTTCACCTTATAGACTCTGAATTGTTCGGTTTTTCCAATCTTCACAAATAAAATGCCCTGATCATGGGATCCTAGTTCATGACTTAAAGTTTCCACAATTAACACTATCTGATGAGTAATTTTCTGTAATCACTGTTAAATGATTCCTTTCAACAACATTTCTTTCTGGAGATTAAAATGATCATCCATTCTCCAGTAAGCTTATACCCTCATGAACATATCAAAATGGTTTATGGGAAATCCTAGAATTTTATTCTTATCACACTCTTAAAATAACACACTAAGGCTTTTAGATTTTTAGGTCTGGGTTTTTTTCTTTTTTAAGCGGATTTTTTTTTCATGGCAGAACAAGAAAATGCTGCTGGTTTTCATCACAAGAGCCCACATTATGATCTACAGTCTAGACTCTGTCATAATGGCAAGTTGAGGAGTCTGTGTGACAATTCTCAGCACAATATGTGTTTAGGGAGCTTCCAGGTATTTCCATTTGCCTAATTTTCCTCCCTCATAATGAAATATGTGTTTGGAAGGGGGAAGAAGGGAGCCTGGGGAGAATCAGAGATAAATGTACAATAAATAGTTGAGACAATCGGGATGGTCTCATCTGTAAGAATACAAAGGTACTTAGCTCTTTGTAGCTCTTTGTTCTTAAGAGCTCCCAAGAGGCTGAAGTTGTCTGAGATCAGTGTTTTGCTGTTTTGACAGATGCCTTTGTGGAATGGAGAAGTGGGCGAAACATGTTTATCCGTCTCCCATAAGTGAACCTTCAGAAACACAGGTTACTAAGAAAAGGAAGAGTGGGCGTCCACAGAGCAGAGTGTAAGTTTTCTTTTTGGTTCAGGATTACCAAGGGCTGTGTGAACTAAATGGAACAATTTGTGAGATGACTGCATGGAGACCAAGCACAAGGAAAACTCACCGAGACTGTTTCTAGATATGTTTGTGCCACCTGGATTAATCCACTTACTTGTTTTCTGTATTGGAATAACATTTAAGAAATAAAATGCTGACTTTAAATACCACACATATACGTTTTAAAAAACGCTCTTCAAATTCAACTCTGCTATACAGGGCCACAGCTTCCTCATCTGTAAACCAAAGGGTTCAACTGATCTCTATGCTTTCTTCCATATCTAACATCTTATGGTCTATGATTTCTACGGAAAATAAAAGACAGCTAGCACTGATCTACAGCACAAAACCATGACATGGGGGGTGTGGGGATGGGATGGGATCAGATTCATAGTACATTTGGAATGACAGAAAATGGGAGAGAAACCTATGATAGAAACAGCAAGGAAATGTTTGAATTCCTTTAGGCACACTATAATCACATCAATATAGTCTGCAAAATGTAACTGTATCACAATCACATTTTCTTCTTCTATACACAATAGTTTTATCACAGGTCTCATAGAAATTTAGAACTGGAAGGGATCCCACACAAATCATGTAGTCAGCCCTTTTCCTTTAACAGATGGGGAAACTAAGGCCTAGAGTCACATAGTTTATTGGAAAGATCAAGAGCAGGACCTAGGCTCCTTCTTGTCTGTCCAGTAGTCTCTTCATTTGACAACAATGGCATCTTGTACACCAGTGGTGTCAAACTCAAATAGAAATGGTTTAGAAAGCCACAGATTAACATTATCTATATTGCATTGTAGATTTTTTTTTGTTAAGCATTTTCCAATTACATTTTAACGTTATCCTGGACTAAGTATGGAGTTTGTGATACCTTTGTTGCATTCCACAGCTGGGAAGCTATTGTTCTTCATGTTTTCAAGTTTTAAATGATGGCACTTTGACAGGTCAAACCTAGTCAAGCTCAAATTTACAATGACTAGTAAACTCAGAGCAAAGTAGACTAAAAAAGATGCATAGGATGATAAAGGAGACTGCAGCAATCATGTATATGATTGCAAATGAATAACTTTTCTATGTTTCAGTTTATTTCATCTGTAAAATAAGGAGGGTTTGAAACATTTGATATTTACAGGTCCTTTCTAACACTAAATCCTATCACTAGTCTATTGAACCAGTCTGAAGGAATTGGTTCCAAAGGAACACAAATCTAAATAGAATTAAAGTCAACAATCGTGTCTGATTTATTAGTATTGACCCTATTTCCAAATTACAAAGGAAAGTAAAACCATAACTCATTAAAATCCCCATGTTGGTAAAATTCAGCTTGGCATGCGAGACAAAACTATCTTCGTAAAGAACTAAACTCTGAACTAGGCTGAAGGCTTGGATTCAATTTCAAACTGTGCCATTAATTAGTTATGTGATCTCAGATAATTTATTTTTCACTCGAAGCTTCAGTTTCCTCATCTACAAAATGGAGATAATACTTGTTTGCTACCTCACAGTTGCTTATGAAGATAAAGTGAGATGCTAAATTATAATTTCACTGAGGGGGGGCATGGTATGGCATAGAGAGGATCTGGCCTTGCTTTGAACAAATCAGACCAGTGTTCAGTCCCACCCCTGACACATACTGACCATGTGACCTCTGGGTCAAGTACCTAAAAACCTTTCTCATGGCTCTGGGCAAGGTTCTAAGACTATAAAGAAGTTGGAGAGTAGGAGACAGCTTGCATTGACAGAGGCAGTCTTTTCATCCAGAGAAATCAATGGAGCAATGAAACTCTAAGGATTTTCCCCTCCAGACTGATTCTTTTATGAAAGCAAACTAGGCCGTCTTTAGCCTCAATTCGTACCCAGTCTTTAACTACCTAGCCTTTAACTATAGTATGGCTGTTGCCTCAGACAAACTGGGACCTGGGAAAGACCTTAGCTTAAAAAGGTCAAAGTGTCCCACTGCATGCTGGGTCATCTTGACCCATGTCTTGCCACCATGATGACTCTGGAGAAGAGAGTGAGGCCGGTGACTTTGAACAGTCCTGCCTCACTTAAACCCAATTCACCTGTATGTCAAGACATACCCCCCCCCCCCTCATAACATCATTAGTCCTCTTAGAGAAGGAAGAATCAACAATCACAAGGAAATCACAGATGAGTAATAAAACCTTTTCTACTGAAGGCAGAGAATGTCTTATGACTCTTTTTAACCAAAATCTGTAGCATCCATTCATTCAACGTCTAGGAACATAGATTTTGAGTTGGAAGAGACCCTAGACAGCCCTCATTTTGCTAATGGTAAAACTTAGACACGGTGAGGTTAAATGAATTACCCAATACTATACAAGAACAGAGACTGGAACCCAGGTTCTCTTATTCCAAATCCAGCCCCATTACATATGCTGAAAACTTACTGTGGAAATGCAATGTGAAAAGGTGAAAAATCTGAGGCATCAAGGTAATAATTAAAACATGGGACACAACTTGAAAGGGTGAATACAGTACAATATAAGTTCAATAATGTAATCTCTACAAACATTAAAAACTTGCAGCAGTCGTTCATATAGAACAGGAAGCTTTTTAACTGTGACAGAAATTCTGTCCTCTAGTCCTCAGTCTGAGTTATACAAGCACTGGCTAAGATTACTAGGGAAGGATAAAATTCCACAAATAAGGGTTTTTACTTTATCACCCAGAAAAATAATGAGACATTTGGTTGCTATCACGAAGAATAGACCATTAGATTACATCTGTCAGTAATAATACACACAACTCTTAACACCCAAAATACAGACTAAAGAATGAGTATATGAAGTAATCTCCTTTCTAGGCTGCACTCAGTCCACACCAAGTTTGGCACTTGTATTCATTCTATTCCTCTGTTCAAATCGCAGCTGGAAGAAACTCTACTCCAGTTTCTTAATTCCCTTCTGCTATTACTATTGATCTAAGTAACCATTTCCTTCACTAGCTCTAACGGACCAACCCAACCCCCCAATTTTCCTCTAAGGATCTGGAAATATTTCCACAAACCAATGCGTTTTTCATTCTCCTTTCACACAAGTGAAACTGGAAACACTTAAATCATCTGTCAATATGCAATCCAATGCAATGATTTGAAATAAACAAATCCAAAACCTCAGGATTGCAATTTACCTAAGATGCTATGCGAACATTAAAGTTGCACTAGACACTGTGTTGGTTGGAGGCAAAAAATAAGCCTAGATTTTCCCAGATTCACATGTCCCTGGAAACAACCTATGATTCCCATTCTTTAAACTTGGCTAAATTAGTCATTACTCACCCATTAGATACATCCCTCTAGAATCCTTCATGCTACCCACCCCCCTACCCTCCACCACAAAAAGGAAATAAAGACACTTAAAAGAGTCACCGGTGATTCAGTGGTTACCCGATCTGGCCTTAGCACGTCCGCCTGCCTGTACAACCAGACAGCTCCGGACTGAAACAAACTTCATACAAAGCCGCACAAGTCAGCAGCAGTCAGAGGACACTAGTTTGCTGACCGAGCACCCCTTTCCCTCCCCCCCTCACCCCGCAAACTCCAAACTAAGTTAAGAAGCCTACAAATATTCCTCCTACCCTGAAAAGCAACTTTTTCACCTCTTTAAAAGCTGCAGGGAGGAAAAGCCAGGGAAGAAGGAAGAAAGGGAGAAGGGAGGAAAAGAAAGGGAAGAGGGAGGACAGCTCACCACACCACCAGTCTGAAAAGCAAGCCTGGGTTCTGGGGAAAGCCAAAAGGGATGATCTGAACCCGAAGGAGAACAATAGCCAAGGCTGAGTCGCAGAAGCCCCTTGGGGGGTAGCAGGCGGGCTACTACTCCCTTCTCAGTCTCTGCAAACTTCAGCCGTCTGGAAGAGATGCGAGCCAAGGGGAGGGGAGGGAATCTTGGCATCCGAGTCTCCCGACCGGTCAGAAGCTGGGTGCAGGGAAGTGCAGTTCGCCAGCCCGGGGACTGGAGCAGGTGGGAAGGGTCGTCTACATCCTGCTACCCTTCCTGCCCCCTCCCCGTTCTGTAATTCATTTCCACTCCACTCCCCCAGCTCAGACGAGCTCTGCCAAACCCCTGGCAGTGGGAGCGGCTGGAGGGGGTGTTCAAGGCTGTGGAAACTTCGCCCTGCGCCCTTTCTGCATCCCTAAATGAAGCCACCTTTCCCCTTCCCTCTCAAACCAATACGGGCCAGACAGTTTGCAAAGGGCAGTGAGCTCCTTCTCCTCCCTTCCCTTTCCCAAGCCCAAGCCTCCGGCCGTAGAGGAAGAAGGGGGAGTTGGTACCTCCGTGCCCCCAAGTCTCTGCCCCCAGCAAGGCGTCGCTATCGCATTCTGCCTCCTTCTCCCTCGGCCCCGCGGTCCCGCAGCTCCATTCGCTCCCGCTCCAGACACAAAGAGAGGGAGAGACACTATAGGGCGCCGGCACTGCCCCCTGGGAGGGGGAAGCGGGGAGGAAAGGCGGGGGTGAAGGCGGACCTAGGGTGGGGGCGCCGGGCAAGTCCCAAAGTCTCCGCGCCAGACACTCACCCCATAGAAGCAGCTCCCAGCCCGCCGGCAAATGCAAGCCCGCCAGCAAGGGGCGAGCAGCTCAGACGCCCGCCACCCGCTTCCCTAAGGAAGCCGCAGCAGCTGCGTCTGCTTCCTTCTTCTACTCTTCCTCCTCCTCTTCGTCCTCCCTCCTCCTCCTCTTCGTCCTCCCTCCTCCTCCTTCTCCACCTCCCTCCCGCGGCTGCGGGTGGTCAGTGGGCTCCTCGGCTCCCGGGGCTGGGCGGGGGCAGCGGCAGTACCACCACGTGGCCGCCAGGCGCCGGCCCCCGCCGACCTGGAGCAGGAGAGCGAGGGGAGGTGCTTGCCATTCCCCACCCCTTCCACCCGGCCGGCCGGCGGGGCCAAAAATTCCTCGAGTCAGGTGACCCGGAGCTGGGCACTGGGCTCGGGACCTGACAGAGGTGTTCCTGGGCTCCTTCTGAACCCCTCGGTTTGGCCGCCAGTTCCCCTCTGCCTCGGGTTTGCTTCGCGGGGGGTTGTTTCTTGCTCCACTACTGTTTTCATCTGTCTTTGGAAGCTAGGGAAAGCTAAGATTGGCTTTGACGCTGGGGTTTAGAATCAGTCAATCAAAAAAGCATTTATTAAACGCCTGCAATGGACCTGGCCCTGAACTAAGGCAGGGGCTTGAACCAAAGTGAACCTTAAGCAGAAGATCAGAATGAGTAGCTGAGGTTCCTAACTGGCAAGGGGAGGGAGGAGTGCCCCAACTATCTTCTTTTTAAATAGAACCGCAAGTAAAAATGTAAAGGACCTGTTAGAGAAGTTTGAGGGAGAACCAATGCTGTAAGTACATTATCTAAAAAAACTAAACTAAAGCAAAACCGGAATATTCTCATACCTGAGCCGGCATTTCATCTGGCTGCAATACGAGTTTTTGAAGTGGGAAGAGGAAATACTTGAAATAGAGAATCTTTACCATTCTTTCTTCCTCTCTCGTCCTTGATGATAGAGTAGACTGGCTGGATTTTAGGAAGAGGCAGTAACTTCCAGCTTTCCCTTCCTGATTGTGCTGCATAAAATCTTTTGCCAAGGAATCTCACCAGCCTCCTTTTTTGTACGCACATGTAACCCATTTGTTTGTAGACCTTTCTCGTCTGACACAGTGGGTTCCATCTTCTTCCCTTTAGATCAAGGGTTCTTAACCTTTTTGCGATGTAGATATTCCTTTGGCAGCCTAGAAATCCTATGGACCCCTTTACAGAATTTTTTTTTAATAACTGAAGGAAATTCTAAATTTCAGTTGCAGGTGAGTGAAAATAAATATAGATTTTTTTCCCCATCCAAGTTCATGGACCCCAGGCTAAATACCCCGGCTTCAGATAATAATCTATATGATACCTTGTACTAACTTAATTGAAGTCCAGGCCCTGAATACCGAATTTGACTCCTCTTAAAATGTAAGCTCTAGTGTAGGGACTGTTTTCCTTTTCTTTCTTTCTTTCTTTTTTGATCCCTATCACTTTTCACAACACTTGGTACATAGTAAACACTCCACAAATGCTTGTTGACTGAGTGACTTGTTTCTAGGTTTGGTACAGGAGTATTCAGTTCTCTGGAAAGTAGCTCAGGTCAGTAAGATAGAATATAAAATGGGTTTTTATTAAAATGCAATAATTATAGAAAAATTCACAGATTCATAGAATTTAAATGTGGAACATTTAGATCTTAGAGGGTATTTGATCTACCCTACCCCCAAAATGAGGATTTGTGCTGATGCACATAGGTCATCCAGAAAATTCTCATCTGCCCCCAGAGATCTATACAGCTGTTGTACATTGATGGCACCATTCTGGTTTTGAGATTGACTTGAGTGGAGAAATAATTCTTTGTTCTTAGAAAGTCAAGCAACACTCTACCACCAGAATTATCCCCCACCTTACCTAGAATCTACTATACAATCAGTCCAGACTAATAGACTACTCTGAGGTTGAGGATCACCACCCAATTCTGAGAAAGAACCTGGGGTCACTGGAGTATTGACCTCCCCCCCTTCACCAGAACCTGCACAGTTCACAACACTTAGAGCACCAGTGAAGGACCTGGTCCCCTCATTACAACTCTGAGCCTCACTATTTCTAGGTTCTGGCTCCTGCTGTGGTTTGTTACTCCTTGCCAAAACAGTCTCTCTTCTCCCTTTGGTAATCTGCTCCCCCAGAAAACTTCACAGTTGAAACAGCCCTCAACAGTCATCCTAACCCAATTCATACCTTAAAAGGATCTCCATTACCACATAGCCAACAAATGGCAATCTAGCCTTTGCTTGAAAGACCTCCAGTGAGGGCAAATGCATTATTTCTCAAAGCAGCCCATTTCACTTTTGGATAGTTCTTATTTTTAGAAAAATTTTCCTGTTGACTTTTCCTCCAGGAGCCATCAGGTGGAGAGGAGCGTGGCTCTTACTCTCTGGTACCCGCCATGGCTTGTGTACGCCCCTTGATATCTGTGTACTCCAAAAAGGAGGAAGTATCTGGCAAAAATGTTACCTTGCCTGCTGTCTTTAAGGCTCCTATTCGTCCAGATAGTGTGAATTTTGTTCATACCAACTTGAGGAAAAACAACCGGCAACCTTATGCTGTCAGTGAATTAGCAGGTCATCAAACCAGTGTTGAGTCTTGGGGCACTGGAAGAGCTGTTGCTCGAATTCCTCATGTTCGGGGTGGAGGGACTCACCACTCTGGCCAGGGTGCTTTTGGAAATGTATGTCAAGGAGGCCAAATGTTTGCTCCTACCAAGACTTGGCGTCGTTGGCATCGCAGAGTAAATACAACACAAAAACGTTATGCCATCTGTTCTGCATTGGCAGCCTCTGCCCTGCCTGCACTGGTCATGTCAAAAGGTCATCGAATTGAAGAAGTTCCAGAACTTCCTCTAGTGGTTGAAGATAAAGTTGAGGGGTACAAGAAGACCAAGGAAGCAGTTTTGCTGCTTAAGAAACTGAAGGCATGGAATGACATCAAAAAGGTCTATGCTTCTCAGCGAATGAGAGCTGGTAAGGGTAAAATGAGAAACCTTTTATCATCTATAATGAAGACAATGGCATTATCAAGGCCTTCAGAAACATTCCTGGTATCACTCTACTTAATGTGAGTAAATTGAACCTTTTGAGACTTGTTCCTGATGGGCATGTGGGGCGTTTCTGTATTCGGACTGAAAGTGCTTTCCGCAAGTTGGATGACCTGTATGGTACATGGCGCAGGCTTGCCACCCTGAAGAGTCACTACAATCTTCCCATGCACAAGATGACCGACATAGACCTTACCAGGATTTTGAAAAGCCCAGAGATCCCGAGGGCCCACCGTGAACCATGCAAAAAGATTCATAGACAAGTACTCAAGAAGAACCAACCCACTGAAGAACCTGAGAATTGTGGTGAAACTGAACCCATATGCCAAGACAATGCGCCGGAATACAGTTCTGCGCCAGGCTAAGAATCGGAGAATCAGAGAAAATAAAAGAGCTGCTGCACTAAAGGAGGTTATGGAAGCAAAGAAAGCAGCTGTAGGTAATAAGAAGGTTGCAGAGCAAAGAAGGTTCCAGGGCAAAAGAAACCAGCTGAAAAGAAGCCTGCAGCTGACAAGAAACCTGCTGCACAAAAGAAGCCTGCCCCTGAAAAGAAGCCTGCTGCATAAACTCAGCATATCAGTTTATCCATTGGCAATCCATTATGGCAATACTGTGAATTTCTAAAGAATAAATATTCAGTGGCTTTGAGGGGAAAAAAAAATTTTCCTGTTGTCAAATCTAAATTTGCCTCTGTACCTTCTATCCATTTCTTCTACTTCTGCCTTCTAGAACCAAATTTAGCAAATCTAATCCTGAGGCAGTGTGGAAAGAGCACTGGCTTTGGAGTTAGAAGATATGACTGAAGTTAACTACCTGAGTGACCTTGGGCAAGTCACTTAAACTTATTAATCTCAATTTCCTCACCTGTAGAATAAGGGGTTGCTTTATATGGCCTCTGAGATCCCTTTCAGCGCCATAACTCTTGCCTCTAATTTCCCTTCCAGGTGACAGACTTTTAAATGCATGAAGACAAACTTCATGTTCTCTTGGAGCCTTCTTTTTGGGGTAAAAATTCCAGTTCCTTTAACTTGTGGAGTGGACTTCACCATTGTGCTTGCCTTTCTGTGAACACTTAACAGTGTTATTCTAGATCTTCGTTACTCCCTGACATGTATTCTTTGATCCAGTGACACTGAACTCTTGGCTGTTTCACAAACAAGACATTCCATCATTCAGCTCTGGGGCATTTTCTTTTCTGGCTGTCCCCCATACCTAAAATGTTCTCTTTCCTACTTGTCAACTACTCACCTCCATAGCTTCCTTTAAGTCCCAATTAAAATTTCATCTTTTACTGGAAGCTTTCCCTAAACCCTCTTAATTCTAGTGCCTTCCACCTGGTAATTATATCCTATGTATCCTCTATAGAGCTTGTGTTGTATGTATTTATTTGCATGTTGTCTCCCCCATTAAATTACAAGCTCCTTGAGGGCAGGGACTGTTTCTATCTCTAGTGCTCTGCACAGTGCCTGGTACATAGTAAACATATGATTGACTGATTAAATTGTATAGTATAGTATACAGTATACTCCCTCTCCAATTCATGTACAGTTCTGTGTTCCCTCAGTATCTTGCCTAATGAGGCTTGGAGGTTTGCCATTGTGCTATACTGTGGCTGCCCCTGTTTCCATTTCTACTCTTGTAATCTACTTCCCCTTCCTTAGGACAGTATTATGGCTCCTAAAATGAGAGTTACATCCAAAAGAGCTAGTAACATTAGAGAACTAGTAACATGTCCAGCTGCTCTGTTCAGGCCCCAAACCTCACCTGGCTGGCACAGTAAAGGTCACTTACAGCACTTAGGAAAACTTTTTAATCTCAAATGGTGTGATATGTAAAGTAGCCCTCATTTCTGCCCAAGTTAGGAAAACAGAATTCCATTTACCTTTTCTGTGCTTAAAGTGCAAGAGAAATGTGCCCTTTTTCTGTGTATTCATGAGGGTGAACTGAAAACTCCTTTCTATTTTGTTTTTCTCTCTCATCATCTCCCTCTCCTTGATGCCCAGATTAGAGTCAGGGCATTCAGACCCTGAAGCATGAAAAAGCCTCAAGAAACCACTATGAAGGAGCCCTAAAAGCTGGAAGCCTCTTCAGGCACAATAGTGAAGGCTGCTATCCCCATGGCATACACATTCACACACAGCTTCACGAAGCACTTTTATGCCTGGGGCAATTGGTACATAACACCACCTCAAATCAGTTGTTTTAAAAGACAAATTCAGTTGGGAAGGGAATGGAGAGGAAGTGGGAAAAGACTGCTTACCAGTTCCCTCGATGGAGAGATGGAGTTCCTGGGACACCTGTGGGTCTGCTAGGGAGACCAGGGCCCAGGTAGGGCAGGCTAGGCTGGCTAGGTTGCTCACTCAGGGCGTGGCTGCTGCTGGGTGAGGACACACACCATTTCTTAGTTTCTCATTTGGATTAATTATGTTGTTAACTAGGTACTAAGTTCAATTATTTCTCTATTACGGAGGACTGCTATCAGAGCTGTCCTTTTAATTTTGTGACCTGACATAAAGCATCAGTCATCCCTCCCTCTTCACACACCTTCCCATCCCCTTGTTTTTCTTAGTCAATCAAAAATGCTACAGGATTGTCTTCTCTGCTGATGATATCTTGGTTATATTATTCTCCTCCTAATTTCTCTCCATTAGCTGCTTGAATTACAAAGCACTCATCCAAGCTATTCCTGCTAGTATTATCACATTCCTTCATTTTCTGTCTTCTCCCTTTTTTCTCCCAGCCCCAAAGTCCATTGGTATAGGTTGTTTAGTCACTTTCAGTCATGCCTGACTCTTTGTGACCCCTTTTGGGATTTTGGGGGACAAAGATCCTTGAGTAATTTGCTATTTCCTTCTCCAGTGGATTAAGGCATACAGAGGTTAAATGACTTGTCAAAGGTCACACAGCTAGCAAGTGTCTGAGGCTGGATTTGAATTCAGTTCTTCCTGATCCCAAGCCCAGTGTTCTAACCCCTGTGCCACATAGCTGCTCTGTCTTGGTATAGGACTCTCCCCTTATTGAGGGAGATGAAGGCCCTGCCCTGGGGGGAAGGGTTGAGCTGGTGAAAGGAAAGAGCTTCAGTTTCCAGCTAGTTGCCCACTCTTAAGTGGAAATATCCTTTCAGGGCTTTCCAAGTGAAAGTGGTTTTCTCCAAATGTAGTTTTGAAAGTGAAGGTAGAAAACGTTAACCCTGCTTTAGATTGCTGAAAGAAAAGACTGGGAAAACATGAGAGGATTGGTTGGTTTCTACCATGTCCCTCTTACTAGCTTGCTATTCTAAAGGCTTTCCCTTTGAGTAAGATCCATGACTCTAGGTCTAGCTGAGTTACCTTCCTCCCAAGGGGAGAGCTCCTTTACTCTGTATTGTCTGGTAAATATTCTCCTATGTATACTTCTTTGCCATGATTTGGATAAATGGATTTCTTTGTTATTTGCTATGTGTATTCATTGTAGAACTGATGTTACATAGTGGGAAAGGGATCATGCCTTGGTTATAGAGCTTTGGTCCCCTTGTCCCCTCTAAATGAGAGAATGATCAAGGTAGATGGACCCAGTCATATCCCCTAGATGGGCAGTATTTAAGATAAATATACATCTACCCTGCTACTCCCCACTCTCTGAGCAAAGTAGAGTGGTCGCTTTCAACCCCAACCTCCTGCTTCCCTTCCTAGCTGGGATGAAAGTCTCCCTTGGAGAAAGGTGGGGGAATAGATAGGCTAAAATACTGTGATTCCATATATAATATGCCCTTCTACTCCAAATCCACCACGGCCCTTTCCACGTCCTAGAAAGGCTTTCTGCTCATATTTAACCACCTACAGGACAGCTTTGTAGCCTAGAAGTATAGACTCAGGATAAATCAAAACTCTAAGGGCTGTTAGGGGTTCTAGACAGAAAAGCAGTGGAACGAGAAAGGATTTTCTAGTCCAACCCCCTCATTTTACAGATGTGGCAAGTGAGACCCAGAAACGTTATTGGGAAGTAGACCCCAAGTCTCCTGACAGCTTGCCCAGCGTCGAGCTTTCCCCAGACACTGTTTTTCTTCTTTCTTATACCCATCTCAGTCCCTTTCCACTTCTTAAAAAATATTCATAGTGAGTACTGGGTAAAATCAGCTTGTTACTTGGCTGAGTAAAAATGTGAGCATTGTACTTTATTTCCCTTTCTTCTCCCAGCCCTTCCTAGAACAAGGAAAGCAGAGTGATTCAGTAGATAGAACAGATACGGTGTCAGAAGCCCTGAGCTAAATCCCACTTGTGATACTTACCACCTCTATGACTTTGTGCAAGTCCATTTTACTTCTCTGGGCCTCAGTTTCCATGTCTCTGAAATTATGGGAATGGACTAGACAATCTCTAAAGGTTTCCTTAGCTCTAAATCCCTATATTCCAAAGGGAAGCTTGTGACTAGAGAACCAAAGCAAAATCTTGATTGAGTGGCACAAAACTGTCACGGAAGAAGGAAGTAGAGATGGATGCCACATTGGAGCCAAAACATAATCCTTCCACTTTATTTGGCATGTAGTCAGGCCCTTAACTGCAGTTCTGTGTCTACTTAGAGGCTACATGATTGAAGAGGAATGTGGAGAAATTGGAAAGAGTCCACAAAAAAGTAACAAAAACACAATCAAAGGGCTGGGGAGAAAAGCTCTATGAGGAAAGTTTCAAGTACTTATAGAAAAACTCTTTTATACTTTCCTGGAGACTGTGGGGAAATTCTGCAAATAATGAAAAAGCTCAGACTAAGGAAAATTAAGAAAGATGCTGATAACAGCAGTTGTCATGTTGTTATATCATACAGCAATAAAAACAGCAAAAATTTAGGGCTAGAGGGGCCCCTATAATACTATTTAGTTCAACTTCCACATTTTAAAGATGAAAAAACTGAGTCCCAGAGAGAATGGGATGAGGTTTTCTGAATCTAAATCTGGTGTTCTGTGCACTGTACCAAATTGAACAGTTCTCATCCCAAGCAATAGAAAGTACTTTTTCTAAAGACAGTCTTAGCCATACATGTGTTAACATTTTATATTAAGACCCTCTTTGTAGGGGAGCTAAATTCTCCAGCCATTTCATTTTTTAAAATTAATTCCATAGTGCTTTTTATTTTATTGATGTCTTTTTATTTTTTGTATTTTATTGTTGCCTTATGTTTTTAAACACTAGTTATTTCCCAATTTACTCTTTGCCTCACCCCATACCACCCTTGTAAGGAAAGACATCAGTTAAGCAAAACCAACTGAGAAAAAAAGGTGCCTGCTGGGATATACCAGTTTCTACTTCTATAGTCCCACAGCTATCTAGCAAGATGAGGAAAATAGAGTTCCTTATCTATTCTCAAGGACTATGAGTTCAGCTACTATTGAAACTCATTTTTGTTTACATTATTGTGGCATGTGTGTGTATGTGTGTATGTGTGTGTGTATAAATGTTCGTGGTTCTGCTGACTTTGCTCTCCAGCAATTCATATAAATCTGCCCATGCTTTTATGAATTCCTCATATTTTCCAACTCTTATTGTATTCCATTCTTATGGCATTCTTACAGTGTTCCATGAATTCATATCCTACAGTATGTTGAATCATTCCAGTGAATTCCCAATTTATTTCCAGTTTTTGTTTTCATTTTACTTCCACAAAAAGTACTGTTGTGAATTGTGGGGGCCGAAATTGTCCAATCTGCAAGAAAAATCACTGAGGCAGAGCTCAAAGCCAATAGAACTTTATTAAAGAGTCCTTGGTCCCCTCTAATGAAGTAGACCTCAGGTCTTCCTCATGATCTGAGATGGCTCCTTTTGTCAGGGTCTTACTTTTATAGACCCAGATACTCAGAAGATGTGAAGTAAAATACAGTCTCATTGGTTGATAGACCTTAATTTTGACCCTCCAGGAGAGCCAGAAATGATGTATCAGCATGGGTGGTCAAAAGATGAACAAGGCAGTAGTTATCTTCAGTGACTAAGTGGTCATAAGATGGTCACCTGCTCATGCTGGACAAGACAGGGTGGTCCAGAAGTACAAAAACAGGGGGCGGAGCCAAGATGGCGGAGTAGAAACAGCTCGTCCAAGCCTCTCTGCCCCCAGATTCTCCACAAACCATGTAAAAAAGGACTCTGAAAATCTTCTGGAGCCCCAGCACCCACAGAACGACACAGAGAAGCTAACCTCCC
This sequence comes from Gymnobelideus leadbeateri, assembly GCA_011680675.1. Taxonomy (NCBI): domain Eukaryota; kingdom Metazoa; phylum Chordata; class Mammalia; order Diprotodontia; family Petauridae; genus Gymnobelideus; species Gymnobelideus leadbeateri. Next base: position 459,675 of record WOXC01006026.1, on the reverse strand, counting down.
GCTGAGGACAGCCCAGCACCCTGCAGGAAGGACCAGCGCAGTGGTCTGGGAGCCGGCAGCGCGCAGAGCGCAGGAGCCGAGCCGAGCCCAGGTCCACTTGAGCCGAGGTTTTAGCCCCAGGGTGGCAGGGCCAGCAGCCGGCTGGAGGAACCTCAGAACACCAGGAACTGTGGAGACGCCAGAATTATCAACATAGACTTGCCTAGGACAAAGTAAGAGGTTAGTGTCCTATGGACTTTGGGACCTGTATTTGGGGAATGCGTCAGCTCCCTCCCCTGGGGGCTAGAAGCCGCTGAGGAGACACGCCACTGTGTAGTTTTCAGAGGCATTTCCGGCTCCCAGCCTACAAATCGTGGGGAGATCCAGTGATCAGTCTTGGGGGGTAATCGCTCTTGCTTTAACCTCCCTGGATCTGGATTGTGATCTAGGTGGAAGTTGTGGGTGGGTTTATAGCTTGCCAGAAACGGAAGTTGCCCCCCACACGTTCGGGACGAAAATTCCTCTATCTGGCCTTAAAGCCATAGTGTGGCAATAAGCCCAAAAGTCAGGTAATTAAGTGGCAACATGCCAAGGCAAAGGAAACAGAAAAATGCAACCCTAGACTCCTATTTTGGGGGCATAGAGCGGAAAAGGACTGTGAGGTCAGAAGTCCTGCTCCAAAAGCCCCAGGGGAAAACATGAGCGGGTTGCAGGCCATAGAGGACCTTAAGAAGGACTTTAAAATCAAATAAGAGAAGTGGAGGAAAAATTGGAAAGAGAAATGAGAAGGATGCAGGAAAAGTATGAAAGGAGGGTCAACAGCCTGACTGAGGAAAACAACACCTTAAAAAATAGACTAACTCAAATGGCAAAGGAGGCCCAAAAGGGCAATGAGGAGAAGAATGCCTTAAAAAGTCGAATTTGCCAGATGGAAAAAGAATCTCAAAAGTTCACTGAGGAGATTCATTCCTTCAGAGTTAGACTGGAGCAAATGGAAGCTAGTGACTTTATGAGAAATCAAGATGCTGTTAAGCAGATCCAAACAAACGAAAGATTAGAAGGCAATGTGAAATATCTCATGGTAAAGAGTACAAAACTGGAGTAACATATTCACAGCCTCTTAAGGAAGCATAAAGAAGGGTTTTACACTTCTTGATCTTTTAGGAGGTGTGAAGTTATTCTGTCAATTTGATGGAATTATAGGGCAAATATTGGAAGGGTCCCTGCCCTTGAGAAGTTTATAATCTTGTTGGAGGAAATAAAAGTCATACATATGAAACTTTTAAAAAAAAAAAAAAAAAAGAAGTACAAAAACAAATTGAGGAACTTTCTGTTTCATGCCAAAGTTTCCCACCCATGCTGGGTTTGGTCATCAGCATTCTTTTGGTTAGGCAAATGAACTTCATAAAAGGTAGTTTACAGCTCTGGGGCCTAATATACAGAACTTATAATTACTACCCTTATGGAATGATATCAAACTGATTAATACCGATTGAAATAAAATAGGGGTCTAATTAATCATATCACAGAATATTTTGGTATATATTCTTTCTGGCTCTGATCTCATAGAATCATAGCTCTATAGGTCAGCCATCTAAAGCTCACTGGAGAAAATAATTCCTTAAAAATTAGAATGGAGCAAATGGAAGCTAATGACTTTATGAGAAATCAAGAAATTATAAAACAGAACCAAAAGAATGAAAAACTAGAAGATAGTGTGAAATATCTCATTGGAAAAAAGCACTGACCTGGAAAATAGATCCAGGAGAGATATTTTTAAAATTATTGGACTACCTGAAAGCCATGACCAAAAAATGAGCCTAGACCTCACCTTTCAAGAAATTATCAAGGAAAACTGCCCTGATTTCTAGACAGATGTCCACAACATACGTTCCTCATAAGAGTCCTAAGGTAGATAGTATACAAATAACTACAATACAAAGTGATGCTTGTGTAAATGCATAAGAAGCAAAGCAAGTTTCAGGGAGAAACAGGAAGGCAATGACATTGAACTGCTTGAACAAATGCATGAAGGATAGACCAGTTGCCATATGTAAACTAGACAATATGTGGTGTGCTTTCATTACAGTATAGCAACGTCTAGTCAGTAAGATGGTATCACGTTGTAAAGGGGCTTGAATACCAGATTAAGGAGCTGGAACTCTATTCTGAAGACAATAGAGAACTACTGAAGGGTCCTCGATACAGGAAGTGGTAAGTTCATATCCATATGAAGCTAAGTATAGGATCGATAGGAAGAATGTTTTGGGAGGAGGGATGGTCAGAAGACTAGTTAGATATCTATGGCAATGGTCTAGGTAGATTGTAATGAAAGTCTATACTGGAGTGAGGACACTAAGAATACTGAGGAGGGGGACAGATGTTAGAGATCACATTAACTGGCGTCTATATGGCACTTTAAGGTTGGCAAAGCACTTTCCTCATGAAAATCCTGTATAGGAGGCAGTGCAAATATTATTATCTCCATATTACAAGTATAGAAACTGAGGCTGGGAAAGATGGAAAGATCTGACCATGTTCATTACAGCTAGCAAGTGTCTGAGACAGAATTCCTATCCATGTCTCCTGATTCCAAATATAGCACTCTATTCACTAAGCCATTCATGCATAAGTCAGGGGATGTCACTGGTCCTCTTAGAGAACAAAGGATGAACAACAACAACAACAACTACTTGAGGCAAAGATAACAATTACAAACTTTTTGTGTGATAACTAGATACAGGAGGCAGGAGAAAAGACAAAGATAAGTCTGGGAACATGGCAGACCAGATGGTGATTTTCTGCCCCAGCAGAATATTGAAGACAGAAGAGAGAGCCAATTTAGGGATAAAAAGGGCTGTTGGGATATCCCGGTAGAGAAGTCATGTAGGCATTTTAACATAATGGTCTGGAGCTCAGGGGAAAAGGCAGGTTGGAGCTAAAGATGTGGAAACTATCTGTAGCAGTGACAGAGAGTTGAAACTATGAACGTGAATGAAGTTATCAAGGGTAACAGTGTAGAAAGGGAAGAGGATGAAGGAAAGAAACTTGAGGAGTCAAGATATTAAAGATCAGGGAAGAAAAAGGAAAAAGAAAAGAAGGAAGAAAAGGAATAGTTGGAAGACAAGAGGAGAACAAGGAGAAAGGAACATTTGAGAAGCCTCTTTGGCTAGTATCAAAAAGGAGGGAGTGGCCACTAATCTCAAAAACTGCCAAGTGGCCAAAGAAAATGAGGCCTGAGAGAAGGCTCCTGGATTGGTGGAGAGGAAGATCTCTGACAATGGTTAAGACAGGTAGTTTCAGTGGAACAGTGATGAAGTTAGATTATAAGGATCTGAGGTCTTAGGACTACAAATCACAGAGTTAGAATTAGAACTCATCTTAGAAGTCATCCTGTCCATTTTAGATGAGCGGTTAGGTGGCACAGCAGATAGAATGCTGAGCCTGAAGTCAGGATGACCCATCTTACTGAGTTCAAATGTGGCCTCAGAGACTTCCTAGCTGTGTGACCCTGGGCAAGTCACTTAACCCTGCTTGCCTCAGTTGCCTCATCTATAAAATGAACTTGAGAAAGAATGGCAAACCACTCCAGTATCTTTGCCAAGGAAACCCCAAACGCAGTCACAAAGAGTCAGACGTGACTGAATAACAAACAATAACAAAGCCCATTTTACAGATAAAGAATCTGAGGGTTAGAGTAGTCAAATGATCTATTCAAGGTCACATGGAGTAATTGGCATAACCAGGATTAGAATATGCTTAAAAAGCTTTGTATTAGGCACAGTGCTGGGTTCTGGGGATACAAGGACAGAAAATTAAACCTTCAATACTATCTAGGAACTTACATTATAGCAGGAGAGACCGTCTAAACCATCTATGGCAATAGTCCAGGCAGACTGTAAAGAAGGCCTGTACAAGGGTGATGGTATACACATGTACACACACACACACACACACACCATACATACACATACACTCACACACACATACACATACCACACACACACAAACACACACATATACTGCATATATAAGATATATAACAGTAACCATATGAGGTGACCTTAGAGTATAAGTCATGAGCAACTTGGGGACCAAGACAGGACTTCTTGTGCAGAAAGTGGCACTTGATATGGGGTTTGAAGGAAACCAGGAATTCCAAGAGCCAGAGGGACAGCCTACCAGGCAGGGGGACAGCCAATGCCAAGGTACTCAGAGAGGAGAAGGAGTATGCGGTGTGAGGAAGAGCAGGTAGGCCAATATGGCATAACCACAGAGTACCTGAGTAGAAGGGAACAATATTTAAGACTATAAAGGTAGGAAATGACCAGGCTATGGGTTGTCAAACAAAGGAATTTACATTTGAACTTAGAGGTAATAAGGAGCCACTAGAGTTTATTAAATAGGAGGGTAACATAGTTTGGCCTGTGGCCATGGGGACCATGGATTAGAATGGGGACAGACTTGAGGTAGGATGCTAATTATGAGGCTATCCCAGTAGTCCCAGAGAGAAGTGATAAAATGACAGTGTGAGTGAAAGGAAGGGGAAAGATTTGAGAAACATTGTGGATATAGAAACAATAAGAACTGGAAACTCATTGAATATGTGAGGTGAGTGATGGGAAAATAGGAAGTTTAGGAGAGTTGGGGGAAAAGACAATGCATTCTGTTTCGTGCATGTTGTGAGTTCAAGATGCCTATTGGACAGCCAGTAGGCATCTTGACTGGAGAGAGCAGTTGCAATTGAGTAATGAGGTAGGAAACCACATTGCAGAGGTTTGGGAACAGAGTGAGTGGAGATGAAGTGTAAGTGCTAGTTATAGATGGCTTTTTAAAGCAGATTAACTGAAAATGTAGCATTTTGTAGTTACGAAATGTCATTTTTCTTGGCTGATTATACATTACCAGGAGAATTACTGTTTTTCTATTATGATACCAAACCTGAGTATTTAAATTTTGATTTTGGGTTAAACAAACAAAACTACAAAAGAATTTTCAAAAGAGATATTTTAATTATTTTTGGTCATCCCAGATCTCATTTTTTATAATCGTTTTCTATAATGCTAAAGAGGTGTATGATACAATATAAAGTGTTAAATTTAATAGTCAGAAAATCTGAGTTTGAATCTTAGCTCTGTCACTTATTTCCTGTTTGACCTTGGGCTTTATATCCTCAGCCTCAATATCCTCTTCTGCAAAATGAGGTGGTTGAACTAACAAGCCAATAGTATCCTTTTCCATCTTAAATCCATGATTGTATGATACTGCTGATGGGTTCTTTTCTTGGCTCCCTGTGACTGGTTTCCTGTTCATATTGTTCAAAGTCTCACATACAATTGGCTTCTACAGCTTATTTACACTTCTTTCTATTTGTAATGGAAATGCAAATTTAAAGATCTTCCCTGCCCCTAGCTTAAGTGCATCTGGAGCTTGTGGTGGGAGGCTTGTTTTTCAGGAAAGCCCACACCTTGATACTTTGTGATTGGGCAGTGGGTCAAAGAGGTTGTTACAATCTTTGAGCCAGCAGAAGGCTATATAAACTCTGATGAGAGGCTTTGTTTTGGGGCTCACTTTGAGAAGTGTTGTGTGATTTGATCAGATGAGACTCTGGGAAGCCGTTGTTGAGAGCCCCCCGGCTTTGAAAACCCAGATGTTGATGCTTCCCTCTCTTGTAACTGTGATTTGGTATTGATATAATGGTTGGACAGTTTGGAAGCCTGTCTGTTTGATCTGTAAGTTCTGCAACTCTGAAGTTCAGGGTGCTGACCTTTTTCCCCTGAACTAGGTAATATAGATTTGTTTGATTAAAGTAAGCTTGTTAACTGATTTTGAGTTGCTTTCCTTTTGAAAAGCAGATCTAAGAACCTATATTGGCAGTTACCCTGGGGATATTGGGGTGCTTGCTGCTACACTATTCTGACCTACCTTTCTCTTTCTAAAAAGTTCTAAAGAGGTTTTTTGCAAAACTGAATTTTGTAATTTGAATTCAAACTCTTTTTTTTTTTTGGAGGGGAGAAGGCAAGGCAATTGGGGTTAAGTGACTTGCCCAAGGTCACATAACCAGATGTCAAGTATCTAAGGTTGCATTTGAACTCAGATCCTCCTGGCTCCAAGGCCATTAAGGCCAGAGAGTTTTTACTAGTAGACAAGAAACTAAAACGTATCTTTTTTTCCTGTTGTAGCACCATTTAAAAAGCACCTTGAACCATTTGGCTTTCTTATCTTTTAGCTTTTTAAATTTGGAAATAAGTTTCTCTTAACGTTTCCTACACTTCTGAATTCAAACTTCTTCTCATTATTTCATTAGATCTACCTTGCACTTTGTACTTAGGCATACACTTTGAGAAGCTCTTACATTCTGACATTCATCCATTCTAGTATGAAATCACTATTCTTCCTTGGTTATTTGTGGGTTCTTCATTTTCAGAGAGGATCCATTCTGCTCACAGATATCTTATGCAGTATGTGTACTCTAGCTCACTCTGTCAAGGCCAGGTAGGCTACATTTCCTCTTGTTTTCCAGGGTTACCTGAGGAGGTAGGCATGGCTTTTCCTCTGCTATTATTAACTTGAGCCCCCAGTGACTTTATTTTCTCCATTATTAGGAGGTACCTCAATTCTATTTAAAATCTATCAGCTTTTACAAAAGGAAATTTTCTTCAGACAGCCCATACAAATATGTAAACATTTTCTCTACCCTCTCTGAGTCATACTTGCCTGGACATCACTTTAGTTTCTGGAGAGGTTTACCTTATCTTGATTCCTATATAATATTGGTTCAACCAAATTCATGCCCAGAGGTAACATCTTTGCCAGATGAATCCTCTTCTTAACTGTATGAGGAACTGAACATCCCCTTAAAAATCAGTCCTTGCTCTTTAGGATATCACTGCTGGGTTGGCTACTACATTTGACCTTGGATCCAGTTGCCAGATTCCTGTGGCCTGTCCTCCTGACATTTGGAATTTCCAATGCTAGAGACTCTTCTCTCTTCACTAGAGGCTATGGAGAATAGCAATCATTAAGAACTCCCAGAAGTGAATGAGGCAAATAAAAATTAAATAAACTGGTAGGCTGTTATGAATATACCTCAGAAGCCAATCAAAGAGCCTTCTCTTCAACACATGATTAGACTCCAGGAATCAGTTGTGGAATGTCTACATGTATTCCACTCTCCATCTCTTCAGGGCACTTCCTTTACATGGCATCATGATTCTTCTCCCAGAAGGAAGCTTACTTACCAAATTCTCCTTGTTGGAAAGATGCTGTCCTAGGTACTCTGGACATCCTAGTATATTTATTTATTTGTTTGTTTGTTTGTTTATTTATTTATTTTGCTTTTTGGAGGGGGGGAAAGTAGGGCAATTGAGGTTAAGTGACTTGCCCAAGGTCACATGGCTAGTTTTTTGTGTTAAGTGTCTGAAGTTGGATTTGAACTCAGGTCCTCCTGACTCCAGGGCCAGTGCTCTATTTACTGTACCACCTAGCCACCCCCTATCCCAGTATATTTATTTCAAACTTCTTCCCATCAGCAATATTTTATGATAAAACAGATTATTATAGGAATGGTTTGGGTTACATTTACTGTGATGATGAAAGAGGGATTTCAGTGATTCAAACAAATAAACATAGTTGGGGAAATATGAAGATGCTTCTTAAACCTCACTGAGATATTGGGGGCTAGTGAGGAAAAGAAGTACATAGCTAAGGTGAGCAAGAAGAGATGACATTATGAAAACTGTTGGAGGAGAAGGAAGGATGGTAGTGAAAAGAGCTCTGAAGTCAGAGAATCTGGCTTTAAATTTCTGATCTGATGTTTACTACCTATATGACTTTGGGCAGGGCACTTAGATTCCCTAGGTCTCTGGTTCCTCATCTGTCAAATGAGAGGATTCGACCATTGGAGATACTTCCAGATCTAGCATCATAGGTATTTCCTGGAAACAGAATTCAGTTTCAGAAATAGCCTAGCAGGGGAGAAATGGGGGTCCAGAATAACAGTAGCTGGGCAATTATTCTTTTGTTCTTATAACTTCAAGATGGTATTAGGCTAGAATTATATCTCTACTGCACTTTAGGTATTTTTAAATTAGAAGTATAGTGCTCTTTAAAAGGCTTGGAATAAAAATTGTTTCCCTAGTCATTCCCAAAAGGGAAGGAATAGCCTTCTCTTGCCATCTTAGTTATAGGTCATCAAGCACAAAAGACTATCTTAGAAAGGGAGAAAACACATTTATCTAAGCGAATACTAACAAGAAATCAAGGAAGATTTAGGTCTAAATTTCTCTCTGTCTCTCTGTGTCTCTGTCTCTCTGTCTCTCTCTGTCTCTCTGTCTCTCTCTGTCTCTGTCTCTCTCTCTCTCTCTCCAAAGTCTCCCTATTAATTCAGAGTAACCAAATTCTCATCTCCTTCATCTCTCTCTCATAGGCTCAAAGGTCTTTCAGTTATTCAGGAATCACATCTCCATCCACATAAGCAGTGTCACATGACTATCCTTCAGGGAACTGCCCACACTACCTGAAACAGGATTAGATATAGAAATAGCGCTACCCCACCATGCTCATAGCTTAGCCATGGGCTTGTTTATAACACAACTACATCAGTTACTTTAACATTACCCTACTCTGCTCCCTTCCATCACTAGCATTCTACTTCTTTCCCATCACTTGATGGTTGCTGAAGACTTACTAGCTCTGTAAGCTAAGTTTTAATTCATGCAGTCAACAAATACCAAATGCCTATTCTGGGTTTAGTATGATGCCAGGCAATAAGATAGATAGCTCTCAATACAATGTGTAGTATTTATCATATAGGCTTGCTGGTTTGTTTGGTTTTTTTGCCTTTTTTGCAGGGTAATTGGGTTTAAGTGAATTGCCCAAGGTCACAAGGTCACATGGCTAGTAAGTGTTAAGTGTCTGAGGCCGGATTTGAACTCAGGTCCTCCTGATTCCAGGGCCAGTGCTCTATTCACTGTGCCACCTAGTTGCCCCCATACAGGCTTTCTTGAAATGAAAATTTATCACTACATATTTTGAATTCCCTCTTAGGCTCTGCTGTCCCATGTCATGCTTTTTTTCCTTTTCTTACTTTGTATTTAAGTTTCAATATTTAAGTTTATATGATATGTTTCTTTTTCTTTTCTCTATTCTTTATTTGGGTTCTGGTGTTTGAGTCTAAAATTAAAAACAAAGAAAGAAAGTTAGGCTTAGAAATATAGTAAAGATGGCCCCTGACTTAAAAAAAAAAAAACTTGTAATGTTTTTTTTTGTGGGGGGGGGAGGGACCAGTGATGGAAAATAGTAAATGCTTTATTGTAGCTCTAAATTTTAGGAATACCTGGGCTAAACTATTTTGCCAGTAAGGTAATGTCTTAAAAAGAATCCTAGTACCTTTTAAGATATTAGAAAACAATAGGGGTGAAAAATGAAGTAGAAATAAGCAACTTTTATATGTTTAAGCATGCCGGATATATACATCGGGACCAGACCACAGGTTTAATCTGAGGTAACTTTTAAATGAAAAGTTCCTCTATTACTTGAAGATGAGACAGTTTGGTATAGTGACTAGAGTCCTGGACTTGAAGTCAGGAAGAACTGAGCTCCAAACCTTCAGACATATAATAGTTGTATGATCCTGGGCTAATCATTAGCCTAAGTTTCTTTACATGAAATGTAAAAAAGATGACAATACTGTCCTCTCCCCCAGACCAACCCCTTCTTTTTCTGTGAGGAAAAAATGGGATAATAAATGTAAAGCACTTTGCAATTTTAAAGTACTCAATAAATGTTATCTGTTATTATGACTTCTAAGAATAAATCACCTCGAACTTGGTCCTCCTTATATTGAATGCCACAATAAACCAATAAGCATTTATTAAGTACCTACTATGGATTAGAAACTATATAAGCACAAAAAATGTAATAGTTTCTGCTGTTATAGGGCTTACCTTATGAAAGACTCATTACATGTTATAGGAAGATTCCAGTAAATTGAATGCTTTCCTTAAAAAAAGTTTATTGGTTTTATTTGTTTTTTATTTAACAAGTCTTATTTTTCTCTCCCTCATTCTGCATTGGAAAAAAGAAAAAAAACAACCTTTGTCTTAAGTTAAGTTAAGTTAAGTTAAGTTAAGTTAAGTTAAGTTAAGTTAAACAAAACAAATTTTCATTTTGGCTTTGGTCATGCCAAAACAATATATGTCTTATTCTGCATTTTGAGTCCTTTATTCTCTTTGTCTTGAAATAACCAATATGCATCATTGGTCTTCTTCAGTTGTGGTTTGTCATTGCATGGATCAGCATTCTTAAGTAAGGAGATCAGAAGCCAGATTGTAGCTTTCTGAAAAGCTGCTCTGTACAAAGTTATCAATTCATCAGCCAGTTAGTAAGCATATTTTAAGCACCTATTTTGTGCCAACAACAGGGGCAGGTTCTGGGGATACAAAAGAAAGGCAAATGACCATTCAGTCTAATGGAGGAGACAAGCCAACAAGTATGTACAAGCAAACTATGTATAGAAAAACCTTTTGTTGTTGAGTAATTTTTTAGTTTTATCTGACTCTGTGATCTCATTTGGGGTTTTCTTGGCAAAGATACTGGAGTGATTTGCCATTTACTTCTGCAGCTCATTTTATAGATGAGGAACTGAGACAAACAGGGTTAAGTGACTTGCCCAGGACCATGAAGCTAATAAGTGTCTGAGGCCAGATTTGAGTTCAGGAAGATGAGTTTTTCTGACTCCAATCCTAGCACTATATCCACTGCACCACCTAGCAACCCCAGGAGAAATAGGAAATAATTAAGAGAGGGAAGGCACCAGAATTATGAGAGATTACAAAAGGTTTCCTGTAGAAGGTGAGATTTTAGTTGGGACTTGAAGGAATCCAGAGAAGCCAGCAAGCAGAAGAGGAAGGAGAACATTCCAGGCATGGAAGACAACTAGAGAAAATGCCTAGAGACAAGAGATAAGAGTCTTGTTCATGGAACTTCAAGGAGGCTGGTGTTCCTAGAAGGAAGATGTGGCATGGACAATAGATAAGGTATAAGAAAATTGGAAAAGTGGGGGGAGGGGGAAAGGGGGAGCAGAGAGGCTTGTAGGTTATAAAGGGATTTGAACCCCAAAAGGAGAGTTTTGTATTTGATTCTGGAGGTGACAGGGAGTCACTGGAGCTTGGGGTGTGTGTGTGTGTGTGTGTGTGTGTGTGAACATGGTTGGAACTGTACTTTAGGAAAATCACTTTGCTGGATGAATGGAGGATGGACAAGAATGTAGAGAGACTTGTGGCAGGCAGACCAACCAGTAGTCTATTGCAGTAGTCCAGGTGGGAGGTGCTGAGGGTGTGCTCCAGGCTGGCGGCAGAATAAGAGCAAAGAAAGGGAATTCAGGAAATGTTGCAAAGGTGAAACTGGCAGGCATCGGCAACAGGTTGGATCTGAGGGGGAGAGAGACTTTGATGAGTTGAGTATGTCACCTGGGTTGCAAGTTAAGGGACTGGAAGGATGATGGTGTCCTAGATAGTAATAGGAAAGTTTGGAAGAGGGAAGAATTTAAAAGGAATGATAATAAATTTGATTTTGGACATAGGTTTAAGATATCTACTAGACATCTAGTTTGAGATATCTGAAAGGCAGTTGGAGATATGAGAGTGGAGGTCAGTGGGGTTAGGGCTGGACAGGTAGATTTGAGAATCATTATGTATAGATGATAATTGAATCCATGGGACTGATGAGTACCTGTGGTGGGAGGGCTGCTTTCCACCTTTGGTGTGCATCACTTAAATCTCACCCGTGGCTCCAAGAAACTGTCCCATGTGCTGCAGCCACACCCTGATAAACCATTTTGGCAGACAGGCTAACCCAGATTGAGGGCTAACCAAGGGGTCTCAAACTGTCTGGATGACTTTAATGCCAGACTAGTATAGTAACAACCACACTAGTGCACAGGGTGGCCTGCTAGTATAGGTTCTTTGATCTGCTTTTCTAAAGGAAAGACAACTTTAAAGGGGTTAATCTTATTTTAATTAAACAACGAAAACAGATAAGTAGAAAGAAGTGAATATCCAAAAAATAATCCAATAGACAGGGCTCCAACCATCTAAACAGAGTCACCAGACTCAGGAACACCAACATCTGGGTTCACAAAGCCAGGGAGACCCTTAACAGCTACCCAGAGTCTCATCTGGCCAAATCACAAGGAAACATTCTTCCCACGAGTAAGCCCCAAGTAAAATACCAACCTCCCAGTATATATAGTTTTCAACTAATAGGATCAGAGCCAGGAGGCACCACAAACCACTGACTCAGTGCCTAATTGACCCAGTGCCAAAAAGTGTGAAAGCCTTCCTGCAATCAAACCTCCCATAAGCAAGCTTCCCCCTTAGGCAAGTTCCTCCCCCAAGGCAATATAAATCTTCCTGAATCACGTGATGGGCTCTATGTGACTCAGGATGTGTCACAGCTGTGAACTGAGGAGAAGCTCAAAGCAGCAAGACATCTGTGATTGAAATACCTGTGTATCTTTAGACCTGGGAACATGGCCCATATTCCAAGGGGGAAAAGGAACACAGGTGGTCACATAGGCCTACAAATGCAATCAAGCTTCATGGATACACCCTTATAGCAAACATTGGCATTTAATAGACTATGTCATGGTAAGAGATAAACAAGATATGAGAGTGACTAAGGGATGTGTGGAGCCGAGTGCTAGACCAATCATAGGCTTATCCTCTCCATAGGCCCTCCTCTTAATACTCCTAAACATTGATATTCAACAAAAGTGGCAGCCTGAAGGCAAGACAGCTACAAGAATACTTAAGGATGATTCCAGGAGAAATACAAGGAACAAAACAGACATCTGTACATAACTTTGTAGATCTGACCAAGGCCTTTGCTACTGTCAGTCATGAGGGCTTGTGGAAATTATGGCAAAATTGGGTTGCCCTGAGGAGTTTGTCAGTATTATACATCAATTTCATGATGGCATGGTTGCCCAAGTCCTGGAAAATGGACATGTTCTCATGCTTTTTAGTCACCAGCGGAGTGAATTGGGGGTGTGTGCTTGCTCCCATGATTTTCAGCATGATTTTTACTGTGATGTTGCCAGACTCCCTCAATGAGGATGAAGATGGCATTAATATCAGCTATAACACTAATGGTAAAGTATTTAACTTCAAAAGGCTACAATCCAAGACTAAAGTGGAGAAGAGTTGGTGTGTGACTTTTTTGTTAACAGTTGATGTGTGCACTCAGTGCAGCCTCTGAAGTTGAGATGCATCAAAGTAGGGATTGATTCTCTGCTGTTTATGCTAATTTTGGCCTAACAACACCAAGAAAACAGAAGTTCTCCATCAGTCAGTACCATACCATCCTACCATCCATTCTTGGAACCATAGGTTATAGCAAATGGAGAAATATTGAATGCTGTGGATAAGTTCACTTACCTTGGCAGTACACTTTCCAGGGATGTATACATAGATGATGAGGTTGATGTTGCATTGCCAGAGTTAGCTCAGTGTTTGGGAGGCTCTGAAGGAAAGTGTAGGGGAGAAAAGGTATTAAACTGCCCAGGAAACTGAAGGTCTACAGAGCCTCATTGTTGTATGCCTGTGAAACCTGGACATTGACATACCAGGAAACGGAATCTCTTCCATTTGATTTGTCTTGGGAAGATTCTGAAGATCACCTGGCCACATAATGTACTAGAAGTCCTTTCTCAAGCTAAACTGCCCAACACTGAAGCTCTGCTGCAGAGAGAGCAGCTCTAATGGGCTGGTCATGTTGTTCGAATGACAAATGCACGCTTGCTTAAAAGACTATTTTAGAGAGAACTCACCCAAGGTAAGTGCTCACACAGAGCTCAGAAGAAGCAATACAAGGACACTCTCAAGGTCTCTCTGAAGAACTTTGGAATTAATTGCATGAGAGGGAGACACTGGCAAAGGACCACCCAGTATGGCATCCTCATATCACAGAAGGTGCTGTGTTCCACACATGAAGCAGAATTGTAATAGCTCAAAAGAAATGTGAGGTGTGCAAATATAGAGAAATTTGAACTTCAAATGTCCGTGTGGACTATTTGTGCCTGACCTGTGGTTGAGTCTTCTGAGCTCACATTGGTCTAATCAGCCACAGTCAGACACACTATACCTTGACTCCAATATAATGATGTCATTTTGGTCCTCTTCCAGGACAAAGGACAACAACCAACCAACCAGGTAATTTTTCTCAAATTTGTTTCTCATACAACCTTTTATACCTGATACATAGCTATTTGGAATTTATGTTTGGATAAGATGTGAAGTGTTAGTCTAAATATAATTTCTTCTATACTGCTGTTCAATTTTCCCAGAAATTTTTATCAAATAGTCCTTACCTGAATAACTAGGGTGTTTGTAATTGTTTTTAACAGTAGGCTACTAAATTTGTTTGCTTTTGTATCTTGTATCTTTCTATTTTTGTATCTTGTACCTAATATGTTCCACTGATCAATCTCTCTGTTTTTTAACCAGTACCAAATTGTTTTGAAAATTACCACTTTGTTGTGTAGTTTGAAATCCAAAAGCACTAGTCCCCCTTGTTCTCCCTTTTCCCCACATTATTTTCCTTGAGATTCTTAACTTTTTCTTTTGCCTAAATTGAAATTTTGTCTTTTAAAAAAAAAAAAACTTCTATAAAGCAAACTTCTGACAGTTTGATTGGTATATTATTGAATAAATAATCTGATTTAAGTCATATTGTCATATCAAATAGTCCTTACCTGAATAACTAGGGTGTTTGTAATTGTTTTTAACAGTAGGCTACTAAATTTGTTTGCTTTTGTATCTTGTATCTTTCTATTTTTGTATCTTGTACCTAATATGTTCCACTGATCAATCTCTCTGTTTTTTAACCAGTACCAAATTGTTTTGAAAATTACTACTTTGTTGTGTAGTTTGAAATCCAAAAGCACTAGTCCCCCTTGTTCTCCCTTTTCCCCACATTATTTTCCTTGAGATTCTTAACTTTTTCTTTTGCCTAAATTGAAATTTTGTCTTTTAAAAAAAAAAAACTTCTATAAAGCAAACTTCTGACAGTTTGATTGGTATATTATTGAATAAATAATCTGATTTAAGTCATATTGTCATTTTTATTCTTCAATTTTTTTTTTAAAGCAATTGGGGTTAAGTAACTTGCTCAAGGTTACACGGCTAGTCATTATTTGTGTGTGGGTGCTAGTTTTCTGAGGCCGGATCTGATCTCGGGTCATCCCAACTCCGAGGCCAGCGTTCTTACTCACTGTGCCACCTAGCCGTCTCTTTAGGGCAATTGGGGTTAAGTAACTTGCCCAAAGTCACACGGCTAGGTTTTTGTTTGTGTGGGTTGTCTGAGGCCAGATCCAAACTCAGGTCCTTCTGACTCCAGGGCCGGCGCTCTATTCACTGCGCCACCTAGCCACCCCTGTCATTTTTATTCTTTTGACTCATACTACCCCTGAGCAATTGCTTTTTCTATAATTATTTTGGCCCATCTTTATTTTTGTGAACAGTGGTTGTAGTTGTATTTATATAGTTGTGGGGTATCTTGGTAGGAAGACTCACAAGTATTTTATGCATTTTTTGTTCCTTTTAAAAATTATAATGAATTAATTAATTTTTAGTTTTCAGTATTTAATTCCTTAAGATTTTGAGTTTTAAATTTTCTCTCCCCTCCCCTCCCCAAGATGGCATGTGATCTGATATAGACTGTACTTACACATTCATATTAAACCTATTTTCACATTAGTCATGATGTAAAGAAGAATTAGAACTCATGGGAGGAACCACAAGAAAGAAGAAGCAAAACAAAAGAACAAAAGAAAAGGAGAGCAAATAGTCTGCTTCCATCTGCATTCAGACTCCAAAGTTCTTCCTCTGGATGTGGATGGCATTTTCCATCATGAGTTTTGGAGCTGTCTTGGATCCTTGCATTGCTGACAAGAGCCAAGTCTATCAAAATCAGTCATCGCACAATGTGGCTGTTACTGTGCATAATGTTCTCCTTTTTTTTTTTTTTCAAATGCTTTATTAACTCCTGGTTTATTTCATTCATTTCTACCAGATTTTGTGTTACAAATTTTCTCCCTGTTTTTCCCCTACCCACCTTCCCAAAATAGCAGTCCCCCAGGATATCCCCTCCTCTTATTTCCCAATTACATGTAAAATAGTATTAATAATAGTATATATATGTATATATGTATACATATGTGTGTATATATGTGTGTGTATGTATATATATAAAATATATGTGAATGTGTGTATATATATGTGTGTATGTGTGTGTGTGTATATATATATATGTATATATATATATATATACACATATATATATATAAACATATATATATGTTTAAACATTTGGCTTTAAAACTTTGAATTCCGGGGGCGGAGCCAAGATGGCGGAGTAGAAACAGCTCGTCCAAGCCTCTCTGCCCCCAGATTCCCCACAAACTATGTAAAAAAGGACTGTGAACAACTTCTGGAGCCCCAGCACCCACAGAACGACACAGAGAAGCTAACCTCCCGCTGAGGACAGCCCAGCAGCCCTGCAGGAAGGACCAGCGCAGCGGTCTGGGAGCCGGCAGCGCGCAGAGAGCAGAGCGCAGGAGCTGAGCCAAGCCGAGCCCAGGTCCGCGTGAGCCGAGGTTTTAGCCCCAGGGCGGCAGGGCCAGCAGCCGGCTGGAGGAACCCCAGAACACCAGGAGCTGTGGCGACTCCAGAATTATCAACATAGACATGCCTAGGACAAAGTAAGAGGTTAGTGTCCTATCGACTTTGGGACCTATATTTGGGGAATGCGTCAGCTCCCTCCCCTGGGGGCTAGAAGCCGCTGAAGAGACACGCCATTTTGTAGTTTTCAGAGGCAGCTCTGGCTCCCAGCCTACAAATCGTGGGGAGATCTAGCGATCAGTCTTGGGGGGTAATCGCTCTTGCTTTAACCTCCCTGGATCTGGATTGTGATCTAGGGTGGAAGTCGTGGGTGGGTTTACAGCTTGCCAGAAACGGAAGTTGCGCCCCCACACGTTCGGGATGAAAATTCCTCTAGCTGGCCTTAAAGCCATAGTGTGGCAACAAGCCCAAAAGTCAAGCAATTAAGTGGCAACATGCCAAGGCAAAGGAAACAGAAAAATGCAACCCCAGACTCCTATTTTGGGGGCATAGAGTGGGAAAAGGACTGTGAGATCAGAAGTCCTACTCCAAAAGCCCCAGGGGAAAACATGAGTGGGTTGCAGGCCATAGAGGACCTTAAGAAGGACTTTAAAAATCAAATAAGAGAAGTGGAGGAAAATTGGAAAGAGAAATGAGAAGGATGCAGGAAAAGTATGAAATGAGGGTCAACAGCCTGACTGAGGAAAAACAACACCTTAAAAAATAGACTAACTCAAATGGCAAAGGAGGCCCAAAAGGGCAATGAGGAGAAGAATGCCTTAAAAAGTCGAATTTGCCAGATGGAAAAGAATCTCAAAAGTTCACTGAGGAGATTCATTCCTTCAGAGTTAGACTGGAGCAAATGGAAGCTAATGACTTTATGAGAAATCAAGATGCTGTTGAGCAGATCCAAACAAACGAAAGATTAGAAGGCAATGTGAAATATCTCATGGGAAAAACCACTGACCTGAGAATAGATCCAGGAGAGACAATTTAAAAATTATTGGACTACCTGAAAGCCATGATCAAAGAAAGAACCTAGAAATCACCCTTCAAGAAATTCTCAAGGAAAACTGCCCTGTTTTAGATCCAGAGGGCAAAATAGAGGTTGAAAGAATCCACCTATCACCTCCTGAAAAAGATCCCAAAAAGAAAACTCCCAGGAATATTATAGCCAGGTTCCAGAATCCCCAGATCAAGGAGAAAATACTACAAGCAGCCAGGAAGAAACAATTTCAATATTGAGGAAACACAATCAGAATAGCCCAGGACCTGGCAGCTTCTACACTGAGGGATCAAAGGGCATGGAATATGACATTCCAGAGGGCAAAAGAACTGGGAATGAACCCAAGGGTCACCTACCCAGCAAAACTGAGTATTTTGTTTCAGGGGAAAATATGGTCATTCAGTGGAATAGAGGACTTTCAAGCATTCTTGAGGAAAAACCAGAGTTGAATAGAAAATTTGACATCCAGACGCAAGAAGCAAGAGATGCCTGAGAAGGTAATCAGGGAAAAGAAATCAAAAGGAACTTATCAAAGTTGAACTATTTACATTCCTATATGGAAAAGCAATAATTGTGACGGATGATATCTTTCTCACTATGAAAATAATGGAAGAAGGGGGTGTGGTCATATGAATACATATGTGAATGTGTGTGTATATGGTTACAGTTATATATGGATAGAGGCATAGGTTGAATTTGTTGGGAAGGGAGAATACTCAAGGGATGAAATTATGAGGTGAGAGAGGAAAGTGGCAAGAGGAGATGGGGAGAGACAGGGTAGGGTAAACTATCCCATGTAGAAGAAGCAAGGGGAAGTGGTTGCAAAGGAGGGGGAGAATAAGGAAGGCTAAAAGGCAAAACCACATTCACATTGAATTTGGTTCAGGGAGAAAATGACATACATACTAAATGGGATATCTCAACCTGCAGCAGGATAGGGGGAAGGGGGATGAGAGGAGGGATGATGGATGGGAGGGCATCCTTGGGGTGAGGGGAGGTTGGAAGTACCCACTATAGAAGAGGGACAGGATTATGTAAGGAATGGACCAGGTGGGGGGTGGGATGAGTGGGAGGGAATTATAAGCAGCCTTGTACAATATATCTACTATGATAATGTTTTGCATAGCTAGACATGTACAACATATACTGAATTACTTATCTCCCAAGAAGGAATGGGTGACAAGGGAGGAAGGAAACTCGAGGTCGTAACATTAAATGTTTCAAATATATATAAATACTATTATTAATACTCTTTTGCGTGTAATTGGGAGATAAGATGTGCAGGCATTGGGACAAAAAGATTCACCTTCCTCTAATGGAAAAGTCGATGGGGGTATGGGAGAAGGTATGGGAGAGAGCAGGTTGGAGGAAGTGATATCTTGTGGGACTACTATTCTGGGAGTTTGGGTGGGGGAATAATGGGGGGAAAATGATTGTAACTCAAAATCTGGTGGAAATGAATGATGTAAAACAGAAGTTAATAAAGCATTTGTTTAAAAAAAAAACTTTGAATTACGAATTCATTCCCTTCCTCCCTTGTCACCCACCTTTACTGGGAAAATAAGCAGTTCAATATAGGTTGTACATGTATAGCTAATGCAAAACATTACCATAGTAGATATATTGTAGAAGACTGATTATATTTCCCTCCCTCCTATTCCACCTCCCCCTTGTTCTATTCTCTATTTTGGTCCTGTGCCTTTTCAAAAGTGGGTGCTTCCAACTTCCCTCTCCCCCCAACCTGCCCTCCCTTCCATCATCCCCCTCTCATCCGCTTCCCCCCTACTCTCCTGTAGGGTGAGATAACCCTATTTAGTGTGTATGTCATTCCCTCCCTGAACCAAATTCAGTGAGTATAAGGTTGACCTTATGCCATCCTGTTCTTCCCCTCCATTGTACCCATTTTCCCTTGCCTCTTCTATATGAGATAGTTTGCCCCATTCTGTCTCTCCCCATCACCTCTCATTATATTCCTCTCTCACCTCTTAATTTCATCTTTTAAGTATCATCCCTTCCTATTAAATTGGTCCTGTGCCCTCTATCTATATATACCTGTAAACATATATATATATATATACACACACACATATTCATATATGTATTCATACTCCTATATACCCTCCCATAAAGACTACACACACACACACACACACACACACACACACACACACACACACTTATTTATTTATTTATTTATTTATTTATATTCCCTTCAACTATTTTCATACTGAGAAAAGTTTCATCAGTTACAATGATCATTTTTTCCACATAGAAATGTAAATAGTTCAACTTTGATAAGTTCCTTATGATTTCTTTTCCCTGTTTACTCTCTCAAGCTTCTCTTATTTCTTGTATCTGAATGTCAAGATTTTCTATTCAGCTCTGGTTTTTTCTTCAAGAATACTTGAAAGTCCTCTATTCCACTGAATGACCATATTTTCCCCTGAAACATGATACTAAGTTTTGCTGGGTAGGTGATTCTTGGTTTTAATCCCAGCTCCTTTGACCTCTGGAATATCATATTTCAGGTGTGTAGAAGCTGTCAGATCCTGTGTTATCTTGATTGTGTTTCCACAATATTCAAATTGTTTCTTCCTGGTTGCTTGTAATATTCTCTTCTTGATCTGGGAATTCTGGAACCTGGCTATAATATTCCTAGGAGTTTTCTTTTTGGGATCTTTTTCAGGCAGTGATCAATGGATTCTTTCAACCTCAGTTTTGCCCTCTGGTTCTAAAACATCAAGACAGTTTTCCTTGAGAATTTCTTGGAGGATGATTTCTAGGTTCTTTCTTTGATCATGGCTTTCAGGTAGTCCAATAATTTTTTAATTATCTCTCCTGAATCTATTTTCCAGGTCAGTGGTTTTTCCCATGAGATATTTCACATTGCCTTCTATTTTTTCATTTGTTTGGATCTGTTTAACAGCATCTTGATTTCTCATAAAGTCACTAGCTTCCCTTTGCTCCAATCTAAATTTGAAGGAATGATTCTCCTCAGTGTGCTTTTGACATTCATTTCCATCTGGCAAGTTCAGCTTTTTAAAGCATTCCTCTCCTCGTTGCCTTTTTGAGCCTCTTTTGCCATTTGAGTTAGTCTATTTTTTAAGGTGTGGTTTTCCTCAGTCAGGCTGTTGACTCTCATTTCATAATTTTCTTGCATCATTCTCATTTCTCTTCCCAATTTTTCCTCCACTTCTCTTATCTGCTTCTTAAGGTCCTCTATGGCCTGTAGCCAGCTAGTATTTTCCTTTGAAGCTTTTGGTGCAGGAGTTCTGACTTCACTGTCTTCCTCCTGTTCCATGCTTTGAACCTTTTTGTCCACAAAATAAGAATCTAACATTGGATTCTTCTGTTTGTTTTGCTTCCTTTGCCTGGTCATGTTGCCACTTAATTACTTGACTTTTGGGCTTGTTGCCACAGTAGGACTCTGTCACCAGCCAGGGGAGCTTCTGTCCCAAACACTGGGGTTTTCTCAGCTGCTGGAGGTATTAGTTGGGTGCCCTCTCTGAAGCCTCCACATGCTCTGGCAAGCTGGTCACACACCCCAAGACCTCCACCTCAGACCACAATCCAGATCCAAGCAGGTTAAAGCAAGAGAGATTACCCCTCAGACTGGTCTCTTGGTCCCCCTACAGTCTGCAGGCCAAGAGCTGAAGCAGCCATGTGGAGCCAGCTGCCCAAGGCGTCTCGGCCACTTCTCACCCTGGGGGCAAAAGCCAATGCTTTCCCAACTGTTGGTCCCAAAGTCCACACTGCACTGACCTCTCACTTCATCCTTCACATCTATGTGTTGATAATTCTGGAAACAGCCATAGCTGCTGGTATTCTGGAGTCCCTTCAGCAGGTGTTTGGTCCGTCTGCCCTGGGGCTAAAACTTCTGGCTTGCATAGGGCTGGGGTCAGCTCCCAGAGAGCTGTGCTAGCCTATTCCTGCCAGGCTGACGGGCTGTCCTCAGTGGGAGGTTAGCTTCTCCATCTCATTTTGTGGGTTCTGTAGCTCCAAAGTTTGTTCAGAGTCTCCTTTTACATGAATTGGGGAAGGTGGAAGCCAGAGCCCCAAGGAAGTCCTGTTTCTACTCCGCCATCTTTCGTATAATGTTCTCCTTGTTCTGCTCATTTCACTCATCAGTTCATATAAGTCTTTCCAGATTTTTTAGAAGTTCACCTATCCATCATTTCTTATAGCACAATAGTATTCCATTACATTCATATACCACAACTTGTTCAGCCATTCCCCAATTGATGGACATCCCCTCAATTTCCAATTATAGACTAATTTCCTTAATGGATATAGATGCAAAAATTTTAATTAATTGCAAAGAGATTACAGCAATTATCTAGAGGATAATACACTATGACCAGGTCAGATTTATACCAGGAATGCAGGACTGGTTCAATATTTGGAAAACTATCAGTATAATTGACCATATCAACTTTTGCTTTTTTTTTTTTTTGGAGGGCAATTGGGGTTAAGTAACTTGCCCAAGGTCACATGGCTAAGGTTTCTGTTTGTGTGTGCGTTAAGTGTCTGAGGTCGGATCTGAACTCAGGTCCTTCTGACTCCAGGGCCAACACTCTACTCACTGTGCCACCTAGCCGCCCCCTGACCATATCAGCTTTAAGCTAACAGAAATCATCATATGATTATCTCAGCAGATGCAGAAAAAGCATTTGACAAAACACAATACCCATTCCTATTGAAAACACTGGAGAGCATAGGAATAAATGGAGTCTTCCTTAAAATGATAGGTAGCATCTATCTAAAACTATCAGCAAGCATTATACATAATGGGGGATCAGCTAGAAGCATTTCCAATAAAATTGGGGATAAAACAAGGATGTCTATTTAAAGTTACTGTAGACATTATGAAATATTTAGGAGGTTACCTGCCAAAACAAACCCAGGAACTACATATATGAACACAATTACAAGACACTTTTCACACAAATAAAGTCAGACTTAAATAATTGGAAAAATATCAATTACTCAAGGGTAGGCTGAGCTAATATAATAAAAATGACAATTCTGCTTAAATTAAATTAATTATTGTGCCATATCAATCAAACTACCAATAAATAATTTATAGAACTAGAAAAATAATAACAAAATTTATCTGGACAAACCAAAGGCCCAGAATATCAAGGGAATATTAATGAAAAGAAATACAAGGGAAGGTGACCTGGCTGTACCAGATCTTAAATTATATTCTAAAGTGGCAATCATTATATTATAAAGCAACAATGAAAATTCATTTATTTCATTTAATTGTCTGTTTTATTTGCATATAATTAAGCCAAATAATTTCAAACATTGTCCTTTATTTCTTCTTCATTTTCTGTGCATGCACCATTCTCATTTTTGATACTGGTAATTTGGTTTTCCTCTCCTTTAAAAATCAAATTAGCTAATAGGTTATCTATTTGATAGTTTTTCTTAAAATTTGCTGGTTTTATTTATTAATTTAATGCATTTTTTTGTTTGTTTGTTTTTAAGTTTGTCAATCTCTTCATTTTTAGTGTTACCACTCTTTTGGAGTTGGAGTTTTTTAAAATTGGGGTTTTGTAATATTTTCAGGTGCATGCCAAATTCATTTATCTTTTTTTTTCTTTTTTATTAATGGAAGTGTTTACCTATATATGATTTTCCCTAAGGACTATTTTGGCTATATCCTAAAATTTTTTTAAAGAGTTGTCTCATTATTAGTTGGTTTTTTTTTGTTTGTTTGTTTGTTTTTTTGCTTTTTGGAGGGCAATTGGGGTTAAGTAACTTCCCCAACGTCACATGGCTAGGTTTTTGTTTGTGTGGGTTAACTGTCTGAGGCTGGATCCGAACTCAGGTCCCTCTGACTCCAGGGCCAGTGCTCTACTCACTGTGCCACCTAGCCACCCCCTCATTATTAGTTTTAATCAAGTTATTAGTTATTTCTACAGTTTGTTCTTTGACTCATCAATTCTTTAGGAATAAGTTATTTACTATCCAAGTGATTTTTAATACTTTTCCCAGTGGTTCTTTATATAATATAATTGTATTACATTATGGTCAGCAAATGATGCGTACAGTATTCTTCTGCATTTGTTATGAGGTTTTTATAATCTAATACATGATTTATTGTTATAAAGATGCACAATAGAGCTAAGACATGTATATTACTTTCTATTCCCATTCAATAATGGCAAAAAGTCTTCCATATCTAACTTTCCTAAAATTCAACTTCATGAGGTACAGGCCCTGGGTACCCCCTT
Organism: Gymnobelideus leadbeateri; assembly: GCA_011680675.1. Classification (NCBI taxonomy): domain Eukaryota; kingdom Metazoa; phylum Chordata; class Mammalia; order Diprotodontia; family Petauridae; genus Gymnobelideus; species Gymnobelideus leadbeateri. The sequence goes on along the minus strand of WOXC01006026.1, from coordinate 435,787 downwards.
GAACTCTTATTGAATCTTCCCACTTGATGAGGCATTTGCCTGAGGCCATAAGCCTTTCATTGTGGCTCGGCCCAAACTTCTGTTACTATGTCCTTCTTTGTCCGACTAGCTCCCACCCTTCATCTTCCCAAACCCTCCATAGTCTCATATCCAGGTAGCCTCCAGCTACCTCCCATGCTTAATCTCTCATCACTAGAGTCTGACATCATTTTACTCCTCCTGAAGACCTTCCCCAAACTCCTCCCCTAGCCCACCCCTAGATTCCTCCCACAACCTTTCTGTACATAAGACCCCATCTTGCCACACCCATGAGGTGTGAGAGCGCCAGAGAATGATCTAGCACAGACTCACTCTGTGTCAAATGATTCTGGCCCACTTGTCCAGTACTTGTCCAGCCTCACAGATCCCGAGGCTCCTAAAGAGTCTACCCAATATGGGGAACTTTTAATAAACTTTGCTTTTCTTTGGCTGAGAGAATACTTGAGTCGAATTCATTTGGCAGGACCTGGAGTGTTGGTATTTTGGGGTCTTGAGTACCCCTAACCCTATACCTCAACATTTTATGGTAATCTCATCAAACTTAGGTCCTTAACTTCTCTCTCTCTCTTTTTTGTTAGATATAAATAAGGGGGTAGGTACATCAAAATACCTTTACTCTCTATTTTTACTTCTAATTATTTTGTTTTTCCTTTAAGTATTTAGTTATGATGTGATTTAATGCATAAATGCTAAATAATGGAATTCATTATGTAGATTACCTTTTTTAAAATGTAGTTTTCTGTTTCTCTTTTTAAAAATCAAGTATATTTTTGCTGTTGCCTTATCTGAAATCAAATTGCTATCCTTGCTTTTTTTGTGTTCAGCTAAAATGTAATAGATTTTGCTCCAGGCCATTATTTTAACTTTTTGTAGGACTTTATGCTTCAGTCACATTGCCTGATATCTATGTGTATGTATACACATGTATATAAGTATATGTGTGTATGTTTATTTACATATGTATATGTGCATGCACACACCCACACACATTCTATTTTCTTTCTAATTCATTCTGCACAGTTAGAGTTAGCATAGTTAATTGCATATTTTCCCTCTCCCAGTATTTAATACTTTTTCTTCTCTGCACTCCTAGGTCTTTTGTTTTTCTTGCTATTATCTTTCTTTTTAACCTTTTCTTCACTATACCCTAAGATCAAGAGAAAGGGAAAAATATCATTGTGAAGAAAAAAGCCCCAGCACCAACATCTTGTGGGTTTTTTAAACTTTTTTTTTTGCTTTTTGGAGGGCAATTGGGGTTAAGTAACTCGCCCAAGGTCACACGGCTAGGTGTTTGTTTGTGTGTGTGTTAAGTGTCTGAGGTCGGGATGCAAACTCAGGTCCTTCTGACTCCAGGGCCAGTGCTCTACTCACTACGCCACCTAGCCACCCCAACTTTTTGTTTTTATAGAGGAAAAATAAAGGGGGGTGTCTCATATCTTGTGGAAGAAAATGATTTCAATTTTATAAGGTAAATAAAAATGAAAGTACCCTACCATCCTCCTTCTGCATAAGGAAAAGGTCTCCACTAGATCCCTTCCACTGGAGAAGAGACAACCTCCCAATTAAATGAGAATTAAAAAAAAAAAGCCTCTCCTCCCTCTCAGTCCTCTTCTCCCAAAAAGGGCCTCAACTCAATCTGATCACAGGAGGGCAGTACCGTGGTGTGGTAAGGAAAAAGAGGCTTTAACTTAGCCTGATACCCAAAGAAAAAGTGGCTAAAGTGAAAGTGTAAGGGCAATTTGATGTGATTTCCAGAGTAGGGGAGACTGGAACTCAACTCCCAAGACCTCAGCAACAAAAACAAATAAACAAAACAACAAATTTTATTGATGCCAGGTATGACTATAATATAAACCCAGAAAAGGAGAATAACTCAAAAACACCTAAGATCAAAACTTCAAAGAAAAATAAAAACAGCTTGCCCATGTGAATAATTAGGATTCCTAGAAGAAAAGATGCAAGAATTGAAAAAAAAATTTTAATGATATTATAAAAGAAAAGAGAGCTATAAAGGAGAGACTTGTTAAAAGCATCTACAGCTTAACACAAAGAGGTCCAAAATCTATTCTAGTAACAAACTCCCTAAAAATTAGAATGGACTAAATAGGATCTAATGACTCCAGAAGATAATAAGAATTATTAAAATAAAGTAAAAAGTCAAAAGACTAAGAAAATAGGGGAAAACTTAAGTTAGATCATATAAAAGATAAATGACCTAGAAAACAGATCAAAGAGAGATAACTTAGAATCTTTGTTTTAAATCCTGAATCTAAAACCTCCACCAACATATATAAGCAACAACAACCAAGCCCCCAAGTTAAGATCACTTTAGGTGATTAGTTTTAATTCCATCACTTTCCATTCTCCTTTAGAATCTTATTTAAATGCGTGGCTAGAGGCAAAACCATTCAAAGCCCATTCCTAATCCATTAAAGTTCATTGTCTTGCTCGCCTCTTAAGAAATTTGAGACATTCAAGCCTTCTACCTTTGGAGAGAGCAGGTAAATATCTATTTTGCATCTTCTGGCTTTCCTCTTAACATTTCAATACTTGTTTCTAGTGCTGAAGTTTTTTTTGGCACATCCCCTCACCCACAGGTTTAAAAGCCTCAGCTATTTTTTTTTTTTAAGCACCCGTAGAATCTCTCCAACTAGAGTATTTTGTCCTCTTCTTTAATTGCCCCCTGTGGTTCCACCTGTTAACTATTTGGCCTTTTTCCCTTCCAAAAGAAGGACCTTTGCAAAAGTCCTCTCATGCTTCCTTTTATTGTGGAGGTGACCTCAGATTCTTGAAGATCTTGATAGAATGCAAGCTCTAATTTCTAGTAAACAAGCTAGAGGGAAGAAAGTTATAATAGAAAAAGAACTGCCTTTGTTGTACACTGCTGTTAACCAACTATGTGACTTCTAGCAAGTCAATTCACCTCCTAGGCTTTGATTTTCTTATCTATAACGTTGGGTTGAACTATATCATCTTTAACATGTCTTCTAACTCTAAATCCTATGAAAGATTACTCAAAAAAGCAATCCACTCATTTTTACTACATCTGTCACTGATTTTTTTTTTCAGGCCCTTGTAACGTGATCTGGCTTTTAATCTTTACAACCTTCCCGAAACTGCTCTTTTCAACATTACCAAGGTTTTCTTAACTACTAATTCCAAAGAAATTTCCTCAGCCCTTCTTTTGGATCTCTCTTCAGTTTAAGGCAATATTGATCAGTCTTTCCTAGCAGATATTGCCCTCTCCCTTGACTTCTGGGACATTTCTCTCTTCTGGTTCTCTTCCTGCCTGTCTGACCCACTCCTTTTCAGATCATTATCCTTTTACTGTCCCCATACCAAGAGTGTCACTAAAATATCTGTCCTAGAACCCATTTTTCCTTTCTTTTTACCTTATTCCTTGATGATCTCAACAAATCTCACAAATTCAATAATCATCTCTTTGCAGATTACTCCTATGTACTATCTAGTATTAATCTCTCTGCTAAACTTCAATCCTCCATCACCAGCTGTTAGACATCTCTGCTTAGGTATACCTTTGGCATCTTCCTTCTTAAACTTGCCCCTCCTCTTGATTTCTCTTTTTTGTAGAGGGAGGACAGAGCCAAGATGGCAAAGTAGAAGCAGGAACTTTCGGGAATTCCCGCATCAACTACCTTCAATACCTGTAAAATATGACTTTAAACAAATTTTAGAGCTACAGAACCCACAAAAATGACAGAGAGAAACAAATCTCCCACTGAAGGTAGCTTGGCAGGCCAACAGGAAGGGTCTATCACACCAGACTGGGGCCTGAGCAGTCCTGCAGGAGTTTCGCAGGCCCAGACCCAGGGTGGCTGGACCAGTGACCCAGATTGGCCAGAGCAGACTTCAGGAGAGTGAATCACCAGCAGCTCTGGCAGTTTCCAGACTTCTCAACCATAAATGCCAAAGAGAAAGTAAAAGATCAGTAGGGAATTCTGTTGGGACTGGGTAGAGAAGAGTATGGTTCAGTCCCTGCCCCCAGGGTGAGAGATGGTAGAGGTGTGGTGGCTGCATCTAGACCTCCTGGCCTGCAGATTGTAGGGGGATCAAGAGACCATTCAGAGGGTAATTGCTCTTGCTTTGACTTGCTTGGATCTGGGTCACAGTCTTAGGTAGTGGTAAGGAACAGCCAGTGTGCCAGAGCTTGTAGTGGCTGTAGAGAGGGTACCTTCCTCATAGCTCTGGCAATTGCAAAAACCCCAGAAATTTGGGAAATAGCTCTCTATACGCTGGAAACAGAGTTCTATCACGGCAAAGAGCTCAAAAGTCAAGTAACTGAGGGGTGGCTAGGTGGTGCAGTGAATAGAGCGCCGGCCCTGGAGTCAGAAGGACCTGAGTTCGGATTCGGCCTCAGACACTTAACCCACACAAACAAAAACCTAGCTGTGTGACCTTGGGCAAGTTACTTAACCCCAATTGCCCTAAAAAGGGGCGGCTAGGTGGCGCAGTGAGTAAGAGCGCCGGCCTCGGAGTTGGGATGACCCGAGATTGAATCTGGCCTAAGAAAATGAGCACCCACACACAAATAATGACTAGCCGTGTAACCTTGAGCAAGTTACTTAACCCCAATTGCTTAAAAAAAAAAAAGTCAAGTAACTGGCTGGCAAGATGAGCAAGCAGAGGAGGCACAATCAGACCATAGGATCCTTTTTGGGGGACAAAAAGGATCAAAACATGGAACCAGAAGAAGAGAACAAAGTCAAAACTCCTGCATCAAAAGCTTCCAAGAAAAATATGACCTGGCTACAGGCCATGGAGGAGCTCAAGAAGGATTTTGAAAATCAAGTAAGAGAAGTGGAAGAAAAATTGGGAAGAGAAATGAGAATGATGAAAGAAAATCATGAAAAGCAAGTCAATAGCCTACTAAAGGAGACCCCCCCCCCAAAAAAAATACTGAAGAAAATAACACCTTAAAAATAGTCTATTTTTGTAGAGGGGTCCAATATCCCTAGTCATTTAGTTTCATAACATCTGAATCAGCCAACAAACATTTATTAAGTATGTGATATACACTGTGTTAAGTGATAGAGAGATGCAAAGACAAAAATGAAATAGCCCTTCACTGAGTTCACATTCTACCAGAGACAATGGCATGAACACAAATAAGAATATTCAAAATAAATACAGGGTAATTTTGGGAGGGAAAGCAACAGAAGTTTGGGAGAGGTGGGAACAAGCTTCCAGAAAACAACACTTTAAGCTGAGCTTTGAAAGAAACCTGAGATTCTAGGAGGCAGGGGTGAGTACGGAGTACCTTCCAAGCACAAGAGACAACCTGTGTAAGGGTAAAGAGATGAGAAATAGAATATTTTCTTTGAGGAAGAGCTGGAAGCACAGTCTGATTAGACCATAGAACATATGAATTGGAGTGATATATAATAAAGCTAGAAAGGAAGGTTGGAGCTAGATTGTAAAGATCATAAATGCTGAGCAGAGGAGTTTGGTTTTGACCCTAGAAATAATTTGTAGCCACTGGAATGAATTGAGTAGTATAGTGACATGATCAGACCTGAGCTTTAGGCTTATGATTTTGGCAGCTCTGTGGAAGATAGATTGAAGAGAGGAGGGAGAGGCCTGGGTCAGAGACAAGTTTAGTAGTATTACAATAATCCAAATATGAAGTAATGATCTAGGGTGGTGGCCATGTGACTAGGAAGAAAAGAATGGGTATAAGGATATTTCCATATAGGTGGAAATGACAAAACCTGGCAACAAATTAAGTATGAGGGATAAAAGAATTTGAGGAGTCAAGGACAATACTAGAGTTTTAAACCCAGGAATGCCCTTGACAAAAATGGGAAAGTTCAGACAAGTGGGTTTTAGTGGAAACATGCCTTGGACATGTTGAGTATAAGATACATTTGTCTTCAGGATATCCATTCTGAAATGTGCATTAGGCAGTTGATAATTCTAGACTTGGCCTACATATATACTTCTGTGGTCACCTGCATAGAAATGATAATTGAACTCCTGAGGCACAGAGTCTAGTTTAGGAGGCTATTTAAATAATCCAGCTGTTAGGTGATGGGACCTGATGAGGTCACCAAGAGACAGTGTAGATGGAGAATCAAGGTGCTTCAAGAAAAGCCTCACATTTAGGGAGTAAGGTGGCTGATAAGGAGCAGTCTGACAGGTAGGAGGACCAAGAGGGAGAAATGTCAGGAGGACCCAGAAAAGTGGGGGTATCCAAGAAGACAGGATGATCAACAATGTTTGAATGATGCAGAAAGATTAAGAAGGATATAGAGAAAAGACCACCAGATTTGACAATTATTGATCATTGGTAACTTTGGAGAGAATACTTTCAGGTGAATGATGAAATTAGAAGGCATATTGAAAAATGAATGAAAAGAAATGAAATGGAGATAACAAGGTATAACAGCAACCACACTGGCATACCCAGGATGGCTGCTAGCACAGGTTCTTAGATCTGCTTTACTAGGAAAGATCGTTATTTAAGGGGTCAACAATCTTTTTAATTATATTCATTAGTTCAGGGGAAAAGTCAGCACCTGGAGCTTTAGAGAAAATCCACACAAAGAAAATAGAGAAAATACAAGCAGAAAAATAAAGACCAACAGACAGGACTTCTGTCTGAGAAATTAGCACAGATCAACAGACAGATCTAATTGTCTTACCAAGGCAATACACACATAGTTACCAGAAAGACAAGCACCAGCATCTGGGTTTTTCAAAACTGAGGGGCTCCTTAATGGCTACCCAGAGTCTCATCTGGTCAAATCACAGGAATATTCTTCTGATGATTGAACCCCAAAGCAAAATGCTGATCTCAGGGTATATATACCCTTTTTAGAGCCAGAAGGCATCACAATCCTCCTGACTCAGTGTCTAATTAGAAATTAACAAAAGGTGTGAAAGCCTTCCTACAAACAAGCCTCCCCTAATCAAGTTTCCCTCAATGGGCTCCACCTGAGGCCTATTAATGGTCAGAGAAGATCTTATATCCCATTAACATTATAAAAGGGTAGACTTTTTTTTTTTTAAACAAAATTGGCTATGAGAAGGGAAATAAATATAGGGTGATAACTTCAGGGAGTGGTAGGGTCTAGCAAGGATTTTCATAGGTTAAGTTTAAGGGAATGAGACACAAGGAGAGATGAAATGATGGGAGCTTATGACTGGACAAAGGAATTTCTGAATTCTTGATCGTGAAGTGGAATGCTGGTGGGTGATAGGAGATCAAGGATGTGGAAATCCTTATGTGTGGATCAAGTTGGTGGAGGAGCAGGTCACAGAAGTTGAAAACATTGAGTAATTGGGATGTCAGGATATTTGAGGGAATGTTGGCATACACATTCACATTTCCTGGCATAATGGCTGTCCTCAACGATTTCTTCTCTATCACCTTCCAGATCTAATCAGTTGCCAAATATTGTCTATTTGGTCTCCATAATATCTCGGGTCCATCCCTTCTCTTTCCTTGCACAGTCACCACCCTAATTCAGATTTCTATTATTCTAACTCTTACTTGTTACTTCAATATCCTCTGAGCCACTGAGAAGACAAGAAATATGAGGCCCATTATTTCGGTATCCTCCTAATTGGCATCTCAGCTTCTAGTTTCTTCCTTCTCCAATCCATTTCCCACATAGGTGCCAAAATAATCTTCCTTATGCATAGGCTTCATGTCTCTCTTCTGCTGAAGAATTTTCTCTGGGTCCCTAGTGACTCCAAAATAAAAGAGTGTGAAGAAAGTGGCCAAAGAGAAAGCAGTGAAGTGAAACCTAGCTAGGAATTACATGAAATAGAATTTTTGAGAGAGGGGCCCCAGGGTGGAAACTTGGTCTGCTGAGGCCTCCCCACTGCAGCCATTGTTCTTTTGTGACTAAGACTATGACAGGTTAGCCCCATCCCCTCTTTTCTCTGTGGGTTATCATTCTCTTCAGACTGAGAAACTCCACTGAGGAAGATACATCCTATCTAGTTGCCTAGGGAGCTCACCATTTTCTCTTTCCACTAATCAAGAGTCTTTGTATGCTTTAAGTTGGTCTCTCTTCTTCCATTGGGCTCATACTCTATCACCTTCGCCAAAAAGAATATTCACCTGTCTTCTACCTTAATTATTAGGTATGAGATAGGTATGACCTTGAGATCTTAGACTAATATAGTTCTTTGACCTGAACATGAATCTCTGCCAGAGAAAACATTTTTTATAATATATTTTGTTGTTAACTTGTTTTTCAGTCATGTTCAACTTTTCATGACTTCACTTGGGGTTTTCTTGGCAATGTTACTGGAGTAACCTGCCATTTCTTTCTCCAGCTCATTTTACAGATGAGAAAACTGAGGCAAACAGGGTTAAGTGACTTGTCTAAGGTCATATAGCCAGTAAATGTCTGAGGTTGAATTTGAACTCAGGAAGAAGAGTCTTTCTGACTCTAGGCATGGCACTCTATCCTCTGTATCACCTGACCACTCATTCTAGTTCCATATTGTCACTGAGTGGAGAAACAGAGTATAATGTTCTCTGTAATAAAAGATGAGTAAAAGAAGGCTGCTCATAGATATGAAAGTTGTAGATTAATATAAAGAAGCACCAAATGATTTACATTTATTACAGCATTTGAAAAAATGTTTTTAGATGAATAGAGACATACAGCCATATCCTTTGATTACTTATTCATTGTGCAATGGCTTTTAGTCATGTACTGGGTATGCATTAACACTTTTGGGACATCCTATACATCTGTGTTAGTTATACACACATACACACATGTGTAAATATATATATATATATATATATATATATATATATATATATATATCAGTGTCATATTAGAGATATTTCACTCCAATATTTTTCCCATATATTTGGAATTATTTCTTAATACCAACAGTGCTCTTAATGTTAAGATGATGATTCTTTTACACACACATAGAATTTTATAACTGAAAAAATTCTGAGAAAATGCCTAATCTAAGAGAACGTAGTATACAGTAACAACATTGTTTTAAGAATGACTCTCAGTGACTTATTCATTTTGGGTATTATAAATGCCCAAATTAGCTAAAAAGGACATATAAAGGAAGATGCTATCTGCATCCAGAGAAAGATAAATAGAAGTATGTATAGAATGGTTTTACATATGTATACACATATACATATTTGTGTCTAATGATGGCCATCTCTAGGGCAGGGAAGGGATGGAGGGGAGGGAAGAAGAAAAGGAAAAAAGTTGCATGATAACTTTATTATATATTTAAAAGGAGTAGCAAGTTGTACAAAATAGATTTGTAGTTTCACGTACAATCTTTTTTTCCCTGTTCTATAATGTTATGGAAATGCATGCTTTATTTTTTAAGTTCAGAATAAAATATATTTTTAAAAAAAATTGAAAATGCCTAATCTAACATCCATATTTAACAAATGAGGAAACTGAGACCCAAAGACAGGTTAAGTGCTATGCTCTTGGTCACACAGCTAACTATAATCAGAGCTAGGGCTACAAGCAGATATCCTGATTTCCTGACTCCCAGTTCATCATTTTCCACTTCTACAAACCGTCTCTTCCACAAACACAAATTCAATGTACAAGATAACCTGTGAGGCTTTAATATGCAACAATTCACAGCTGATGTTAAATGCAAAATAAAGCAGAATAAAACAAACACAAAAAAATCCTGTCTCTTTTGGTCCAATTTTGGGGGTGGGGTGGGGAACAAGTTTTAGACAAAAGGGCTTTGATTAGAATGCAACTATGAAAGACTTAAGAGCAATGCAATGACTAACCATAACTCTAGAAGACAGATGATGAAGCATGCTTGGCAGAGAGGTGATGAATGAGAAGTGGAGAACGAGGCATGCATTTTCAGACACTGCCAATCTGTGAATTTGCTTAGCTTAGCTCCACTTATTTGTTAAGGAAGGACTTCTATGGAGATGGGGGGGAGGGGGATAAGTTTTCCTTAGGGAAGGTGTTGGTGGATAGTTACAGACATGCAAAAAGAAAAAGAGAAGAAAAGAAAGAATACCAATGAAACTTTAACACATGTGGCCCAGGCTTCTCTGAGCATGCCTAGTCTTGCTGTGGAGCCAGCCTTGAAGGGCCTTTGAGCATGCCCAGTTTGTCTAACATGGAGACTGCTCAAAGGCCACCTTAAGGCTGGCTCGGTGTTAAGACTAGGCTTGCTCAGAGAAACCTGGGCTATAAATATTATCTGGCACATAGTGCCAGATAATATTTGTCAATTGATTAATTGATTAAAAAACATACCAAAGAGAGCAGAAGAAAGTTCAAAAGGGGACATAAACAGGGTGGTTTTTCTACTAACATGACAAATTTAATGTTTGAATGGGATTAGACCTGTCACTTCATTAGCATAGGGAGCTGCCAATGAGGAGGCCTTTTCTAGTGAAGCTCACTCCCTACTGCCATTTTGTCTTACAGAGTGACCTAGGGCCCTAAGTTAAGTGATTTGCTAAAGGTCACATAGCCAGTATATGTCATAGGTGATACTTGAACTCAGGTCTTACTGGCTCTGAGGCAACTCTTTATTTACTATGTGGTTTCTGATATTTTTAGTTCTGTGAATTCCTTTCAACAACAAAAACAACAAAAAATATGCTGTGACTCTCCAGGGTAATTTAATATACTACTCATAATATTATTTTAAATTTTTTGTTTTTAGTTCCAAATTCTTTTCCTCCTACCTCCTCCTCCCATACCCATTGAGAAGTCAAGAAAAAGGAAACCCGTTACACACACACACACACACACACACACACACACACACACACACACACACGTTCAAGCAAAGCGAATTCCCTTACTAGCTATAAAAAAAAGAATCAAAGAAAGAAAACATTCTCTGATCTGGAATCTGATTTCATCAGTTTTCTATTTGGAGGTAGATAACATGCATCATCATGAGTCCTTTGAAATTGTGTCTGATCATTGTGTTGATCAGAACTCTTAAGTCTTTCAAAGTTATCTTTAAAATATTGCTGTTACTTGGTTGATTGGTTGTTGTCCTTCATTCTTTTTTTTTTAATTAAACAAATGCTTTATTAGCTTCTGGTTTACATCATTCATTTCCACCAGATTTTGAGTTACAATTTTTCCCCCATTTTTCCCCTACCCACCACCCCAGAATAGCAGTCCCACAAGATATCACTTCCTCCAATCTGCTCTCTCCCATACCTTCTCCCATACCCCCTTCAACTTTTCCATTAGAGGAAGGTGAATCTCTGTGTTCCAATGCCTGTACATCTTATCTCCCAATTACAAGCAAAGGAGTATTAATAATAGTATTTATATATATTTGAAACATTTAATTTTAAGAACTCAAATTTCAGATGCATTCCCTTCCTCCCTTGTCACCCATTCCCTCTGGGGAGATAAGTAGTTCAGTATATGTTGTACATGTCTAGCTATGCAAAACATTACCATAGTAGATATCTTGTACAAGGCTGCTTATAATTCCCTCACACTCATCCCACCCCCCACCTGGTCCATTCCCTACTTGATCCTGTCCCTCTTCTATAGTGGGTACTTCCAACCTCCCCTCCCCCCAAGGATGTCCTCCCGTCCATCATCCCTCCTCTCATCCCCCTTCCCCCTATTCTGCTGCAGGTTGAGATATCCCATTTAGTATGTATGTCATTCTCTCCCTGGACCAAATTCAATGAGAATGTGGTTTTGCCTTTTTGCCTTCCTATTCTTTCCCTCCCTTGCAGCCACTTCCCCTTGCTTCTTCTACATGTGATAGTTTACCCTACCCTGTCTCTCCCCATCTCCTCTTGCCACTTTCCTCTCTCACCTCATAATTTCTCCCCTTGAGTATCCTCCCTTCCCAACGAATTCAACCTATGCCCTCTCTCCATGTATAACTGTAAACATATATACACACATTCACATATGTATTCATATGACCATACACCCTTCTTCCATTATTTTCATACTGAGAAAGGTTTCATCAGTCACTGTTATTGTTTTTCCATGTAGGAATGTAAATAGGTCAACTTTGATGAGTTCCTTTTGATTTCTTTTCCCTGATTACCTTCTCAGGCATCTCTTCCTTCTCGTGTCTGGATGTCAAATTTTCTATTCAACTCTGGTTTTTTCCTCAAGAATGCTTGAAAGTCCTCTATTCCACTGAATGACCATATTTTCCCTGAAACAAAATACTCAGTTTTGCTGGGTAGGTGACCCTTGGGTTCAGTCCCAGCTCTTTTGCCCTCTGGAATATCATATTCCATGCCCTTCGATCCCTCAGTGTAGAAGCTGCCAGGTCCTGGGCTATTCTGATTGTGTTTCCACAATATTGAAATTGTTTCTTCTGGCTGCTTGTAGTATTTTCTCCTTGATCTGGGGATTCTGGAACCTGGCTATAATATTCCTGGGAGTTTTCTTTTTGGGATATTTTTCAGGAGGTGATTGGTGGATTCTTTCAACCTCTATTTTGCCCTCTGGATCTAAAACATCAGGGCAGTTTTCCTTGAGAATTTCTTGAAGGTGATTTCTAGGTTCTTTCCTTGATCATGGCTTTCAGGTATTCCAATAATTTTTAAATTGTCTCTCCTGGATCTATTTTCCAGGTCAGTGGTTTTTCTCATGAGATATTTCACATTGCCTTCTAATCTTTCATTTGTTTGGATCTGCTTAACAGCATCTTGATTTCTCATAAAGTCATTAGCTTCCATTTGCTCCAGTCTAACTCTGAAGCAATGAATCTCCTCAGTGAACTTCTGAGATTCTTTTTCCATCTGGCAAATTCGACTTTTTAAGGCATTCTTCTCCTCATTGCCCTTTTGGGCCTCCTTTGCCATTTGAGTTAGTCTATTTTTAAGGTGTTGTTTTCCTCAGTCAGGCTGTTGACCCTCATTTCATACTTTTCCTACATCCTCATTTCTCTTCCCAATCTTTCCTCCACTTCTCTTATTGATTTTTATTTTATTTTATTTTTTTTTATTCTGGAAAACTTTTTATTGTAGGTGGAACAGGACACAGCTGAACACAAGAAGTTAGATGATTCCAATTTTGTTGGCAACATCTAAAGCATCGTAGTCTGGAGCAAGACGGACATAGGCCTTCTTCTCCCCATCAGGCCGGATCAGTGTGTTGATCTTGGCCACGTCGATGTCATATAGCTTCTTTACAGCCTGTTTGATCTGATGCTTATTGGCCTTGACATCCACAATGAAGACTAGGGTGTTGTTGTCCTCAATCTTCTTCATAGCAGACTCAGTGGTCAAAGGAAACTTAATGATGGCATAATGATCGAGCTTGTTCCGGCGAGGGGCGCTCTTCCGATGGTATTTGGGCTGCCTTCGGAGCCTCAGGGTCTTGGGTCTCCTGAAGGTGGGGGATGTTCTGATCTTCTTCTTTTTGTGGCTGTGGACACCCTTCAACACCACCTTCTTGGCCTTCAAAGCCTTGGACTTGGCTTCTGTCTTGGGGGGGGACAACGGCTTCCTTCTTCGTCTTCGGCGCCATCTTGGGGGAAAGGCTCTTATTGATTTTTAAAGTCCTTCTTAAGGTTCTCTATGGCCTGTAACCCGCTCATATTTTCCTTTGGGACTTTTGGAGGAGGATTTCTGACCTCACAGACCTCTTCCTGTTCTATGCTTTGATCTTCTTTGCCCCCAAAATAGGAGTCTAATGTTGCATTTTTCTGTTTATTTTGTTTCCTTTGCCTTGACATGTTGCCACTTAATTACTTGACTTTTGGGTTTGTTGCCACAGTAGGCCTCTGACACTAGACAGGAGAGCTTTTGTCCCGAACGTTGGGGTCTTCACAGCTTTCTGGCAAGCTGGATACCCACCCCAGCCCCCCCCCCCCCCAGATCACAATCCAGATCCAGAGAGGTTAAAGTAAGAGTGATTAACCCCCAAGACTGATTGCTGGATCTCCCTACAGTTCCAGGCCAGGAGCTAGAGCTGCCACTGGAAACTGCAAAATGGAGTGTCTCCTCAGCGCCTTCTAGCCCCCAGGGGAGGAAGCCAACGCGTTCCCCAAATACTGGTCCCAAAGTCCACAGGGCACTAACCTCTCACTTTGTCCTAGGCATATCTGTGTTGATAATTCTGGAATCACCACAGCAGCTGGTGATCTGGGGTCCCTCCAGCCGGCTGCTGGCCCAGACACCCTGGGGCTAAAACCGCAGCTCAGGAGGACCTGGGCTCGGCTTTCTGAGTGTTGCACTGCCGGCTCCCAGACCGCTGTGCTGGTCCTTCTTGCAGGGCTGCTGGGCTGTCCTCAGTGGGAGGTTAGCTTCTCTGTGTCGTTCTGTGGGTGCTGGGGCTCCAGAAGTTGTTCAGAGTCCCCTTTTACATAGTTTGGGGGGAATCTGGGGGCAGAGTGGCTTGGATGAGCTGTTTCTACTCCGCCATCTTGGCTCCGCCCTCTGTCCTTCATTCTTAAAGAGGAACAAAATGACATCACTATGTTGCTGTCAAGATATAATGTGACTGACTGTGGCTGGTCAGACCAATATGGGATCAGAAGGCTTTACCACAGGTTGGGCACAAATAGTCCAAATGAACATTTGGAATGGAAAGTCTAAATCTGTGCATTTCAGCATTGCTATTACTGCATAATCAGTTCCCTAGGTTCGGCTCAATTCACTCTGTACCAGTTCATAAAAGTTTTCCCAGGTTTTTGAAAACATCTTCATCATTTCTTACAGCATAATAGTATTCCATCACCTTCTGTATCAGCAAGCACCCCAATATCCCCAGGGTGACTGCCAACATAGGTTCTTAGATCTGCTTTTCAAAAGGAAAGCAACTCAAAATCAGTTAACAAGCTTACTTTAATCAAACAAACATACATTACCTAGTTCAGGGGAAAAAGGTCAGCACCCGAACTTCAGAGTTACAGAACTTACAGATCAAATTGACAGGCTTCCAAACTGTCCAACCATTACATCAATACCAAATCACAGTTACCAGAGAGGGAAGCATCAACATCTGGGTTTTCAAAGCCGGGGGGCTCTCAACAACGGCTCCCCAGAGTCTCATCTGGTCAAATCACACAACACTTCTCAAAGTGAGCCCCAAAGCAAAGCCCCTCATCAGAGTTTATATAGCCTTCTCCTGGCTCAAAGATTGTAACAACCTCCTTGACTCACTGCCCAATCATACAGCATCAAGGTGTGGTCATTCCTGAGAACCAAGCCTCCCACCACAGGCTCCATGTGACCACATTCAGCCTAT
This sequence comes from Gymnobelideus leadbeateri, assembly GCA_011680675.1. Lineage (NCBI taxonomy): Eukaryota > Metazoa > Chordata > Mammalia > Diprotodontia > Petauridae > Gymnobelideus > Gymnobelideus leadbeateri. The sequence continues at coordinate 420,545 of WOXC01006026.1, read as the reverse complement.
TAGGAGGCAGAGCATATTTTCAAGTCAAGGAAGGTTTTCAGAGTCTCTTAAAGCCAATCAAAGTCTCTTAAGCCAATCAAAGGGCCTAGGGGCAGGGAAGATCTTTAAATCTGCATTTCCATTACACCTTCATATGCCATAACTTGTTCAGCCCATCCCTAATAGATTGGTATCCCCTCAATTCTTTGCCATCATTAAAAGAGCTGCTATAAATATTTTTGCAATATGGGTCCTCATAATATTTTTAAAGATTTATTAAGTGCTTATAATAACTAGTTTACTGATTCTATGCTATTTTATTCTCTAATTGTTTAATATGTTAGTCTCATCTCCTCAAGTAGATTGTGAATTCCTTGAGAAAAAGAAACAAGTCTCATGTTGTGATCTCTTTCCTCTGATGACATATTTCTTTGTCATAAGGATAGATGATATAGGAAGCATAGAGATGTGTTCTAGTACATCAGAGAATGAGATCATGTTTCAAAAGAATCACTAAGTACTAAGTAAAGTAGTATCTGATTTGCTAGAAAACAGAAGTATGTATCAAGTGATTCAGGTCGGAGGGGTTCCAACCTTTGTTTCTGTGTGAGCAGGTTTTATAGGGAGAGGGAATGTGAGCAGGCAGGCCTGTTGCCTGGGGCAGCGTACTTCTAGGTCCAGGAGGAAGCCAGAGATGAAGGAATACAGACTTCTTCATCCCTAGTAGCTCCCAGAACTAGGTCTCTAGCAGATTCAGCAGCCTACCCAGGGGAGCAGGGAACTATCTCTGGATTTTCCTAAAAGCATAATTTTAACCACATCATTCTCTTACTCAATAAATTCCAAGGGTTTCCTTTTATCTCTAGGGCCAAGTATAAATTCCTTTGTTTGACATTTAAAGCTCTTCTCAACCTAACTCCTACCTACCTTTCCGGTCTTATACTTTGTTCCCCATTATGAGTTCTATGGTCTAACTAGACTGGCCTTCTTCCTCTTCCTTATAGAAAATGCTTCATCTTTCATTTCTGTGCTTTTGACATGATGATTCCCCAAGCTCTCCCTCCTCAACTCTGCCTCTTAGAATCTCTAATTTCCTTCAAAACTTAACTAACTTAAAAAAATTTTTTTTATTTCTAACTCTCCAAATGCTTTATTAGAAACTTAACTAAATTTTGAGTGCAAATAACAAAGACAGAATGGAAAGACTAAAAAAAAAAACCCAAACCAAACCCAATTCAAAACTTAAATCAAAGCACCATCTTCTTCATGAAACATTTCCTGATTTCCCACTCCATCAACTTCAAATTTCAGATGTGTCACTTAAATCTATCCTTTTCTGACCCCTCACTCCCTGTTGCTATTGCCTCCCTTCATGAATTTCTTAATGTTTATTTTGCATATATATTTTTTCATCTACTTATAGGTAGGTATACATGCTATTACTATCAACAGAATGTAAGCTCCTTGAGGTCAAAGACTGTTTCTGCCCCTGTCACTGTACCTGGCACATAGTAGGTAATTAATAAGTTCTTGTTGCCTGTTTAAGAGATTCAGGGACTAAGTAAGTACATCTATCTCCCTTGCCTCCTTCCCCCAAAAATGTCACACAAAAGTTAAAAGAGGTCAACCTTCAGGGCAAGCAGAGTAGGAATAATTTAACTTTAGGAGTACCTCTCTCCCTCCATTCCCTTCCTTCCTCCTCACAAAGTATTTCCCAACTTGATCATTGATGCTTGTAATTCCTAAATCAGGAAAAAGCCTTTCATTCTATCATTGGACACCCAATGCTTAAGACATAAAAAAACTGGTTGAAGTATCATTTTTAAATGTGAATGAGTTTTAGTTAAATTGTGATCAGTTAACCAGTACTGACCATCAGATTCATCCCTATTTTTACTGGGTTCTTAGACTAAAGTACGGTCATAGAACAACACAGGATGGGAAGAGGAGTGGAAGGGAATGAGCGTTCATATAGTCCTACTATGTGCTGGGCACTGTGCTAAGTGCTTCATGTGTATGATTTCATTTGATCCTCACAACAACTTGACAAGGTAGGTGTTTCTATCCCCATTTTACACCTAAGAAAATGGACAGACAAGGGTTTAAGTGGCTTGCCCTGGGATTGCTCAGCTGTTAAGCATTTGATGCCTGATTTGAACTCAGATCTTTTTGACTATGGACCCTGACTTCTACCCACCAAGTCCCCTAGCTACCTCTAAAAGGGGGCAAAACTAAGGAGATAACAAGAGGCAGCTAGGGGTCTCAGTGGATAAAACACTGTTAGGAAGACCTGAGTTCAAATCTGGATTCAGACACTTACTGTGTGACCCTGGGTAAGTCATTTAACCCCTATTTGTCTCAGTTCCTCACCTACAAAATGGGGACACACTAGAGAAGGACATGGCAAACCACTTTAGTATCTTTGACAAAAAAGTCCCATGGACAAAATCCATGGGATCATGTAGAATCAGATAGGAATGAGTGAATAACAACAACAACAAGAAAGAAATGTCAGCTTTTATAGACTTGACACATTCACAATTCCAGTGAGGATGTAGGAGAGGTATTTAAAGAGGCTTGAATGAATGCCTATGGGAATCACTAACTGGGTGGCCCAGGTTCACATTTCAAGGAACTGAACACTTAGTTGATCATGAGTTTGTTGATTCTAAAAAATCTACTGGAATACTAGATTACACACACAAAAGGAAGACTACAAGGAGATGGGAGCACAGCTGTATCAGCTGTGGCTTAGGAAGATGACTGCTTCAGTCACTGTTCCCAAGACATCAGCTCTGTCCAATACTGGCTAGCCCACGGCTGTGAGGAGGGAGGAGGGGCGGGGTTTTATACTGATGTAGCAAATTAGAGTGAACCCCACATGTGTAGAGAGGCCACCTGCTGCAAAGTGCTGTCCTTGTGTGGCTCCTAGGGAGGAGAGTAGATATCTCGAGCCCCTAGCCCTTTGCCAAGGAGACACATTCCTGCCAGGAGGGGAAGCAGGATGTTGGGGCCGGGGGCCACCGCTCTGCTCCTCTCAGAGGTGCTTCTCTTTGTTCCCTTAAATAGAATTCATCCAGCGGATGTGATCAGGTTCCATCTAGTTTTTGATCGCTTTGTGAGGAAGAGGGACACCAGGCTTCAGATACAAGGCTTAATCCCTTTCCTGTATTGTTCAGTTGTTTATCATGTCTGACTCTTTGTGACCCTGGAAGGAGTTTTCTTGCTAAAGATACTGGAGTGGTTTTCTATTTTCTTCTCCGATGGATTAAAGCAAACCGAGGTTAAGTGACTTGCCTGGGATCACAAAGCTAGGGAGTATCTGAAGCCAGATTCACATTGAGGTCTTCCTGACTCCAGGCCCAATACTCTGTTCTCTGAGCCACCTAGCCAGGCTCACTTCTGCTTATTACTATTATATTAACTACAACAATAACTGATTTTTACATGTCTCTTTACAATGCCCTACCTAATCTAATGCCATGGCCACAATGACCATGCATAGCAAATAGCAAAGAAGTCCGTTTATCTAAATCACAGCAAAACAGAAATTAGAGAAGGTATACATAGGAAAACATACACAGGTCAGAGTGTAGGAGTGAAGGAGTTATCCCAGGGGCATGAGGTCACTGAGCTTTACCAAGAGAGAGTGTCCTGGATCTCATCTCAGGTTTCTAGAGTAACAAACTAGAAATAGGGATATGATGCAACTACCTAATCCTCTCACATCTTCCCGGAGTCCTTTCCTTCAGCAACCTGAAGTGAGGTTGGCCTCTTCCATCTTCTCTCTGGAAGCCAGAAGCACCTGAAACTCCACCCTGCCCTGCCCCTCACATAGGGTAGGGCCTTCATCTTTGCCAGTAAAGAAAGAGTCCTATACCCGTGGACTTTGAGATGGGTGATACACTGAAGCAGATGAAAGAAATAGAAACCTCTAATAAGTCCATCAATTAATTATGAATAGGTCAGATAAGGCTAACCACAGGTGTTAGTAGAATTCACTTATTAAGTCCAATGACATAGAAAGTACTATCTTCCTTTGGGTAGTGATCGCTGGTTTAATGGGCAAACAAATCATTGACCAAATTAGATTTTGAAGAAGGCATATATAAAACGTGGAAGCAAGGACAATTAAATTGTTTTGTTTTTGCGATATTGATGGCTAGAGAAAGATTAAGGAATGGGAGCATACTAATAAGTTGACCATTGATAGAGTCAACAACTTGGCACATAGTCAAGAACCCAGTTGGGGTGGCTTGTACTACCACTGTAATCTCCATTTTGCATATGTGTAAATGAAGGCTTAGAGAGGCTTACTTTCCTGTAAGCTTTTCATGATTATAAGGCAAGAATTCTCTTATGGGGAGTCAAGATGGCAGAATAGAAACAGGACTTCCATGGGGCTCTAGCTTTCACCTTCCCCAATCCATGGAAAAGGGGAATCTGAACAAACTTTGGAGCTATAGAACCCACAAAATGACACAGACAAGCTAACCTCCCACTGAGGACAGCCCGGCAGCCTGGAATAGCCAGCACAGCACTCTGGGAGATGACCCCAGCCCCATGTGAGCCAAAGGTTTCAGCCCCAGGGCAGGCCTGACCAGCAGCTGGCTGGAGGGACCTCAGAGCACCAGCAGCTGTAGCGTTTCCAGAATTATCAACACATAGATGCTAAGGACAAAATGAGAGGTCAGTGCAGTGTGGACTTTGGGATCCAATAGTTGGAGCCCCAGGGCAGCCACCACCACATGGCAGCTTCAACTCCTGGCCTACAGACTGTAGGGGGACCAAGAGACCACTGTGAGGGGTAATCTCTCTTGCTTTAACCTGCTTGGATCTGGATTGCAGTCTAGGGTGGAGGTCCTTGGGTGTGTGACCAGCTTGCAGAGTGTGTGAAGGCTTCAGAGAGGGCACACAACTAATATGTCCTGCAGCTGAGAAAACCCCAGCATTTGGGACAGAAGCTCCCCTGGCTGGTGGCAGAGTCCTACTGTGGCAAAAATCCCAAAAGTCAAGTAATTGAGTGGCAACATGACCAGGCAAAGGAAGCAAAACAAACAGAAGAATCCAATATTAGACTCCTATTTTGGGGACAAAAAGGATCAAAGCATGAAGTCAGAACTCCTGCACCAAAAGCTTTGAAGGAAAATACTATCTGGCTACAGGCCATAGAGGACCTTAAGAAGCAGATAAGAGAAGTGGAGGAAAAATTGGGAAGAGAAATGAGAATGATGCAAGAAAATTATGAAATGAGAATCAACAGCCTGACTGAGGAAAACCACACCTTAAAAAATAGACTAACTCAAATGGCAAAAGAGGCTCAAAAAGGCAATGAGGAGAGGAATGCCTTAAAAAGCCAAATTTGCTAGATGGAAAAAGAATCTCAAAAATTCACTGAGGAGAATCATTCTTTCAGGTTTAGATTGGAGCAAAGGGAAGCTGGTGACTTTATGAGAAATCAAGATACTGTTAAACAGATCCAAACAAATGAAAGAATAGAAGGCAATGTGAAGTATCTCATGGGAAAAACCACTGACCTGGAAAATAGATTCAGGAGAGATAATTTAAAAATTACTGGACTACCTGAAAGCCATGATCAAAGAAAGAACCTAGAAATCATCCTCCAAGAAATTCTCAAGATATTTTAGAACCAGGGGGCAAATTCTCTGATATTTTAGAATCAGAGGGCAAAATAGAGGTTGAAAGAATCTACTGATCACCTCCTGAAAAAGATCCCAAAAAGAAAACTCCTAGGAATATTACAGCCAGGTTCCAGAATTCCCAGATCAAGGAGGGAATATTACAAGCAGCCAGGAAGAAACAATTTGAATATTGTGGAAACACAATCAGGATAACACAGGATCTGGCAGCTTCTACACTGAGGGATTGAAGGGCATGGAATATGATATTCCAAAGGTCAAAGGAGCTGGAATTAAAACCAAGAATTACCTACCCAGCAAAACTGAGTATCATGTTTCAGGGGAAAATATGGTCATTCAGTGGAATAGAGGACTTTCAAGTATTCTTGAAGAAAAAACCAGAGTTGAATAGAAAATTTGACATTCAGATACAAGAAGCAAGAGAAGCATGAGAAGGTAAACAGAAAAAAGAAATCATAAGGAACTTATCAAAGTTGAACTATTTACATTCCTAAATGGAAAAATGGTCATTGTAACTGATGAAACTTTTCTCAGTATGAAAATAGTTGAAGGGAATAGAAATACATCCATACATATCCATACATATCCATATGTATGTATGTATATATATATACACATATATACATATATGTGTGTATATATATATTCTATATCAGAGGGTATATGGGCATAAGAATACATATGTGAATGTGTGTATATATATTTACAGGTACACATAGATAGAGGGCACAGGACCAATTTAATAGGAAGGGATGATACTTAAAAGATGAAATTAAGAGGTGAGAGAGGAATATAATGAGAGGAGATGGGGAGAAACAAAAAGGGGTAAACTATCTCATATAGAAGAGGCAAGGGAAATAGTTACAATGGAGGGGAAGAACAGGAAGGCAAAAGGGAATGGGTCAACCTTATTCTTATTGAATATGGCTTAGGGAGGGAATGGCATACACACTAAATAGGATATCTTACCCTACAGGAGAGTAGGGGAAAGGGGATGAGAGGGGGGATGATGGAAGGGAGGGCAGGTTGGGCAGGGAAGGAAGTTGGAAGCACCCACTTTTGAAAAGGTACAGGACCAAAGTAGAGAATAAAACAAGTGGGAGGTGGAATAGGAGGGAGGGAAATATAATTAGTCTTCTATAATATATCTACTATGGTAATGTTTTGCATTAGCTACACATATATAACCTATATTGAATTGCTTATCTTCCCAGTAAGGGTGGGTGACAAGGGAGGAAGGGAATGAATTTGGAATTCAAAGTTTTAAAAGCAAATGTTTAAAAAAAATACACACATACATACATATATGTGTATATATATATATATATATATATATATATATATATACACACACATACACTATTATCAATACTATTTTACATGTAATTGGGAAATAAGATTTATAGGCACTGAAGCATAGAGATCTACCATGCCCTACTGGAAAAATGGAAGGGGGTATGGGGGAAGATATGGGAGAGAGCAGATTGGAGGAGGAGATATCCTGTGGGATTGCTATTTTGGGGAGGTGGGTAGGGGGAAAATGGGGAGAAAATTTGTAACTCAAAATCTGGCAAAAATGAATGATGTAAACCAGAAGTTAATAAAGCATTTGGGAAAAAAAAATTCTCTTATGAACATATAGCTAGAGGTAGAAAGGGCTGAAAGGGTCATCTAGTCTGCATTCTTTATTTTACAGATGAGGAAACTGAGTCCTAGAGAGGTTAAGTGACTTGTCCAAGTTCACACAAGTAGTAAAGAGTAAATAGCAGAAGTGGAATTGGAATCCCAGTCTTTACATTTCAGAATCTGCGTACTTTCCATTGCACCAGTCATTCAACTCTTACTCTGATTCTGTTTTCTTTAAGAAGAGTTAATAACTAGCATTTACATGGTGCTTTAAGGTCTGCAAGGCATTCTTAAAGTGTTACATCATGTTGTTCCCTTTAGGAAACTGGGGAATAGGCGATATTATTATTCCCATTTTACAGAGGAAGAAACTGAGTCAGACAGAGGTTAAATGACTCACCCCTTATCTCAGCTAGTAAGTGTCTGACACTGGATCTGAACTCAGGTCTTCTCAACTCTGTGGAATAGGAAGGATGGGACCAGAAACTGAAGATGGGACGACGCTGAATTATCATCAGGGAGGAGTTCAAACCACCAGCTGCAGATGCACAACATCATAGGGTGTTAAAAGAATTAGCGGATATCATCACTCTTGTCCGACTTATCTTCTTTTGGATAGGAGTTCCTTCAAGGTGTGGGCTGTTCTGTCCTTCAATGAAGCTCAGCCACTCATGAACTTATATTATATGAGCACTTATATTTCAAAAATAATTGCAGGAAGAAGCTGAGGAGGATATAGTGCAAAGAATGCTGGGTTTGGAGTTACGGGGGACCTGGGTTTTGTCTTTTCTCTGACCTTTCCTATCTGTGTGACCATGTGAAAGTCATTTAGCCTTTGGGGGGAGGGGAAGGTACCTCCTTTGCAAATGAGGGGATTAAACTAGTTCACCTCTAATCCTAAAGGCCTAAATGCATGATGCTGAGGGCTTCATTTAACTGTCTGAACACCTCTTTCTTTCTGCTGGGGTTGCCAATCATTCAGATGGTCTGTTGGTTTGGAAAAGCTATTTTAGAAGACTACAAAGTAGTTCTATGCTGCAAGTGTTTTGAAGGCACATATTTTGGTAACTGGAAGTTTCTATTTATTCTTTTGCCTCTGTTAAACACCACAAATTTACTGAACATACAAAAACAATGTAGCTGGAGGGTAACTCGGGACTGGAAAATTTCTCAACTTCTTTAAAGTGAAACTTCCAAGTTTTATCCACATTTTTCTGCAACCACTGTTAAATCATTTGGTATTTTGGTTGTGGCCTCATGTTCGATGCTGTGAGAAGCGGAGCAGCTCCCCAGTGCCGGATTCCATTACATATTTATATGGAAGGCAGGGCAAGATACTCTGTTCTTTTTTTAGGGTTTCAATTCCATTCCTGATTTGTAAATCAATTTCCTTTTCCTATTCAAACCCAAACAGCTCATATTGCTGCATATTTCTTGTGGTTATTGGTGTTACAGAACACCTAGGAAATGGTCCTTTTTCAGCCAAAAAAGCTAAGGCACTGGCTCTGGAGATCGAGGACCTGGGTTACAATCCTGCTTCTGTGCTTCCTACCTGTATGATGTTGGGCAAATCTCTTAACCTCTCTGTGCCTCAGATGCCTTCCTTATAAAAGTGAGGAGATTAGAATAGATGCCTCTGAGAGCCTTTCTCACTCTAGATTTGTGATCCTGCTTATTTGCTAAGGAATTTGTTTAATTCATTCGGTTCTTTAATTGGAAAATTGCAGCACTTTTCTCAGATAGTGATCGTGTCTACATACAGATTATGATCGTGATTGTTATTATCATTATGGGCAGCTAGGTGGCACAGTAGATAGAGCACCGGGGTTGGAATCAGCAAGACTCCTCTTCATGAGTTCAAATCTGGCCTCAGACACTTATTAGCTGTGTGACCCTGGGCAAGTCACTTAATCCTGTTTGCTTCAGTTTCCTTATATGCAAAATGAGCTGGAAAAGGAAATGGCAAACCACTTTAGTATCTTTGACAAGAAAACCCCAAATAGTCACAAAGAGTTGGACATTGGACTTGACTAAAATGACTAAACAACAACAAAATCACTACCATTATCATTAGCTATAATAACTTACTTGTATTCCTATAATGCTTTAGAGTTTACAAATGGCTTTCCTAACCAAAACTCTAATTGGGCATTTTAGTTTCTGGGGCAATAATTATTCTCAAGGCCAGACCTAAAGCAAAGATTATGAAATATTGATCAATTGACAGGCATTTATTAAGTATCTACCATGGACCAGGTACTACGTTAGGTACTGTGGTTACCAAGACAAAGGCAAAACTATCCTTATACTAAAGGAGCTTAGATTCTGTCAAGGACCCCTCCCCTCCTCCAAATAGCACAAATCATGGCTGTCAGAAGGAAGAGACTAAAGCAACCAAACATTGGGCCTATCCTCTCCAGCAGCTTCCTCCCAAAATTTCTTGGTCTTATGTCTTATTTCTTTAGGATCCCAATGGTTCCTAAATGGGTGTTTCTGTATGATGGGTGATAATGGATTAACATGTGATTCTCTCCTGAGTAACATTTACATTTTCACAAAGGCCTTTGATGCTTTAGCAGAACTGAAACATCCAGGGAATTTCAGGTAGATCAGTAGCCTGGTATGGGAGTTTTCTGGTGGATGGAAAGTATTTCAGGGTCTCTCAAATCTTACCACCTAAATGCTTAAGATTGTCTCCACTTATTTTAATGCCATAAAAGTGAGGATAGAGTCAGTCTCAAGAAAATTGGTGAAGCAGTTTGAGTTGTCTTGGTTCTGTGTTGATGTCCTTTTTCCTCATCTTCCTAGGTGTCCACTTCTCTCCCACTCCCTCCCCTATTCCTATAATCAAAACTTCCTCTTGGAAAAAGACTTAATAAATTCGTTACTGCCAACCTATCTCTAGTTTTAAGTCTTAGAGAGCTTCCTGAGACTCAAAGAATTTAAATACTTAATAGTAAATGTTGAGGAAGACCCAAACTCAGATGTTTCTGAATCTTAATCTAACACTTTTCCCACCTGGTCAGGCTTCCTGAACTGAGTTGCCAATGACCCAAAAAGGCTTACTATGTTATCTCTTAGAAGAATATTTGTATTTAGCAGTTAACAAATCTCTGCTTTCTTAGACCTGTTTAGCTTAAGAAAGGAACATATTGACAACTTTAGCCTTCAAGAAACCTTTAGGAAGAGGCATTTTTGCAGGGTGAATTTTCAAAGTTACAGGGTCTTCTTGGCATGCCCCAAATGTCATTCTCTACTCTGAAGATCCCTAAGGCTGCCTAGGAGTGGGTCAGGCCAGCTACATGGCCCAACTGCTCTAGGCTAACTTAACCACGTTTTACAACCCCAAATCCAGTTTATTATGGTCATAAAGATACAATCTGTGTTAGAGAAGAAATTTGTTGTTCTCAGTATGAGAGAATATTTAATATTCTAAAATTTAGCTATTTTTCTGATTTTATGTTCAATTATTAGGCCTTGCATATCACAGAGAGATCCAATAAGTGCTTGTAGAACTTATCTGAAAGCTGCTTACTCTTCAACAGCCCCCTCCCCATGAAAGTTCGGGCTCCCATGCGTTTGTTCAGTAATCCTACCTCCCCCACACTTACATGCTTTATCTTTCATGGATTGACACAAACCAGAAGGGGAAACTCAAACTTAGAAAGAAAGAAGCTCTAAAAATGAATCTTTTTCAGTATCAATTAAATAAACAATGGGCAACTATTCATTTTTTAAAAGTTTTCATGATTTTCATATCTTAGGAACTTGACTATTGGAGCAAATATCAAAGGATTGGAAAGTGGGGCAGGGTCCAAGCTCCTGGTGTCTGTGATTTAATGTCAGAACTGAGGGACCTCTTCTCTGTTAGCAAGGGCAGATATAAACCTCATGTAATCTTTCTCCTAGAGTGAGACACTGTGGATAAGAAACCTCAAGAATGAAGTTCTTAATTATAACCAAACATGTAGCAAACAAAGAAACAAGGGTAGAGCTGGGACGTTTTATTTGAATCTTGCCCACAAATGGAGGCAGCCCCATCCAAATTCTGCTAAAGATCAGTGACAACCTGGAATGTTTTCTTTCTCTGGTGAAAATTTCAATGTAAAGAATGATGCCAATTTGTGTTAAGAAAAATCAAAGGAACAAAATGAAGAGAGAGAGTCTAGACTCACCACCATGCTGAATTTAAATATTTTTGAGTCTCCTTTGTGGTTTCAGATTGACAGTATTTCCTGATTGAGAAAAATTTTTTTTTCTTTTAGTTCTTTCTCTAAAAGTTTCCATCTATTAATTTTATTTAGCAACTCATTATAGGTATCTATTATGTGTAGAGCACTGATTTAGGCACTGGGGGAAAATAATAAAGTTTAGATAAAACAATATACTGTTTCTTTATGAAGCTTGTAGTCTAGTAAGAGAACAAGACATATATACAAATAACTATAATACAGACAATGCATAATGAGTGCATACTATAAAACTGTTATTTTTATATCTGCCTAGTTAAAAGTAATTGCCTTGGGGGAAATTAGGGAAGGTTTTCTAAAGAAAGTGGCATTTTCAAGTGGGCTTTAAAGGATAGAAAGAGGTGGGCAGAAAGGGCTAGCTGCTATTTCAAGCTGAGACAAAGGCACAGAGGTGGTAAGGCACTGAACATATAAGGGGGAAATAATTTAGCTGGAGCATAGATTACATGGATGGAAGGAGGAGAAGATAAACGGGTCTATAGCTTACTCCCTGTGTGACTATGGGCAAATTATTTAACTTCTCTGGTCTTTGGTTTCCTGATGGGTAAAATGAATGGGGTGGAACCAGATGTTCCCTAAGGTCCCTTCCAGCACTAAATCTATTATTATATTATCCTCTGACCAGATATGCACATAAAGAAGATTTGGCAGCACTGTGAAATATGATTTGGGATTCGGAAGAGGCCAGAGGTGCATAGACCTTTTGAGCAGCTATTGCATTAGTCTAACAGAGTGATAATGAGTACTTGTAGTAGGTGGTGGTACTGGAACTAGAGAGGAGATGGATGAGAAGTACATCAGAGAGGTGAAATCAATAGCCCTTGGTAACTGATTGGATATGAGAGTTGAGGGAGAGGAAAAATCTAAGGTTAACACCAAGGTTTCCAAAACTGGAGACTGAGTAATTGATAACACTAAGAGATACAGTGAAGCCAGAAGGAGATACAGGTGGTAAGGAAAACAGGGCAGAAGAGTGCTTTTCCTGGAAGTATAGGAAGGAAAAGGAGGAGAGAATTAGGGGGCAGAAGCAAACTTCAGACAGTGGAATGGATTCTGGATTTTTCTGAATGGAGGGGCATTTATATGTTTGTATATCAGGCAGCTAGGTGGTGAAGTGGATAGAGTGTTAGGCCTGGAATCAGGGAGACTCATCTTCCAGATTTCAAATCTGGCCTCAGATGCTTACTGGCTATATGACCCTGGGCAAGTCACTTAACCCTGTTTGCCACAGTTTCCTCATCTTTAAAATGAGCTGGAGAAGGAAATGACAAACCACTCCAGTATCTTCTCCAAGAAACCCCCAATGAGGGTCTCAAAGAGTTGAATACAACTGAAATGACTAAACAAAAATAGCAACAACAGGCAGATATGAAGGTAACAGAGGGAAAGAAGAAATGAAGGAGCAATAGAAAAGAGAAGAAGCAATGCTAGAACAAGGTCTCTGGTGGCAGTGGGAATGGATGGAATCAAGGGCACAGGCAGAGTACTTAGTCTTCATAAAGTATTTCCACTGAAATAGGAGAGAAGTAGGGGACAAGGGGAGATGATCCTGAGAGGTATTGAAGAAGGAAGGAGGGCAGTTAACAATTTTGTTGCATTAAGAAGGCAGGAGGAGAGAAAGGAACAAGTATTTATTAATAGCATCGACTATGAGCCCGAGACTGTGCTCACTTTACAAATGTTATCTCACATGATCCTCGAAGTATCTCTGGGAGGTCAGTGCTATTATTATATTCATTTTACAGTTGAGGAAACTGAGGGAAGACACAGGTTAAGTTACTTTCCTTGGGTAATACAGCAAGTAAGTATCGGTGGCCAGATGTGAGCTCATGTATGTCTTCCTGACTCTACACACAGCACTCAATCCACTGATCCACCTGGCTATGTCAGTTAAGGTGAAACAATGAAACAGTCTGATTAAATTCAGCAAATATGTTGAAATACTACTGTTGATTATGCTGTCCAAAGCATTTTGTGTTGCTCTAGCACTGGCGATAGATCTTCACTGAGTTATTCTCAATTTCTTGTCTGATCTTTCTGGTAATCATTGGATTCAATGGCCATGGCAAGTGAAATCTTTGAGTGTGGAACAGGACTGTTGTTGCTTTTACAAGACACATGATAATTGCTTAGCAACATTGTATAGTAGAGTGCTAGATTTGGGGTCAGGAAGAGATGAATTCAAAACTCACCTCTCACACTTGGTAGCTGTGTGACTTTGAGTAAATAACAGAACCTCTCTGACCCTCAATTTCATATCTTTAAACTGTAGAAGTTGAACTAGATGACTTTTAAATTCTTTCCAGTCTCAAATATATGTATCTTATGAGAACTGATTTGTTTTTTCTGTGTACTCAGCTGACTGTCCCATATCAAGATAAAACAAGTAATTTGGGTCATAGTAACCTTACCAGTTAAGGAGACTGTGTGAAAATATGATTTTGGCAAAGCATGTTTGAAATGAATTAGAAACTGCAAGTTATGTCTTGGGATATATTACTATAGTCTTTCAAGGAAGAATTTGTAAACATGCAAACTTTAATTCTGAATTCTAACACTAACATATCACTTAAAAGTAAAGTTGCTAGTATATCTCTGTTTATAGATTGCTTAATACTGCCCTGGTAAACAGGCAATACCCATCTAGGCAATGCCCAAGGTCTTCAAAGGTTTAATATATGTCAGTCTTACACATTAAATTATATGAGCCTCTTTTTTCCACTGCATTGGAAAGCCCACCCCCTCTCTTCTGCCAATCCCACTAGTCTTTTAACATGTGCCTCAACATTCATTTCCTCTTGAAAATCTTCAGTCTATTAACCAAAAGTCTCTTGTGTTAATCTTTCCTGAGCTCCAGTGAAAGTGAGGATGATGAATGTGTGTTATATGGAAGATGAAAATCACTTTGGAAAGTTTTAAAATGTCAAATGAGAAGTGTTGTTAGTGAAAAATTATAATGTGAACAATGATTGGCTTTTTTCAAAGTGCAGATGTATCTTTCATCTATTGCTGCTCAACCATGCACTATCAACAAATATTCTAGGTCTTTTTCACAGTTTGGTTTTTTTTTTTTTTTGGTTTATTTTTGTTTTTCGCTTACTAACTCTAAGCACAGCTGAAAGTTCACCACTATTTTTTTGGCTCCTGCCTAGTATCTGGAGGCAACTTAAGACAGGATGTTACATAAACTTAGAATTCCAAAATAACTTTTTGATTTTTATTACTGGTAGCATTTAAGTTCCAGTGCGGCAGGATTATTTTACAGGCCTACACCACATAAGACTGCTCTGACCAGCATTGTTTTGCAATAACATCATTAATACATTATTAACCAAACCCCACTGTGAAGTCACAAAACCCTTTGAAATGCTATTTATTTCACTGCTTAGTTAGGATATTTAAAATATTGTTCCAATGGAACTAGCTTCTCTTTATAATATTGTTTCATCTAATATTGGTTTTGTTTTTTAAAAAATTTATTTATTTTTAGTTTTCTTTTTAAAAAAAATTTATTTTTAGTTTTCAACATTCATTTCCACAAGATTTTGAGTTACAAATTTTCTCCCCATTTCTCCCTTACCCCCTACCCCAAGATAGCATCTACTGAATACTCCTTTCCCCAATCTGTTCTCTTTTATATCTTCCCCCATCCCCCCTAACTTTCTTGTAGCGCATGATGGATTTCTACACTCCAGTGCCTATATATCTTGTTTCCCAGTTGCATGTAAGAAACAATTTTTTTAACATTTGTTTTTGAAACTTTGAGTTCCAGATTCCTTCTCTTCTTCCCTCCTCACCCACCCCCACTGGGAGGACATGCAATTCAATATAGGTTGTACATGTGTAGTTACACAAATTGTTTCCATAGTAGTTATATCGTGAAAGACTATATTTCCCTCCATCCTATCCTGCCCTCCACTTATTCGATTTTCTCCTTCAACTCTGTCCCCTTTCAAAAATGTTTGTTTCTAACTCCCGTCTCCCCCAATCTGCCCTCCCTTCTATCATCCCCCTTCTTATCTCCACCCCCCTACTTTCATGTAAGGTAAGATACCCAATTTAGTGTGTATTTTATTCCCTCCATAAGCCAAATTCAATGAGAATAATGTTCACTCATTCTCTCTCACATCCCCACTCTTCCCCTCCATTGTAACAGTTTTCTCTTGCCTCTTTTATAATTTACCCTATTTTTATCTCTCCCTTTCTCCTTCTCCCAATATATTCCTCTTGCACCTTTTAATTTTATTTTTTAGATATCATCTCTTCATATTCAACTCATCCTGTGCCCTCTGTCTATGTATACATGTACACATACACACACATATACACCCCCATATATCTACATATATGTGTATATACACACACACACATACATATATAAACATATATATTCCCTTCAACTATCCTCATACTAAGAAAAGTCTCATGAGTTTTAATTATAGTTTTTCCATATAGGAATGTAAATAGTTCAACTTTAATAAGTTCCTTATGATTTCTTTTTCCTGTTTACCTTCTCATGTTTCTCTTGCTTCTTGTAATTGAAAGTCAAATTTTCTGTTCAGCTCTGTTTTTTTCATCAAAAATGCTTGAAAGTCCTCTATTTCATTAAATATCCATATTTCCCCCAGAAGTATTATATTCAGTTTTGCTGGGTAGGTGATTCTTGGTTTTAATCCTAGCACCTTTGATCTCTGGAATATCATATTCCAAGCCCTTTGATCCCTTAATATTGAAGCTGCTAGATCTTGTGTTTTCCTGATTGTGTTTCCACAATAGTAAAATTGTTCCTTCTTGAATGCTTGTAATATTTTCTCCTTGACCTGGGAACTCTGGAATTTGGCTATGATATACCTAGAAGTTTTCTTTTTGGGATCTTTTTCAAGAGGTGATAGGTGAATTCTTTCAATTTCTATTTTGCCCTCTGGTTCTAGAATATCAGGGCAATTTTCCTTGAGAATTTCTTGAAGGATGTTTTCTAGGTTCTTTTTTTGATCATGGCTTTTAGGTAGTCCAATAATTTTAAAATTCTCTCTCCTGGATCTATTTTCCAGGTCAGTGGTTTTTCCCATGAGATATTTCACATTGCCTTCTATTTTTTCATTATTTATTTTTTAGTATTTTGATTTCTCATAAAGTCATTAACTTCCATTTGCTCCAATCTCATTTTGAAGGAATTATTCTCTTCAGTGAGGTTTTGAAATTTCTTTTCCATCTGGCCAGTTTGACTTTTTAAGGCATTCTTCTCAGTGGCTTTTTGGGCCTCTTTTGCCATTTGAGTTAGTCTATTTTTTAAGTTGTTATTTTCTTCAGTATTTTTATGGGTCTCCTTTAGCAGGCTGTTAACTTGGTTTTCATGATTTTCTTGCATCATTCTCATTTCTCTTCCCAATTTTTCTTTCACATCTCTTACTTGATTTTCATCCTTCTTGGGCTCCTCCATAGCCTGTAACCAGTTTATATTTTTCTTAGAAGCTTTTGAAGCAGGAGTTTTGACTTTGTTGTCTCCTTCTGGTTCCATGTTTTGATTCTCTTTGTCCCCCCAAAAAGATTCTATGGTCTGGTTGTACTTTCTGTGTTTGCTCTTGTTGGCCAGCCAATTACTTGACTTTTGAGCTCTTTGCCATGGTAGAACTCTGCTTTCAGAGTGGAAAGAGCTGTGTCCCAAATTTCTGGGATTTTCACAGCTGTTGTTAGAGCTATGAGGAGGGCACCCTCTCTACAGCCACCACAAGCTCTGGCAGCTAGCATTCCTCACCCCAGGACCACCACCCAAGACTGCAACCCAGATCCAAGCAGGTCAAAGCAAGAGCAATTACCCTCTGACCAGTCTCTTGTTCCCCCTATGATCTATAAGCCAGGAGCTCCAGAGGCATTCAGGCAACAGTAGCTGCTGCAGCTGGGCTTCTGCCACCTCTGTTGCTGGAGGTGGGGGCCAGACCAGGCTCTTCTCTCACCCAATTCCAGCAGAGTTTCCTACTGACCTTTTACTTTCTCTTTGGTGTTTATGAGTTGAGAAGTCTGGAAACTGCCATGGCTGCTGGTGATTCACTTTCCTGAAGTCTGCTCTGGCTGGTCTCAGCTGCCCTACAGTTCACATGGGACTGCTTAGGCCCCAGTCTGGTGTGATAGACCCTTCCTGTTGGCCTGCCAGGCTGCCTTCAGCAGGAGATTTGCTTCTCTTTGTCACTTTGCGGGGTCTGTAGCTCTAAAATTTGTGTAGAGTAATTTTTTTTACAATTATTGGAGGTGGTTGGAGTGGGAGCTCAATCAAGTTCCTGCTTTAACTCTGCCATCTTGGCTCTAACCCACCAATATTGTTTTTGTGACCAACAATTAACCAATTTCTAACCAATTAGGATTAGGCAAAGGCATACCTCTTTTACCATTATTAGGAACATTTGATTATGATAGCATTAGAAAAATATAATTTTATAGCTAGAAGTGCATCCATTTCAACCCTTATATTTTATAGAGGGAAAAACTAAGACTCAGAGATATCTAATGCCACATTAAGTAACAACAAACAAAACTGGAGCTAGAACCCAGGTGACTTGAAGATCCTATGCTTTTGTTCCATCATGTTATATGACTTCAAAAATACATCTTTTGGGATTCTACAGATGCTTCATAAAAAGGCTGTCACTTATGGAAGCAGTTGTATTCTTTCATGGAGGGTGTCTATGTAGTTCAAAGCCAACTGGACTTCTAACCCTTCATAATTTTATGAATATGTGAAATAGACAACCACCCCCAAATAATTCAAGTAAAAGAAATAGAATTTGAGACTTGATCTTATTTACCAGATAATATCCAAAGTCCCATTATAATCTGTGGTGTATTCATACCCTCAGGGATTGGCCAGCTCCTGTCTCTTTTAATTAACGATGATATTTGAAACAACCTGGATTATATGGATCTTGCATGTACCTTCACAGATGTTTCTCTCTTTTGTTTACCTTTGCGTGATTAACCCTTTTTTTGGTTTATGCATTACAGATGTATGCCTTGTTCTTCAGAAAACCTAATATTAAAGTATGCAAACATGAAAATGTTTAAATCAAGAACAGAGGCCCATGAAGAAGGAGTTGTTTGTTTTGCAGAAATTGTATATGGCTAATGGAATTTGGTATGCCAAATTCAAATGGAACAGAATGGATAGGGGCGGGGAGAAGGCACAGAGAGGCACTGCATATTTAAAAGATAGTTGAGAAATATCCAAGAGTTCAAGGCAGAAAGCAGGGTGGAAAGCATTTGGGTGAGAATCAGTAGAGGGGAAAATAGGAATGATATTGCTATGACACCTTAGACCACCTCGGAAGAAAAAAAAATAGGCAAAGAACTCAAGAAATAGAATGCAAACTGGAAACAGAGACGTGAATGAGAGGCATGATCCTATATCATGTAGTGCCAATGTGATATTCATAGCCCCGTGGTGGCTATGAATTTGCCGACATAATTCTGAATTACAAAATATAACAGACTCTCCACATGGAAGACAGAACCAAAACATTTATTCAAACACCAGAAAGTTGAATCCCAACATCAAAAAGCCAAATCCATCATAGCAACAAAGAAATCTATACACCATAACAACGTAGGAGGCACCACCATCCCCAAGCCTTCCCTCTGCTAGAGCCTTCCTACAAGCAAATATAGCTCATTACTGCTTCTTCTCTCTCTCTCAACTCTAACTGCTGTGACCAATTTCCTCTGGGCTCTGTTCCACCCTTCCTGCTGTATCCCTCAGCAAGCTCCTCTCACCACTCAGGCTTCCATATGACTCAAGCAGGTCACATGGGCCTATTGATGGATGGGAAAGATCTTCCCACTTAACAGTACCCTTACAATGAGAAAAATCCAAGAGTTCAAGGCAGGAAGCAGGGTCGAAAGCTTTTGAGTGAGAATCAATAGAGGGGAAAATAGGAATGATATTGCATGTGACACTTTAGACCACTTCAGAAGAAAGAAATAGGCAAAAAGCTTGAGAAATAAAATGCAAACTGGAAATAGAGGCATGACTGAGAGGCAGGATATAGATTATATATCATGACTGTATTATAGAGTAGAAATGAGAGATTACCATTATCTGACTGTCATTCAGGGTTCTTTCTCTCTGGCAAAAGCAAAATAACTAATAAGTACATTTTTATTCTTCATTATTTAAAAATAATTTTTTTATAATTTCTTGCAACATCTTTCCCCCCTCTCTACTCCCAGAGGACTATCCCATATAATCAAGATTATTGAAGAAGGAAGAGGAGGACAAGAAAGAGAAGAAAGAAGGAATTAAAAAGGAAAGGAAGGAGAGGGAAAAATCCATTAGCAAAAACTGATCAATATCTCTAAAAATATGAAAATATATATAATGTGTCATAGCTGTAGACATTCCGCCTCTACAAAGGAGTTAGGGGAAGGGTCTTCTCATATCTCTTCTTTGCTTGGTGTTTGTAATTTTGCAATATTCACTTTTGATTATTTTGTGGTTCTTTCCATTTACTTGTGGTAGCCATTGTGTGTATTATTGTCTCTACTTGCTTCATTCTTCAATGTGCTGATAGCTCTTAATATGCCTTAATGATAATTTCATTATTTAAAAGGTAGAGGAAGGGACAAGAGGAATTGCTTATCTAGACCAGATTGTGATATATGTTAATGATAATTAACATACAATAAATATATTGTATAAATAAATATATTAACTATATAGCCATATATTATGTTTTCAGATTGCTTAGATTTCTCCCTGTATCACTCTTGGAGAGACATCCTCATAACAAAGACTTAAGAAAAAAGTTAGGCTTAGTGGTCCAGGTCTGTAATCTCAACTACTGATGGAGAGTCCGAGGATGGCAGCTCTCTTGAGTGCATTCGTTTTGAGATGCAGTGGATTATGTCTATAAGGTATCTGCACTAAGTTCAGAATTGACATGGTATACCTCTGGGAGTGGGAGGCCAACAGGTTGCTTGAGGAGGGGTGGACTGGACTAGTTTGAAAATGAAAGTTCAAAACTCATGTGCTTGATCAATAGTGGGATTAGGCTGTGAGCAGTTCCTGCATTTCCAACCTGGGAGAAATATGGAAACCCAGCCTCTTCATGAATGAATGAATGAATAATTAATCAGTTAATCAAAAACTAAAAAGAGAGTGGAAGAGAAAATAATTACAATGTATCAATACATTATAAAATTATATGTAATTTATAATGTTAGAAAAATTCTGCATACATCTCTACCTTTGAAAAGGAGGTGGGAGAAGAGGTAGAGGTGATATCTTAATATTTTTACAACACTCAGTTTCTCTTGCTTATTTGTTATTCTTTCCATTGACACTGTTCCAGTTGTTTTCTTGGCTCTACTTAACTTCACTTTGCATCAGTTCATATAAGTCCCTCTGTGCTTCTCTGCATTCATATTAATCATTTCTTTGTTATTTTTCAGTCATTTTAGTCATGTCAGAATCTTTGTGACTCCATTTGGGGTTTTCTTAGCAAAGATACTGGAGTGGTTTGTCATTTCCTTCTCCGGTTTACTTTACAGATGAGGGACTGAGGCAACAAAGTTAAGGGACTTTCCCAGGGTCTCACAACTAGAAGTGTTTGAGGTCACATTTGAACTCATGAAGATAAATCTTCCTGACTTCAGGGCTGGCACTCTATCCACGAAGCTATTGTTTCTTGCAACATAGTAATATTCCATTGCACTTGTGTACCACATTTTGTTTAGCCATTCCCCAATTAGTGAACATTTACTTTGTTTCCAATTCTTCACTACCCTAAGGGCTACTACAGTTTGGTTCTATGTGGAGCCCTTTTTCTTTGACCTGATTTTGACCAGCATGGAGGAACTCTTGCTGAATTAGAAATGATAATATCCTTGGAATGAAGTGATCACTTGGTATCTTAACTTTACAAGGAGAGAAAAGCTACTGATTGTCATCAGATACATGCCCCAAATTTTGGGAAAGAAAGTTTCAAATGGTCCAGAGAAAGGGTAGGTAGGATCCTATGACTTAAAATTGTACTATAGAAGTTGACCCAAGAAGTATGGGAAATTTTCAAGAATGAAACAGAAATAGTTCTGATGAGGAAGAGAAGGGGAAGTTGTCAGAAGAGATAGAAGTGATTGCTGAGGAAACTCATAAACTTAAAAAAAAAAAAATATATATATATATATATATATATATATATAGCTAATGGGAGAAGGGCAGAAAATGGAGGACCAACCAGTTGTTCAAGGGAATAAAAGGACAATACAAAATAATGCCAGCTCCCAAAGAACTTGTATTCTATTGGGGAACCAACATATACCCATATAAGCAGATATAATACACATACAAAATAAATATGTCAACAAGCAAGTTATTTATTAAACATTTATTAAAGGCCTGCTATGTGCCAGACTCTATACTAAGCACTGGAGATACAAAGAAAGACTGAAAGAAATACCTGGCTTTAAAAAGCTCATATTCTTTTTAATTTTTTTTGAAGGAGAAGGCAGGGCTATTGGGGTTAAGTGACTTGCCCAAGATCGAATAGCTAGTGAATGATAAGTGTCTGAGGGCAGATGTGAACTCAGGTCCTCCTGACTCCAGGCCAGTACTCTATTCACTGCACTATCTAGCTGCTCCTTAAAAAACTCACATTCTAACAGAGATAATTTTCTAATATAAGGTAAATTTGGGAATGGGGAGTCTCTAGCTGGTGGCACAGCCTATAGAGCTCTGAGCCTGGAGTCAGAAAGACCTAAGTTCAAATTTGCCTTAGATATTTAATAGTTATGTGACTCTGGGCATATCACTTAACCTATCTGCCTCAGTCCCCTCTTCTGTAAAATAGGGGTAATAATAGCACCTACCTCACAGGGTTGTTGTGAGGATCAAATGAGATGATATTTTTAGAAGTGCCTCTCACAGTGACTGGTACATAGTAGGTGTTATATAAATGCTTGTTCCCCCTTTGGAGGAATCAGAAAAGGTCTCATATAAGAGTTGGCACTTGAGCTAATCTTTGAAAATGAGTGGAGATGAGGAGGCAGTGCATGTTGGGCATGGAGAGAGACTATACAAAGACAGAAAGATGGAACATGGAAGGCTGGATGGAAAACTAATGAATGGTTTTCAATTCTTTGGAGAATTGTTGGTTCATACCCTTTGACCAGTGGAGGCCAGTTGGACTGGATGGTATAGTGTGGTATAAACTTGAAAAGATAGGTTGAAACTATATTTTAAAGATGCTTTAAGTGCTAAAAGCAAGGCAGTGTATTTGGTCTTAGAAGCAATAAGAAGTCATTGGAGCTTATTGAGCAGGTGAGTGGCATACTCAGGACTGTTCTTTAGGAACACCTCTTTGGTAGCTGTGTGGAGTTGGGTTGGAGAGGAGAGAATCTGGAGGCAGGGGAAAAATGAATGGGCTATTGCAATAGTGTGGGTGAGAGAAGCTGAGGGCCTGAATAAGGATGGTGGCTATGCAGGTGGAGAGAAGGGATGATTATGGGAGATTTTGTGAAGGTGGAGGCAGAATTGGCAAGATATGGCCCCTTCTTGGACAAGGACAGTGAAGAGCTGAGGATGTGGCTATGAACCTGGTTGATAGAAATTGGGAAAAGGGGTAAATCACTAAACCACTAATAGGTCTGTATCCCAAAGAGATTTTAAAAAGTGGGGGGGGGGCAGAATTACTGTCTCAGGGAGGGGGGAGAAGGAAGATTGGATAGAATTTGGAACTAAAAATTTTTTTAAATTCTAGAAATTGCTTTTATATGTAACCAGGGTAAAATAAAATGTTATTAAAAAAGAAGAAATGATAATTGCATCTACAAGAGCTGATGAGATCACTGAGAAGAAAAAGACAGAATAGGATCATTACAGATCACAATGAACTAAGGGAGGGAAAACATTCTGAGAATAACAAAAAGTGATTTTTTTTTTATTTTGGAGGGCAATTGGAGTTAAGTGACTTGCCCAAGGTCACTTGGCTAGTTTTTATGTAAAGTGTCTGAGGCTGGATTTGAACTCAGGTCCTCCTAACTCCAATGCTGGTACTCTATTCCCTGCACCACCTAGCTGTCCCAACTGCTGCATCTACTTTGTTTCCAGTTCTTTGCTAGTACAAAAAAATTTCTTTGAATATTTGGATGTATATGAAATTTTTCTTTCTGCCTTTGACCTGCTTGGAAATATATGCCTTGTAGTGGACTCTCTGGGTCAGAGCACATGGAAATTTTAGTCACTTTTTTAGGAAAGTTCCAAATTTCTTTCTAAAACAGTCAACCCAATTCATAAATCCACCAACATCCTATTAATGTACCCATCATTCCACAGCAGTTCAAACATTAGTTCTTCATTTCTTTTGTCACTTTATCTATTTATTGGGGGGTAAGATGAAACTTCAGAGTGGTTTTGATCTGTCTGTTTTTCTATTTTTAGTTATTTAAATCATTCCTTCATATGGTTGTTGATAAACAGTTTTAAGTTCTTTGGAGAACTGTCGGTTCCTAACCCTTAGACTACTTTGGATCATAGATTTAAAATTGAAAGAAATCTTAGCATTCATCTCCTAGTCCAGGGGTAGACAACCTGCGGCCTCAAGGCTACATGTGGCCTTTTAGTTCCTTGAGTGCAGCCTTTTGACTGAGTCCAAGTTTTACAGAACAAATCCTTTTATTAAGGGGATTTGTTCTGTGAAGTTTAGATTCAGTTAAAGGGCCACACTCGAGGATCTACAGGGCCACATGTTGCCTTGAGGCCACAGGGTCCCTACCCCAGGTAAGTCTAATTCTTTGATTTTAAAGAAAAAGACCCAGAGAGATTATACGTCTTGCTGAAGAAGTATATCTGGGAAACAAACCTATGTCCTTTTACTTTCTCCACACCTATCTAGTTTTCCCACTGTTGCCAGATTGATTTTCCAGTCTTCATTCTGGAGCACCATACTGTCAAGTTCCACACTCCTCTAACCTACAGTATATATGTGAGTTGAACCTTGGTACAAATGATGGAAAGATTGAACTGGTAGAAGAAAAGATGGCAACTTGGGTTCTTGACTTTTGGTGATCAGTTCTGTGTTATTTGTCCTGTTGGGTTAAATAAAAGGGAAAAGCAGCTAAACTAGCATACCCCTGCTCATGAATTCGCCAGCTGTGCTCCCTTCTCACTGTTTGTGCATGGAGTTGGCAGTAAAAGCCAAGACTGATTCATCTTTTATTTGCCTTCTCTCTGGTCTCGTCCTCCTTTTTCTTTCCTGCTACAAGGCCACTCTGAGAAGTAGCTGAGCTGAAATCCTCCCCTCCCCAACTCCCTCCCTTGACCATTATTTTAGGAAAGATGCTGGCCATGATTCACTTCACTTTTGCCTGAGCTCTCTCTAGACTCCTCCTCTTACTCACCTGCTCCATTCTATCTTCTTCTGCTAATACTCCTCCCCTCCTTTTCAAGGCTGTTCTATGAATTGTTTTCTCCCATTAGAATGTAAGCTTTTTGAGGGCAGGGACTTTCTTGTTTGCTTGTATTTGTATCCTCATAGCTTAGCACAATACCTGGTTTATAGTGACTACTTAATAATTCCTCTATTTGTTTATATATTTATCTAATTTCTATCCATTTCTTTATTTAATCTAGAACCAAGATACAATACATCCAAGTATCCGTGGATACTTATCTAATACCCTAATATTAGGTCCTTGTAATATGATGCTGCTGCCGCTGCTCACAGCTAAGCCTGGGACTCCACACTACTCCTGGTAGGCACAAGTTAGGAGTCAACCATTTTGGGAATAGGTGTCAGGCATACTGCTGCTTTATTGAATTCTTTATTGCTTACTTTCCTTTCTAGTTTGAGTAAATGACTTTTGCTCTGAAGTAATGTACCTTCTGGTCTAGTAAAAGAAACAATGGTGGGGTTTCATTATCTTTGGATGTGAGTGGATGTGACCCAAAGTATGCCTCAAACCCAAAGTGGCTTTTAGGTAGCCCACAATTTAGGAGCATAGCATGGTGCTCTGTATATAATAGATGCCTAATAGATATTGGTTGAAATAAATAGAGCTCCTGGTCAGCTGATTAGGTCAAGCTTATCAACAGATCACTGAAGTGGTAACTTTTCTTGCTCATCTAAACAGAAGTGTAGAGTGTAAAATCTAGGATTTAATGTAGGAAGAATATCTCAGGATAACATTGGATCATAGATTTAGAGAGGACAAAAACTGCAGAGGTAATTTAGTCAACCCCGCTTTCTAAAAAGGAGGAAACTGAGGCCCATAGAGGTTAAGTGACTAACTTAGGGTCACACAGTTGTAGAGTTCTGCTTCAAACCAAGCTCCTCTGACTCGGAACTCGATTTTCTGTGTGTTTTTAAAAACTGTATGTAATAGTAATATAAACGGGAAGATCTTTTCCATTCATTAATAGGCCCATGTGACCTGCCTGAGTCACATGGAAGCCTGAATCACATAAGTCTGTGGTGGAAGGAGCTTTCTGAGGGATGGAACAGGAAGGGTGGAGCAGGAAGGGTGGAGCAGACCCCAGAGGAAATTGATTAGAGTAGTTAGAGTTGAAGGAGAGGGAGGAAGCAGGCAATGAACTATGAGTGTTTGTTTGTAGGAAGGCCCTAGCAGGGGGAAGGCTTGAGGATGGCAGTGCCACCTACATTGTTATTGTGTATAGATTTCTTTGTTGCTATGATGGATTTGGCT
The DNA here is from genome assembly GCA_011680675.1 of Gymnobelideus leadbeateri. Taxonomy (NCBI): domain Eukaryota; kingdom Metazoa; phylum Chordata; class Mammalia; order Diprotodontia; family Petauridae; genus Gymnobelideus; species Gymnobelideus leadbeateri. The sequence goes on along the minus strand of WOXC01006026.1, from coordinate 394,342 downwards.
TTCTGGTATTTGAATAAATGTTTTGGTTCTATCTTCCATGTGGAAAGTCTGTTATACTTTGCAATTCAGAATTATGCCTGCATATTCATAGACACTATAGGTGTTGTGAATATAATATTGATGCTACACTGTACTATGCTAATATAGGTGAGATTCCATTTTAAGGAGCCCCAAGGGTTCATTCAAGTTATTTTGCTTTATTGAATGCAGTTTGTAGTAAGGAAGGCCATTTATTAGGACTTGGCAATCATTTCAGCGTACTGAAAATGAGTTGGTTGGAATAAATAACCTCAAAGTTCACTTTCAAATCTAAATTCTACAATCCTATTATTTACAATTACATTTATTGTAATGGAATTTGACCCATACATTTTTAATATTCAATTTTTTAAACTTATGGAATAAAACAATCATTTCCATACCATAATACAATAAAAAATGATTGCACATGAAACTGCAAATCTAGTATGCACAACTTGCTATTCCTTTCAAATATACAACAAAATTATCATATAAATTTCTTTTTTCCCCCTCTGTCCTAGGAATGGTTACCATTGAACACAAATAGATTTATATCTGTAAAATTATTATATACATACTTCTATTTATCAATTCTTTCTCTGAATGCAGATAGAATATTTCTTCATATATGCTTTATAGTTAATTTGGGTATTTATAATAGTCAAAATAACTTATTTGCTCAGTCATTCTTAAAATAATATCGCTGTTACTATATACAGTATTCTTTGGTTGTGCTCATTCCACTCTTCACTATTTTGCACATCTTTCTATGTTTTTCTAAAATATTGAGTTCATCATTTCTTATAGTATAATAGTATTCCATCATAATCATATACCACAACTTGTCTAGCCATTCTCCAATTGATGGGCATTCCTATATTTTCCAGTTCTTTGCCATCACAAAGAGAGCTGCTATAAGCTTTTTAGAAATGTAGGTTCTTTTTCTTTTTCCCTAATTATCTTTGGAAATAGACCAAGTACTGGTGTTGCTGGGTTAAAGGGTATAGGTACTTTAATAACTGCTTGGACATAATTCCATATAGCTCTCCAAAATGAATGAATCAGTTCCACCAAAAAGTTAGTGTCTCAATTTTTCCACATCCCCTCCAACATTTGTTACTTCCCCCATCTATCTTTCTATCCAATCTGGTAGGTATAAAATGATGTCTCAAAGTAGTTTTAATTTGCATTTCTCTAATCATCAATTATTTAGAGCATTTTTTCATTTGACTATAAGTTGTTTTGATTTCTTCTTCACTGGAAAACTGCCTGTTCACGTCCTCTGACCATTTATCAATTGGGGAATGACTCATATTCTTATAGATTTGACAAATTTCTTTATATATTTTAGATATAAAACCTGATAAACTGTCTATAAAAATCACCCTCCCCCACCAATTTTCTGTTTGGTTACATTTGTTTTATTTGTACAAAACATTTTAATTTAATATAATTGAAATTATCCATTTTATACCTAACTTTGTTCTCTATCTCTTATTTATTCATAAATTATTCATCCAACCATAAGTCTGATAAGTAATATGTATCATGATCTTCTAATGTTCTTATAAAAATCTCTCTTTATATCTGGGTCATGTATCCATTTTGACCCTATCTTGGCAAATGGTGTAAGATATTGATCAATGCTCAGTTTTTGCCACACTGCTTTCCAGTTTCCCAACAATTAACTGACCTATATTTTTTGAAGGGATGTGGTGGCAGATTCTAGAAGAGAGGCTGTACTATATGCCCGTGGATAGCAGATACAGGGGAAAACTGGTATTTGATCTCTCTCTCTCTCTCTCTCTCTCTCTCTCTCAAAGATTTGCATAATAGTGAAATACAAGAGCAAATAACATTCTTTTAAATTAAATAAATTTTAAATTCAACTTAAAGATTTACTTAGTGCTTTTCTCACTACAACTGTGAAGTGGTTAGTGCAAGTATTTCAGTTTCCATTTTTTTTTAAAGCAATTGGGGTTAAGTAACTTGCTCAAGGTTACAGGGCAATCATTATTTATGTGTGGGTGCTCATTTTCTGAGGCCAGATCCAATCCCCGGTGGTCCCAACTCGGGGGCCAGCTCTCTTACTCACTGCGCCACCTAGCCACCCCTCAGTTTCCATTATCTAGATGAAACTGAGCCTTAAAGTCTAAGTAACCTGCTTGTGGTCATGGCTAGTAAGTATTGGAGTTGGGATTTAGACCCAAGTTACTTGGTTCTAAGTTCATCACTCTAACAAAACTAACTGTTGCATCACTCTAACAAAACATAAAAGCTTACTTAAGAAAGACAAATTAAAAAACATTTATTTAGTTGTCAAATCAAACATCTATGAAGTGCCTACTATGTGCTAGGCATTGTGTAACCTCTGGGGATACAAAGAAAAGCAAAAGACAGTGCCTTCTCTGAAGGAGCTTACAGTTGAATTGGGAGGTGGGGAGGAAAAACATGCAAAGAACATCACACAAATAAGATATATACAGGAAACATTGGAGATGACCTTAGAAGGAAGGCATTAAGATTAAGGAGCACTGGGAAAAGGTTTTTATAGGAAGTGGGACTTTCTCTGAGACCTTAGGGAAGCCAGGGAAGCCAGGAGGCAGAGATGAGAAGGGACAGAATTGCAGGAATCTCCATTCCTTAGGCAGTGAAAATGTGGAGAGATTGGAAATGTCTTGCTCTAGGAACAGCCAGTGTCATTGGATTGCAAGTGCACAGAAGTGAGATGTGAGAAGAATGGCAAGGTAAAGAAGGGAGGGATTACAAAGGGTTTCAAAAGCTAAACAAAGGATTTTATATTTGATCTTGAGGGCAATAGAGAGTGACTGATGTTTATTGAATAGAGGAGTGACATGTCAGACCTAGGCTTCAGGAAGATCACTTGGATAGCTGAATGGAGAATGGACTAGAGTGGGGAAAGGACTTGTAGCAGGAAGACCAACCAGCAGGCTGCTGCAATAGTCTAGGTGTGTGGGGGTAATGAGAACTCGTACCAGGCATGGAGGGTAGCCAGCCATTGGAGTAGCTTGTAAGAGAACAGCATCATTGGATTGCAGGGTATGTGTGGGTGAGTAAGGTAGTAAAAGATTGAAAAGGTAGGAGGGGCTAGGGCTTTAAAAACCAAATAGATATTTGGACCTGGAAGTGATTGGGAGCCACGTTGACTGGGTAGTGGGGACTGACATGTCAGATCTGCTCTTTAGGAAGCTTAATTTGACATCCTCCTTAATGGAGAGTGAATTGGAGTGGAAAGAGACTTGTGGCAGGCCGACATACCAGGAAGCTATTGCAATGTCCAAGTGTGGGGATGTATATCCTCCATGCCTGATACAAGCCCTCATTACCACCATTGATGAAGACAGAATGAAGAGTGGAAGATGACACCTAGGTTGCCAGCCTGGGTGACTGGGATTTAGTGCCTACTAATTTATTTTCTACTGGGGTTTAGTATTATTCATATAGCTCTGTTTATTGCAGCAAATACTGTAGTTAAAAAAAATAAATTCATTAACATTTGGGACTTAACCCACACTCACCCTGACTAGCATTGCATCTTTGTTAGAGATTTTTATGACCTTTCCTTCTAAAGCAGAGTAACAGGGATGTGGCATGAACGCTGACATTTCCAGACCTCACTCATATGGCACAAATGAACTCAGATCACCACCCTCTGTACCTCATAGTGAATAACAATGTGCTTTTCCCACAGCAATCCTATGCTGAGATATGATTAGAGTTGTGACCCCCATTTTACAGATCAGAAGACTGAGGTTCAGAGAGGTTCAGTGACTTGGCCACAGTTACACAGCTAGTACTTGCTAATTTAATTCAGGAGTCCAGCTGGGCCTCCAAGCCCAGTGTTCTTTCTGCTACCTTGTAGCAGCAAGCACTCTAGAATACCCAGGGTGGCTGCCAACACAGGTTCTTAGATCTGCTTTTCTAAAGAAGAGCAACTCAAAATGAGTTAACAATCTTGCTTTAGGGGTGGCTAGGTGGCCCAGTGAATAGAGCACTGGCCCTGGAGTCAGGAGGACCTGAGTTCAAATCTGGCCTCAGACACTTAACACACAAAAAACTAGCCATGTGATCTTGGACAAGTCATTTAACCCCAAATGTCATTCCTCCCCCTCCAAAAACAAGCAAACAAACAAAAACCAATCTTGCTTTAAACATGTCATTACCTAGTTAAGGGGAAAAAGGTCAGCACCCCGAACTTTAGAGAATAAAACAAGTTACAAGCAGACAACAAATACAGAGAAACATCCAGCAGATAGGCATCCAACTATCTGACCATTACATCCATATCTAGTCAGTTACCAGAGAGGAAAGCACCAATATCTGGGTTTTCGAGGCCAGGGGGCTCAGTGGCTGCCCAGAGTCTTGTCTGGTCAAATCATATAACTTTTCTCAAAATGAGCCCCAAAGCAAAGCCTCACATCAGGGTATATATAGCAGTCTCCTGGATCAGAGAATGTTACAGCCCTCTAGACCCACTGCCCAATCACAGAGCACTAAGGTGGGGGCATTCCTGAAAAACAAGCCTCCCACCACAGGCTCCATGTGACCACATTCAGCCTATTAGGGGGCAGAGTATATTTTCAAATCAAGGAATGTTCTTAGAGTCACTTAAGCCTATCAAAGGGCCTAGGGGCAGGGAAGATCTTAGATTCCCATTCTCATAACATACCTCACACCAGCTGTGAACAAAGGCAACATGCTTTGACAATGTGGCCATTGTTAAGTTTAATGTTGAGGGACATTTTAAATTTGTAAATACAGTATGATTACAGATAAAATGCCTCAGCTGGTTGCCAGTGTAAAAGTTATTATTATTTTTTCTCTCTCTCTCTCTCCCTCCTGCCTTTCCCCCAGTTTAAATTGAATGCCATTCGGGAAAGATCCTTTCAGCCTCCATGAGGACCCTGACCAAATTGACTGACTCATACATCACTTCCTCATAGCTAAAGGGCAGTGATAAGAGCTAAAGAGGGAGTTTCATCAGTTTCATCAGCCTTGGGGCAGGGACCAGTGCAGCTCAGAAAGGAGGCTTGTTAGGTCAGCCTATCATTACTGTCTTGCTTTGGAAATCTGGAGGAAGGCAAACAGCACAAAACTGCAACCTAATCCCCTTCAGGCTTAGGACCTATCTTCCTGCTGCCTATCTAACCTAACATCTAAAGTGAGCTTGCCAGGTTGATAGTAGGTCTAATAACTTTATCTGACTGCTTTCAGATTGCATCCTTGGCTCCAGGCTGTCAAAAACGACTGCTGCTTTCTCTGGGTTCCCCCTTTTAAAATTAAAAGTAATATTTAATTCCCCCCACCCAATTACATGTAAAAACAATTTCTGAGTTTCCTTTCCTTGGAAATCATGTTGACAGCCAATGATGGTGCCCCACTTAAGTGTGTGTCTGATAAGAAGAGGCCCTTTCCTTCCTTTGGATCTGTGCAGGACTGATAGGACCAAGGAGAGCCATCCGGATGGGGTGGGGGTGGGGTTGGGGGATTCTTACAGCCTTGTAGTCTAGGCAACCAGCGTGGTCAGAAATATTATCCCAAGCACAAAGCAGCCAAGATGTCAACCAAATATTTGATTCAAGTCTAATTGTCATAAGTCTCCACACCCAACAGTAGGAGTATAATGTGCTGAATCTGAGATTTCAGGAAATGGAGCTGATTAAAATGTGTGCTAGTAAAAATATAAAAGGAGGCTTCCTTTGTGCTCCCCTTCCCAACAGCTAGTAATTATTGGTTTGTTTGATTTTTTTTTCCAGCTGTAATTTTGTCTTCATTTTTCCTGCTGCTTGCCATCCCCTTAAATGACAGGGTGTCACTACAGAGAATGATAGTATGGATTGCCAGCTCTGGTCATTCAGAATGGTGTTCCAAATGATCTCTTCCTTGGGAAAGGAAATTTTCAGGCCAAGCTGGTGTTCCTTTTGCAAACACCAACCCCCATGAACCACAAATCTATCCTTGAATCGGATTCCTCTCCAGGGAGCCTTTCCTTATGTCCCTATTCCGTTGAAGTCTAGGCTTCTGAAAAAAATCAATAAAGGGGAGAATACAGATAAATTATTTCAAAACACAAAGCTGGGTTTTCTTAGCTCAACCAATCATAGGAATCTTCTGCTGTTGTTTCTTTCTTTCTTTCTTTTTTTTTTTTACATAGAAAAGCTCTAAAATTTTGTCTTCACACAATAGGTTTGATAAAAAAAGAATGATACCATCCATGTGAAACACTATTATCAAACACACAAAAGATTTCTAATAAACATATTTGCCATGTCTAAATCACTCCTCTGGAGATGGTCTGTCCCCTGAGGGTTATAAAATGGGCACTCAGAAGCACATGCATATATCAGGCAGAGACATTAAATTCTATTATGCTGATAGGTTTTCTTCCCCCACATCCAGCAGTTTGAGCCCGTGGTTTATGTTCATACACAGAGTTGCCACAGGCTGTAACCTTTAGAAGGCTGCAGTTTTAGAATTCCCATGGCACAAAGGCTCATTCTTTTAAAAATGTGCTAACCATTTGTCAATCATTTATTATTAGTCATGTGACCCATCATTTTCTTCTTTTTCTCTCTGATTCCTGTCTTCCATCTGCCCCCGTACCCTTGGCTCCTCTCTCATCTCGTTAATTCTCTTTAAAGATTCCTTTTGGAAAACTCCTCTTTCACCACAGTAGCAATATCTCTATAATTTTTCCTTCAACTTTGTGGAATTCTCTTGGTGTCTTTCTCTCATTGCACTTCATTTTCTACTCATTCTTGGCCTTTTTCTCTGACTTTCCTTCTCCCTTTGTTCTTGTAATACTTAGTCAAGGTGTATCGAAAGGCTGTGCTGATGAAAGACTACTCTTATACAGTAGAAAGGGAAACTCCCAACCACATACTTTAGGTTTATTTTTAGATGCCAGGCCCTCCTGAATGATAGAATTTTTTCATGTTTATTGATGAATTTAAAGGACATCTTTGTGATCTGAATGGAACAAAAGTAACACTGGAGTTCTGCAATTATCCATAACTGCCCTGTGAGCCCACTTTAGGTTCAGCTCCATCCTGCACCCTCTCAACACTGAAGTTTTAACCACCTAGTGGTCTCCCTGGATAGGCTGCCTTGCTATTGCTATGAATGGAGGTGTCCCAAGCTACCCTCTTTAGGGAAGTCATCAAAGTCCATTAGAGGTGACAGGGACTTTAGGGAACATTTAAGTCAAATCACTCACTTTATAGACAGCCTGAGCCCCAGAAAAGGGAGATGATGAGTGAATGACAGGGCTCATCAGTGGCAGGTCTTCTGACTCTTGCTCCAGAATTCTTCCCATTTTATATACTCTGCAGTCTCCATTAAAGAGGATGTTGTCATCACTCCTTTGTTTCAAGCTGTTGGAGCCTATGAAGTGTTAAAGAGGGACTAGCACCCCCAAGAAGCTCTCTCCCTAATATAATTGGAAGGACAGTTGTTCAGGTTAGTTTTTTTGTTTGTTTCGGTTTTTTTGGTTTATATGTTGGGAACAAACTCCTTTTAGCTTATGTTTAAGATTTAAAACTTGAGGGAATCATTTAATATAGACCCCTCATTTTACAGGTGAGGAAACTGAGGCCTGGAGAGAACTGAGTTGTCTAAGGTCATATAAGTAGTAAGTGCAGAGTCAAAATTTAAACTTAGTTCTTGAAAATTCAGTGATCTTTCCCCCTACCAAACATAACAGTGAGAATTCTCTTTGGAGGGAAAGTTTGAGAGTATGCCCCTGTGAATGGGAAAGGGCCCATGGAATCATAGATTTAGGGCTAAAAGGGACCCAGAAAGTTCAATTCATTCATTTGGATTTTACAGATGAAGATCTTGAGGCTGAGATAGGTGATGCAATTTGCCCAGGGTCATAAAATAGAATAAAAGAATCAGAATTTGAACCCAACTTTTTTTTTTTGGAAGGGAATACAGGGCAATTGGGGTTAAGTGACTTGCCTAAGGTCACACAGCTAGTAAGTGTTAAGTGTCTGAGGCTGGATTTGAACTCAGGTTCTCCTGACTCCAGGGCCAGTACTCTATTCACTGTGCCACCTAGCCACCCTGGAACTCAGCTTTTTTTTTTTACTTTAAATCCAAACCACATTGCCCTCTAGAGTGTCCTGTAAGCATTCTTTCAAGGTCTCAGTCACTACACTTATGTAGCAAAGAAAGCCTATTTCAGTCCCAACATCAAGAGTCTTATTTCTTTATTCTCATTAATGGGTTTGGACCTAACTATAGAATAGAAAACCATTTTTATATCCTTGAGATAGTATATACACAAGACAATGCTTTCCTTGTGAACTAGAAATAACTAGCTTTTGTCTCTTCCTTTAAAGAACAGCAACATACTCCTAATTAGAGAAGAATCTTTGGCCTCTCGGCCATTCATATTTTAGGGCTTTGATTAGTTTAGCAAAAATATATCACTGGAGGATAGCTGTGAATCTTTCTCAGTCTTTTATATCTCTCTCCTTGCCCAAACCCACTGTGATTTTCTTATATATTTTTCCCTCTTAATGCCTTTTTCTCTTCCCTTCTTGATGGAATGAAGCTCTCTAAGACATAAATACTTGGTAATAAAATGTGACTCACCTATTCCCTCTGCTGTAAAAGTAGCTCAAAGTCAGTAACTAAAATGTGTGCCTGATTCGGTAATTACACAGCTTAGTCTTTATTGAAATTATCCTGCAATCTGGAAATTAGAGGTGAAACAACCCATGAAATCATCTTAACCCAGCCCTTTCTGGCGAATGTAAGAATCTTTTCAGGGAGTTATTTCCAGTACTCATTTGGTTACAAAATATTCAAGTGAAACATCATTCCAATTGTTACCTTCAAATGACTTATCACATGCTGCAAAACTGCCAAAGTTCATCTCTAAGAAGCACATTTCCTGAGATCAAGTAGTGGTTAGCCAAGAGAAAAGCAGTTCAAGTTAGACTGTAAAACAGACAAAGACCCATGGGATTAATTGAGCTGTAATTTATCAAGCCAGATTCTGCCAGTTTCTAAGCCAGGGGTAAGTGACCTAGTATGAGGAGTCCTGATCAGTGGCAGACTAGTTAGGTTTGCCAGGAGAGATGTGTAAGGTAGAGAGTTTCCTACTGAATCTCACTGACTTGCAGTACCAGGGCATGACTAGGCAGTGGGACAGGGCAGTCTGGAAGGGATCAGGATTGGGAACTCAGCCTTCAGGTGGGGCAAATAGTGCCATACATCGTTGATAAATAATTCAGAACCAAGGGTCAGCTAATATAGGAAGAGAGGACATTCAGATAGAGCATAGGATTTGGTCTAAGTACATGAGTTCTAAATTTGGGTCTGTTATATCTGCTTTGGCCTTGGGGAAGTCACCTTGGTTTCCTTATCTATAGAAAGTGAGATGCTTGAATTAGATCAGGAATCCTTAACCTTTTATATGTTATGGACCCCTTTGGTAGTCTGGTGAAGCCAATTATGTGCCTCTTTTCAGATGAATGCTCATTGCCTACAATCATAATTCAAGAAAGTGCTAAATTTCAGTTAGAGGTTAGTGAAAATAAAGATGTGGGTATTTGTTTCCATTCCAAGTTCACAGACCCCTTGAAATCTATCCATGGACCTTTAGATCTATGGACTCCAGGTTAAGAACCCTGGGCTAGATGATCTCCTGGGCATTTTTAGCTCTAAATCCTATAATCCTATCATACAGACCATGAATCCAGGAGGCAAACCATTTAAGGAGAAGTGGATGAATGGTCATCTGTTAAGTTTGCTGTAGAAAAGATTACTGAATTGGCCAGGAAGATAGACTAGATGGACCCTGAGGTCATTTTCCACTGCAATTATTCTATAATTCTTTAAACTTAAGTAAAAGTCTAGGTTTTCAGGCTAAACTAGAAGGAACAGGTAAGTTGGATATGTACATTTATACTTAAATATGAAATATATGCAAAGCACATACAAAATGATTTTGGTGGGTAGAACAGTAAGAACTGTGGGGTTGGGGCAGTAAGAACTTTGAGTAGGAAGTGGCTCCTGAGCTGTACTTTGAATGGAGCTGGGGGTTCTTCTGGGCAAAGAGAGCATTCCAAAGCCACTGAGTTTGAATATATATATATATATGTATAATATTATATTATAATTATAATAATATTATACCATTATATATGCTCATATGTACATGCTTTAGGAGGAGGTAAATAGTGATAATGGTGGCACAAAGTCCGACACTGATGGGGGAGAGGCAGTGACTCCCAAAAGACCTAGAATCACTGCTTGTAGAAGAGCTTATGAAACTCTCTTTTCTGGACAGTGTGGAGAAAAAGGATAGTTATCTGGGATAGGGTAAGAACTTCCCTGCTGACTGGCAAGAAGCCTAAATACATAGAGATGTCCATAGTGTCTGATGTTATGAATCAAAAAAGCATTTGGCTGGCAACAATATTAACACCAGACTGGTTCCAGCTCAAACTTATAGTACTGTAGATTAAATATGAAAGGGGCCATAATACTTATACAGTCAGTCCCCTTTCACTTTATAGATAAGAAGACCGAGGTCCAGAAAGATTAAATGATTTACCCAAAATGACACAAGTAGCAAGTGGCAGGGTCTGCTTTTGAACCGAAGCTCTCTGACTCAGATTTAACTTGTGTTTTTGTTTTTTTTTTTTTATTAGACCACACTGCCTCTTGAGTTTGGGTCACAACCAGCTTGTCAGTGCTTCAAGGATTGGGTCAGTGTTCAGTATTCCATATTTGTCAATGTCCCTCTTAAAATGTAGCAGCCTGAACTGAACATGATACTCTGAATATATCCTAACCAGCACTGATTAGAATAGCACTGTATTTTACTGTTTAGTTCCTTATGAGGCTTTGTGGGTTCAAAGGTCATTTCTAACCTCTTTTAAAAATGTGGGAGATAAATGAAAAAAAAAGTGTCCCTATCACAAAGACAAAGCAGAAGGCTTGGAGGATGAAAATTGAATGCGATGAAGATCTATGACAATATCTAAATTCACCTGAGTCTCAAGTAGAGTTTATCTGAAAAGGGAAATCAATCTTAGATAGACTTAAAGGTAGGAATTATTTCATTTGTATCCCTAGAGCCTAGCACAGTGTCTGACACATAATAGGAACTTAGTACATCTGTGTTGAATGATTAAAGAGAAATTTTGAAAGGTGATAGAGATGTTAATATCTTACATGTCATCCTCTTCCCCTCCCCCCCCCAATAAACTCTAGGGACTTTCTATTTCTTGTAGGAGCAAATACAAAATGCTCTGTTTGGCAATCAAAGCGCTTTATAAGTCAGCCTCTTCTTACCTTTCCAGTCTTCTTACACCTTACTCCCCAACATGCACTCCTCAATCCTGTGACACTGGTCTCTTGGCTATTACAGGAACAAGACACTCCATTTCTTGTCTCTGTACTTTCTCTGGCTATCCCCCATGCCAAGAATGCTTTACCTCCTATGCTCTGACTACTGACCACCCCGGCTTCCTTTAAGATCTAAGTAAAATCCCATCTTTTACTGGAAGTCTTTCCCAGCCCCTCTTAATTCCAGTGCCTTACCACTGTTAATTATTTCCTATTTATCCTGAGTATCACTTGCTTTGTATATGTTTCTTTGCATTGATTATAAGCTTCTTGAGGCAGTGACTGTTTGTTTGGGTTTTTGCCTCTTTTTATATCTCTAGCACTTAACACAATGCCTGGCACATAGTAGGCACTTGATAAATATTTATTGATTAACTAGTTGATAGGAAAGCTTCATAAAATATAAAGGTAGATTTGGAAGTGAGGAAAAAGGGTCTTAAAGAAGTTCTAAATTCTAAAGATCTGACACATTATTACCTCCTAACAATAAACAAAAGCACCCTTATTTTCTATGGGGTAAGGGTGGGAGTGAAAGGGAAAATTCATTTTTGACTTAGAAAATGAGATTGTAACTGATTAAGGAGCTTTTATAAGAAATTAAAAATAGACTGGAATTTTCATTGCAGTTTAGACTTCTGAATTTTTCTTTTGAAGATTTGACAAAAATAAAGAGTGAAAGAGTCATCTTTTTACCATTGATATCACACAGATTCAGTGAACCAAAAAGTAGAAAATTCTTCCATGTTAATTATGGAATGGTGAAAAAATATGTGTCTGTATTTCACTGAAATTTATCACTTACTTTTTGGTCCATATGAAGATGACCAACCCTACCAAAACCAACTTTGAGTTCTTTTTCTAGCAATGGGGATGAATTTACAGTGTTATGCACTCAGATCAGCTTCTCTTGTCACCAAATGAAACAAGATGATGATTGGATGCAATTTCTGTCCAGAAGGGAAAAAAGACTGACTGGGTTATGTGGAAGAAGGCTCTAATGACACTGACTTCATTAGCACAATTTGCTAATCAGCAGTAAAAGTAAGTGCTTATATGCATATAATACTTTATTGTTATAAAGTCCTTTATTTTAAAACTATGTCATGTTTTTATATTACATATATTTACAGATTACTCCCATGTTATGAGAAGTCTCTTGTAACAAAGAAAATGGTTAAATAAAACTAATAATACAATGACCTCATTCAATAATGTCTGCAACATTTCACCTCTGTAGTACCTCTCACCTCTCTTAAAAAAAAAAAAACAACCCAATAGGAATCTATTTTCTCTCCTTCATACCCTCCACCCTATTGGAACTCCCTCACCCTCTATAAATTTCTTGTAACAGACATACAAAGTCAAGAAAAAATAATTACCTTCAATGGCTGGATACCAATACACACACACACACATGCCCATATGTGTATATATAACATATATGCATACATGTATGCATTTATACACACATATATTTGTCTCATTTTGAACCTTACATCCATTAACTCTCTGTCATGAACTCTGACATATAATAACCAATCATGATTCCAGAGGACCAACATTGAAACATGCTATCCATTACAAAGCATTTACACGCATGATCTCATTCTTATAACAATCTGTGAAGTAAGTAGGGCAAGTAGTTTTATATCCCATTTATAGGTATGAAGATTGAGTTTCAGCAATATTAAATTATTTTTTCTGGGTTGCATAGAACTAAAAATGGAGGAATCTAAATCTAAGACATCTAACTCTGAGTTCCAGGTATTTTCCACTACACTATGAAACTGAATTAACTAGCCACAGATTACATAAACCAGACTTTAGACTGACTGCAGAGGGGAAAAAAATTGGTCCTAGCTCAAAAAGTCTCCATAGTGGGTAGAGAAAGACAGAGTGGTGCTGTATTTCATTTTATTGCACTTTGCTATTAATTGAGACTATCCAGAGTTAGGTTCTAAAGCAGAAAACAGGATGCTGGGCAGCCACAGAGTGTAGACTGACCAGCATAAAAATGGCAGTGGCCCATGTACATTAGCAAACAGCTCTGGTTTGGCTGGGGTCCCTGCCTTGAGCTTTGAAGAAGCAAGAAATTATACCTCTTCTCATGACCAAATATGGAAGTTGTACTTGTTGACCTGTCTGTTTTTCTGGAGGATGGTAGCCAGATTGATCACAGCCAACCAGATGCTTGAACTCCTGCTACAGCCAACAAATAATTAGTCTCCTTGCCACTGCTCCCTCCTTACTCCTTACTTGAATTCATCATGTATATCATACATACCCTACCAGATTAATCTTTCTAAGAGACCATTTTCATCATACCCCTTTCTTGCTCAAAATATGCAATGGTTCTCCTTAATATGGCATTTCAAGCCCTCCAAAATCTGGCCCTTATATATGTATGTATGTATTATATATGCATATGTATATCATATATGCATACACACATATGTATTTTTTAAAATCTCCTATTACTCTTCAAATGCACCTTCTGTCCTAGACAGACTGTTTTATTCACTGTTTGCCCAAACGTGCCTTTGCTCACATTCTACTCCCACCTGAAATGCTATTCTATCTTCTCTCAATTTGTCTGGATGCTGTGCCTCCTCCAAGGCCCAGATCAAGTTCCTGCTTCTACAGAGGGCATTATCTGACCACCCCAGATCATAGTAAGAGCATCTGGATTTTTCTATTTATTTTTTATACCATTCACTTGGAACAGACAATAACTATCTTATATTGTTAATCATAATTTTATGTGTATAGTAATACCTTTACTAATAAAGAGGACATGACCAAAGAGGTGCTCAATTATCAGAAAAAAGGTATTATGATATGAAAATATAATTTAATGCTAAATAATTAATATAAAATGATAAAAACATGAAATATCCATATTAAAATGGAAAATGAACCCATAGAAGTAGAGGAGGTAAAGAAGATGAAGAGATATAAAGTAGGAATGGGGGAGATATATATTGAAGGAGAAGAGGTAGAGATAAGGAGATGGACCAAGATATGCTTGGAGTTTTCTCTATATAGTAAATATATTAAATAATATTAATAATATATTATGTATAATAATATATTAAATAATAATGACAAAACAGTAAGGAAATAGTCATGGATTTTGTTTCAGCTTCCTCATGGGATGAGGAAAGGAAGAGATGAAAGAAAGGTAGATGGAGATAAAAAAAGAATGATCTGGAAGATGGGGATGTGGAAGAAGAGATAGGATGGAAATGTGAACTGAGACTGAGGAAGAAGGGCCGAAGGAGAATATAAATGGAGGGGAAGGAAAATATGGCTGAAAAGGAAACAGAAGAAGGAGACAGAAGAGAAAGAACTTGAGCAAAGAAGACAGAGGGAGGAAGAGATAGTGGTGGAGATGGAGGATTTCATTCCCTCCCTTCCCTTCAGATGAGTCCGTCTGTGGCTCTTTCCTGCATCAACTGCTTAGCTTAGCTTCTAATGTGGGTGTTAGCTCTTTCTGCTGACCCCAGTATCAGGGCCAATAGATTTATGTCTTTTATACTTTTTCTTCTAACATGCTGATGGAAGTGAAATCAAGTTAAAGTGAACAAAAACAATAAGAAAACAAGTTGGAAAGGGAAAAAAATGACTCAAGAAACTCTAAAAGTCTGAGGGACCACTGTGGTTAGGGGCAGGGAATTTTCTCGTGGACTAAGTAGATGAAACAGATCACTTCTTTGATTTAGCTATTGAAGGCACCACTTTCCAATGGGTACTTCCCTGAATTACAAGCCCTCCATCAGTCTCTGCAGCAATGGAAAGAGCCTTCAAATCTTGCACTTTAGGGCAAGGCAAGAAACATTTACTCAGTACTTATTATGTGCCAGGCACTGTGCTAAATGTGATAGCTATAAAAATAAGCAAAAAGAAAGACAATCCCTGCCCTCATGGAGCTTACATTTTGATGGGGAAGACAACACATAAAATAAAGCTGAAAAGCAGCTGGTGGGGTAGTAGTGGTCAGGGAATTTCCCTGTTTTACCATAATTTATTTTAAAAATTCTCCTCACCTTTGAAGGCACATTCTCAGAATTTCTTGTTTTGTTTTTACAACATTCTACCCTCTAGATGGCATCTGACCTGAGGCCATGGAAGATTTCACCTAAGAAGTACCATGTGGCATGACAGAGTGTTGGACTTAGAATCCCAAAGACCTGAATCTGAATCCCACCTCTTTGTGAGCACAGGCAAGTCAGTTAACGTCTTTGAATCTCAGTTTCCTCAATTATAAAATGGAAATCATAATATTTATTTTCTATAAATTTCAGCTATTAACATCACCATTTGATCATATAATCATAGATTTAGAAGCATAAGGAAACTTAGAAGACAATGAGTCCAGCCTCCAAATTTTGTATATGTAAAGGCAGGAGCATGACAGTACTAGAAACCTCAAGGAGTAACCTGAGGAGAGCACTAGGAATCACTCTCTGAGGACCTGACCTGTGAGTGCAAGTTGTGGAGTAAGTTCAAAAAGGGTGCTATATATACACAGATAATTAGCAATAATAGTAAGTAATCTTTATACTGCATTTATTATGTGCTAAACACTTTACAATTATTCAATCCTTACAACAACTCTGGGAAGTAGGTGTTATTACTACCTCTATTTTACAGATGAGGAAACTGCGGCACAGAGAAATGAAGTGATTTGCCCATCTAGGAGATGATTTAGAACCTGGGTCTTCCTGACTCCATGTCTAGCACCATATTCACTACACTACCCTACCTTGAGTCAAGAAACAAACGTTGATTGAATGCTACATCCTTGCCAGCTCTTCTCTAGCAGGGAATTTTTAGTTTCTGCTTGGGAATTTACTTTGCTTCCTATAATGAATGCAGAACAAAAAATATTCTCCCGAGTCTTACCCTTTAATTGCCCCATAGGTGAGACACCTGATGAGCTTTCCTCTCATTAGCACTTACAGGCTGACATTGCACTTTATATGTGCAAATCTGTTTTGTTTTAACCTTCACAAGAGAGATGATATATTTTTATAGTTAGCTTAACAAGCAGGGGAAAACTATCCTCTATCTTTGTGGTGTCCCTTGATCACTTTAGAAATTGTAGAATTGGGGTCATGGAGAGTATAAACACTTCTCTCATGTCTAGATCCTACCTCAAATCAGATCCCTAAAAAAAAGGAGCCTCAGTATCTTAAAGCCTTTTAATTGGAATTTTAACTGCTAGCCATCTAATTAAGTTTATATGATTCACCGTCTAAAATTCAAGTCACAGTTCAATGATGAAATAGGAAACTCATTTTTCTTGAGAGTCAGATACCACAGATACAACTGAAAGGTTCACAAGTAGGTCAATTCAAATCTCTTCTCACGTCAGCCAACCCTGTCCTGCGATTCAGCACGGGAAACTTCATATTCAAAGGCATTTTAGCATAATGCCTTCTTACAGGGTACATGCTTCACAAATATTTGTTGCTCAGATTCAGTTCCAGATTGGTTCTGTAGGACAGATCCTAAATGATAACAATGAAATCAATATAAATTGTAATTGTGGATTACATATTTTCTTAAACATTTTAAAATCATGAAGTGATCTAAAAATCTCAAATCATAGCCTCGGTATTCTAGGTTAATTTCCAAACATTCATTTATTTGTTCAAAATATGTATTGAATGCCTCTTGAATGCCTAGAAGCAGCTAGATAGAATCATGTAGTGGTTCTCAACGTTTTTTGTTTCATGACGTCCTTTCAACAATAACTAAAAACATATTATAAATCCCTGGGTAATTTAACATATTGCTCATAATATTCTTTTAGATTTATTCACTGAGCATTTACAATACTAACATTTGCCCCACAAAAGCTCCAATTTAAATTTTATATCATATAATTATAATATATAAACTTTATTCTATCGATAATTATGATCCTTCTAATTTAAATATTTTACTGGGACATTCTGTAAGAATTAAAAGAAATCTAGAAAGACCTTATATGCTTATTATCTGTAAGTCTTCATATAAAATGTCTTTATTTTTTCCAAATTTTGTTTACTATAAAGAATATCTTAATAAAGTATGTTACAATTTGGAAGATGTTTAACATAATATAATAATCATATATAAACTCAATTTAGATGTTGGACTTTTTTATTTGAACAAATGTTTTCAATATTTGGCTCAATATCAAACAAACCCAATCTTACATCATGTTCCACATAGAATTTCTTTCTGTATTTTGATGTAAAAAAATAATGAAGTGAAAATGCTCACTCATACAAATATATGGTGAAAAACTGTAGAAGAATTTTTACGAGCTCTTTTGATGAGAGATGGACATTCATTTAAAAAATTTTAGCCACATAACAAATTGATGGAAATTAATAGCTAGCTATAATATAAATTTTGCTTTTTATGGACTAACAAGTACTATGTTAAATGATAATTGTTTTTAAGTTCAGTCACATGTATTGCTTCATTTTTAACTTTATAAGGAAAGAATCAGACATGATTTTCTTCTACCATTTGAACACCAGATTCTCACAGAAATTCTACTGAATGACTGACAAGTGTTGCCAACCAGTTCATTTACAAATCTAGCAGACAGAATAATGACATAAGTAGAAGATTAAATTGTAAAACAATCTTAATACATCAGTAAGAGGTAATATAAGATTTATTTTTGCAGAATGTTTCTGATAATCTTCAAGATGGCTTCAAGATAGTTTGTAATGCTTAATTCCCAGAGATTACTGTTTTCAAAAAGCCTGTTAATTGCAATGCAAGAATGCAAATGTTTGCAATATCTTGATCATGTGATTATATAGCTAATGGAGCATGATTACAGGATAACAGAAAGAAAGGAGGAAACTATTCTGGTGCAATGTGCAAAATGCAAATGAGGGTATGTATAAGAGTCTGACCATCTATTAGGAGTCTACTTGCACTTGAATGTCAAACCTTGTGGTTTGGAAACACTTTGATGACAGGTTGAGAAACTCTAAAAACATGTTGTACTTAGAAGCAGCCAGAATTTGATGTAATCACTTCAAAAGCACCCAAATTGTTCTTCACATAATCTTGATAATTTGACATTGCTGTAGAAATAAATTTATAATGCTTCAAACTTTGTATGTGCTTGTTGTCCCAGAGGGGAAAAATATACATTTGTTGTACAATTGGGCAATTATTTACTGCTTATGGTGCCAATAGTTTTTTTTTTTTAGCATTAACCTCTTAGAGTTCTATTATGAACCCCCAAGAGAGACATTTAACTTGTTTTCCTCAGTTTCCTTAACTGTAAAATAGGGGTGCTCAAAAATAAGTGAATAGAGCACTGGCCCTGGAGCCAGGAGGACCTGAGTTCAAATCTGGCCTCAGACACTTAACACACACACAAAACTAGCTGTATGACCTTGAGCTGGTCAACCCCAATTGCCCTACCTTCCCCCCTCCAAAAAGCGCAAAAAAAAAAAAATAGGGGTAATAATAGTACCTACTCCACCAGGGTTGTTGTCAGGATCAAATGAGATAATATTTATAAAAAGTGTTTAGCAGATTGTCTGGCATATGCTAGACTGTACATTAATGCACCTTTCCTTCCCTCCTCTCCCCTGTTGGAAATTATTGGTATAACTCATTAGACAGATCTGGTTTCAAATCCTGCCTTACATATTTGGTAGCTGTGTAATCATGGGCAAGTGACTTAATCTTTTTTTGGTCATAGTTTCCTCATCTGTATAATGGGAATAATAATAACACATTATTCAAAGAGTTGTTATGAGGATTAAAGCAGATAATACATGGAAGGTGTTTTGAAAACCTTAAAGGGCAAAAAATGTTAACCCCCAAAGGGCCAAAAATCATGTAAAAATGATTATTATTTTGTATAAGGCACATGCAAGATGCTATAGGGAAGATGAGATTGAATAAGACGTGACCTTTTATCTCAAGACACTTACCATTCAAGGGTTTCTATAAGACAAAAGATTTTGAGTTAGAAAAGACCTTAGAGGACACTTATTCTATCTTCTGCCTCGTTGTTCTGTTTAGAACTCCTGATCTATGTTATCAAATGATATATGAAAAACATATTCTATGGGGAAAGTGAACTATTAAAACATTAAAATTATTGATCTGGAACAATGTAAATGGGACAAATCCATTTTACATTAATACAATTTTTAATAGTAGGATAAAAAGAAACAATTTTTATTAATTTTAAATTCATACAGTAGCCAGAATCAAATTGATAAAATGTGTGGGACATTATTGTGCTCATTGCTAGGCAATCCTTCAAAGTACCTTGGAGCTCACTTGCAGAGGACCAGATACCACACTATGGGTTGAATATGCAGATCATGTAATAATCTCTTAGATACCTGCTCTGATATTCTCTGTGCCTGGGCTCCAGAGAAGCACAGGACAAAACTGTAGACCCGTTTACAATTACCTGGGGGAACATGGACATACTCCATGAGTTCAAGATTGCTTTTATCAGCAAGGCAGGATCCAGTGCAAAGAAACTCCACCAAACATTTGCAACTCTTTGAGCCTTACTTGGCCATTAATTCTTGGCATGTCCCACAAACTGTGCATCTCACAGAAGAGACTGGTTTGACAATATTGATAAGAGTGCAGACTATACTGAAATACTTTTTGTCTTCTTACTTAGCTGCAGGTGGAGTTTCTTATGTTCACCTAGCCTCTGCCACACACCCTCAACACCACCTCTTAAGGTAGGCTATTGTACTTTTGCACAGTTCTAAATAGGAGGAAGTTTTCCTAAACTATCCTCTTTGTATCTTCCCCCCATTGTTGTTGGTGCTGCCCTCTGGGCCCAAACAGAACAAATCTAATCTCTCTAGCTCATGGGGCTTGTATACTCAGCCTCATCTTCACTCTCAGGTACTCCCTTTGCTCTCCTATGAAGTCTCCAATCATACTGCCAACTCCCAAGTTCTATACTCAACAAACTCTCCTTCTTCCCACACTCATTACATCCAGTGTGGCTTCAAACTCCTCCAGACCCATTGTTTACTATATAAATGACTATGATGCATATTTTCTGATCTTTCATCTATAGAATTATAATCATTTGGTCACCTTCAAAGCTGTTTCAAAAATGGCAGGTGATACAGAGGAAATCTTCCCATGGATCAAGTAACATCTGTCTTTGTCTTCCTCACTCCTGAAACATCTCAAGACTCTAATATCCTCTGATCTGCATCTGTAACTAGCAGTTTCTCCCAGAACTGGTATTATATAGTGGAATTTTGTGTCTTTAAAAAAAAATTATTATTTTTTTCTCCTTCCTTCCTTCCTTCCTTCCTTCCTTCCTTCCTTCCTTCCTTCCTTCCTTCCTTCCTTCCTTCCTTTTCTTCTTTCTTTGAAGCAATCATGGGTTAAGTGTCTTGCTTTGCATCACACAGCTATTAAGGGTCTGAGGACTGATTTGAATTCTGGTCCTCCTGACTCCAGGGCTGGTGCTCTATCAATTTCACCATTTAGCTGTGCCCAGCCCTGCCTCCACAGTGGAATTTTATAAGAGATTTCTTTAATAAGTAAGTAAAAATTATCTGTAGCTAGCACATTAATTGTAATGCAAATGGGCTCTTTATATAGTTTTAGGGTGCTTCAAAACACTTTGTTTTAAAAATATATTCAACATAATTCTCCATCTAATCTTGCTTGTAGCATGCTATAGTCAGCAAATCTTTTTTCCCTTCATAGATTCATAGGTAAGCTCTAACTCTCTTTCATAGAATCATAAAGCATTAGAGCTTGAAGGGAACTTTGTGATAATCTATTCAATTTTTCAGGTAATAGATTAAAAAAATGTTACTCAGAGAGTGTGAATGATTTCCCAGTGAGTTGTGGCAGACCTGGATCTGTCTTCTGAACCACAGGCTGGAGAGGTAGGTGGTTTAGTGGATAGGGCACTGGACCTGATACTTAGGAAGACCTAAGTTTAAATCCAGCCTCAGACATGTACTAGCTGTGTGACCCTGGGCAAGTCATTTAACTTGGGTCTGCTTCAGTTTCCTCAACTGTAAAATGAATAATAATAGCACCTGCCTCCTAAGGTTGATGTGAGAATCAAAAGAGAAAACATTTATGAAGTGCTTAGCAGAGTGCCAGGCCTAGGCACTTAATAAATCCTTATTAATTAGCATTCCTCCCCTTCCCCTCACTTTCCACCTAAATGATTATTAATTCTGAAGTAGCGGGTTCTGAATGAATGAGTTTTCATTTATTTATTTTGTTCTAGATCTGTGATTTCATCTGTGTGGAAAAATTTCTGGTGTGGAAATCCTCCCCTGCAATGGAGAGTAGTGACTAGCTGTGATGGAGGGTTTTAGAGAAGTGCTTGGGACCCTGAGAGGTTCAGTGGGCTGTCCCTCATCATGCAGCCGGTATGTGTCAGAGGCAGCACTTACACCCCGGGATTCCTGACTCCACGGCCAGCCCTTTTCTTCCCTGCGTTATGCTGCTGCTCAGATTGTTTGCTGTGATCATAAAGATTGAGAAATACTTGTGGGATTTCACATTTCTTCTTTCTGTGTATATGGAATCAGGTTGCCCCGAGGGGTAAATTCCTAGAATATGTATATGGTCTGCACATCATATTTGTGTACATTATGTTTGGCAGATATGGGAACTTGGATATAAAAATCTTAAGTCTGAACCACATCTCTCATTTATTCCAATGTTTTGACTTCAACTGGCTTAAGGCAACTCTAGACAAGTGTACTACAATGAGTTCTATTTTGATGCCTGTGCTTGGCTATGTAGAAATATTGAGGGCAAAGAGTGGGAGAGTGGATAAAGGTTTCAGCTAATGAAACCTTTGCTTAGTACACTGGTATTAGCGCATAGAGAATGCAATCTGTCATGTAACTAACTTTTTCTTTTCTAATTAATACTATTTCTTCTCTCTTTTTTATTAAATGCTGATATTTTAATTTCTGCTGCTTGGGAAGCCTGGCTGAAAGTCTGACTCTTAGAGGCTTTAGGTCTTCATAAATCTTGCATCATCATATTTGGAATAGATTTAATAAAACAATTGTTCATAATAACCAATATTTGTATAGTAATTTTAACCCTCTGAAGTTCTTTCACATATATTATCTCATTTATTCCTTATTTGAAGGCAGATATTATAATCTTTCTAATATAGAAGTGCTAACTGAGGCTAAGAAAAATTAAGTAACTTACAAAAGGCAAGTCTAGACCTCCTAGATTCTAATCCATTATATTTTCTAAGCCATCCTGCTTTATTCTGTGAAATGAAAGGAAGCTTGTGTCAGTAGTATCATGGGGGAGAATCAGCTGTCCAGATACCAGGGGAACTCTCCTTCATGTGTTATACTCTGTAAATAAGACATATTTCAATAGTAAATGGATGTTAGAGCTGGAAGGGCTCTTAGAGATCATTTAGTTCAAACTCCTCATTTTATGAATGAAGAAACTACACCCGGAATAGGGAAGTAACTTATCTAAGACCATATAACTGCGGCAGAGGCAAGAGAAAAACTGAAGTCTTGATCACTTCCAATCCAGTGGTTTTTCCACTATAATATAATTTAATTAGTTCTACTTCTTTTCTCAGAAATAACTTTAAAACTGAGAGGGAAGGCAACTTCACAGCTTTTGTTTTTTCTTTCACACCTAGATTTGAAAACATCCAAGAACTAGATTACTCTAAACAACATTCCTTGATTAATTCTATTGTTTTTGTGTAGCTCCTAAGGAGAGGATTCAAGTGGGTTAAAGGAACAATCTTAAACATACTGTGGATTCCAGTGAAGATAATGTGAACTGAAATGACTTCAAAGCAAATCTCAAATTTAAATTATTCCACCTTAGCATTAAGCTTTTCTTATACAAGGTTTTTCTTGGAATAAAGCTCAGTGTTGTAGTTGTTGTTGTTTATTTCAGACTCTTTGTTTGACATTTCCCTTTTCAGCTTATTTTATAGATGAGGAAACCAAGGCAAGCAGGGTAAAGTACTTGCCCAGGGTCACAAAAGCTAGTAGGTATCTGAAGTCAAATTTGAACTCAGATCTTCCTGACTCCAGGCTTCATGCTCTATCCACTACATCACCTAACTTCTCAAAGCTGGGTGACAAAGTTTAAAAGACAAATCCATCTGTTTCTTTTCCTTCCTTCTTTCCTTCTTTCCTTCTTTCCTTCCTTCCTTCCTTCCTTCCTTCCTTCCTTCCTTCCTTCCTTCCTTCCTTCCTCTTTCTTCTTCTTTCTTCTTCTTCTTCTTCTTCTTCTTCTTCTTCTTCTTCTTCTTCTTCTTCTTCTTCTTCTTCTTCTTCTTCTTCTTCTTCTTCTTCTTCTTCTCTCTGTCTCTCTCTCTCTCTCCTCTCTTCCTTCCTTTCTTTAAGCTGTGGATTGAATTCATTTGTCATTCTTTCTCCCCTCTCCCCCTAGTTAGCTGGGGAAAATGACTGTTCTAAGCTCCTCAAAGAAAAGTCCAGATAACTGCTGGGTATTTCAAATTTATCTGAGAATCATGACCACTTGTTCTAAGCTTATTCCTTTGTGCCAGAGGTCCATTAGAATCTTTATGATTCATTCCAGCTGTTGAGGGGAAGAAAACAGAATGCTTGAAAGCAACAGAGGGACACATTTCATGTATTACTAGAGGGGATATTGGGGGAGAGAGGAAATTCTTTTTCTCCAGTCAGTGATAATTCCCAAAGTCTTTATGTCTAGGAACATGAGTGTAATGACCTCTATTGGGTTTGGTTTTGTTTTTTGCTTTTTTTAGAGAGAGTGAGAACATCAATGCCTTTTAAAATTTCATTTGTTTATTTATTTTTACCACCTCTGGGAATCCTGATTGGGAAATTGCCTGACTCTCAAGCTTGCTGGGAAAGGCCCACATTGCTCAGTATGAGAAGGGGTGCATAGGGCTAGAAAGTTGACAATTACAAGCATAAGATATGTGCCTACTATTTGTTTAGTACTGTGGAAGACGCTGTGGAATCCAGGAAGGTGATTAATGCATTACATAGAATCACAGAATTCTAGAGTACTATGGGACTTTACAGTCATATAGTCCTCAACCCTCAACCCTAAATCATGAATCCCTTTAATGAGATATCCCAAGTCTACTGCTACCTTTATGAGCAATTCATGGTGCCTGGCACAGGATAGTTAAGGGTTAATACATGCTTGATTGATGGATTGGAACTGCTGGCTCCCTTCAAGATTCAGCTCAGACACCAGCTCCTTTAAGAGGGTTTTCCTAATTCTTTGAGTTGTCAGTCCCCTAAACCCACAGTTTAACTATTTTGTATACATTTTGTATATTTTCCTCTCTGTCAACATACTGTATCCTCCTAGGAGAATGCTTTTCTTGAGGGCAGGGGATATCTTATTTTGATATTTGTATTCTCAGTATGGAGCATCATGCATGCTTTTAAAAAAATTAATATTTTAAGCATTTCTTTTTAAATTTAGTGTTTTATTTTTTCCCAGTTATCTGTAAAAACAATTTTAACATTCTTTCTTCAATTTTTGAGTTCCAAATCCTCTCCCTTTCTCTTTTCCCTTCCCTTCCCCCACCCCTTTTCCCTCTTCATTGAGAAGGCAAGCAATTTGACATAGGTTTTACATGTGTAGTCATACAAAACACATTTCTTTTTTTTTTAAATTTTCTTGTAAAGTCACCCACTCCCTCTGAGAAGATAGGCAATTCAGTACGTGTTGTATATGTATAGCTATGCAAAACATTACCATAGTAGATATATTGCAAAAGACTGCTTATATTTCCCTCCCACCTGTCTTACCTCCCACCTGGTCCATTCCCTACCTTGATCCTGTCCCTCTTTGATAGTTGGTACTTCCAACCTCCCCTCCCCCCAGAATGCTCTCCCCTCCATCATCCCCCTTTCCCCTACTCAGGAGAGTGAGTGAGGGTAAGATATTCCATTTAGTATGTATGTGATTCTCTCCTTGAGCCAACTTCAATGAGAATATGCTTTTGTCTTTTTGCCTTCCTGTTCTTCCCCTCCCCTGCAACTACTTCCCTTTGCCTCTTCTACATGAGATAGTTTGCCCTACCCTGTCTCTCTCCATCTCCTCTTGCCACTTTCCTCTCTCACCTCTTGACTTCACCCCTTAAGAATCATCCCTTCCTTGGGGCGGCTAGGTGGCTCAGTGAGCAGAGCGCTGGCCCCAGAGCCAGAAGTACCCAAGCTCGGATCCGGCCCCAGACAGCCAACACACAAACAAAAACCCAGCCTCGTGACCCCAGGCAAGTCATCAACCCCAACTGCCCTCAAAAAAAAAAAGAATCATCCCTTCCCATCAAATTCAACCTGTGCCCTCTATCCATGTATACCTGTGAACATATGCCATGTACCCTTCTTCAATTATTTTCATAATGAGAAAGGTTTCATCAAACACAGTTATTGTTTTTCCATGTAGGAATGTAAATAGTACAACTTTGATATGTTCCTTTTGATTTCTTTTCCTTTATTACCTTCTCAAGCATCTCTTGCTTCTTGTGTCTGGATGTCAAATTTTCTATTCAATTCTGGTTTTTTCCTCAAGAATGCTTGAAAGTCCTCTATTCCACTGAATGACCGTATTTTCCCCTGAAACAAGATACTCAGTTTTGCTGGGTAGGTGACCCTTGGCTTCAATCCCAGCTCTTTTGCCCTCTGGAATATCATATTCCATGCTCTTCGATCCCTCAGTGTAGAAGCTGCCAGGTCCTGGGCTATTCTGATTGTGTTTCCACAATATTGAAATTGTTTCTTCCTGGCTGCTTGTAGTATTTTCTCCTTGATCTGGGAATTCTGGAACCTGGCTATAATATTCCTAGAAGTTTTCTTTTTGGGATCTTTTTCAGGAGGTGATGGGTGGATTCTTTCAACCTCTATTTTGCCCTCTGGATCTAAAACATCAGGGCAGTTTTCCTTGAGAATTTCTTGAAGGATGATTTCTAGGTTCTTTCTTTGATCATGGCTTTCAGGTAGTCCAATAATTTTTAATTATCTCTCCTGGATCTATTTTCCAGGTCAGTGGTTTTTCCCATGAGATATTTCACATTGCCTTCTATTCTTTCATTTGTTTGGATCTGTTTAATAGTATCTTGATTTCTCATAAAGTCACTAGCTTCCATTTGCTCCAGTCTAACTCTGAAGGAATGAATCTCCTCAGTGAGCTTTTGAGATTTTTTTTCTATCTGGAAAATTCGACTTTTTAAGGCATTCTTCTCCTCATTGCTTTTCTGAGCCTCTTTTGCCATTTGAGTTATTCTATTTTTTAAGGTGTTATTTTCCTCAGTCAGGCTGTTGACTGTCATTTCATACTTTTCTTGCATCTTTTTCATTTCTCTTCCCAAATTTTCCCCCACTTCTCTTATCTGCTTCTTGAGGTCCTCTATGGCCTGTAGCCAGCTTGTATTTTCATTTGGGGCTTTTGGTGCAGGAGTTCTGACCTCACAGTCCTCCTCCATGCTTTGAGCCTCTTTGCCCCCAAAATAGGAGTCTGATGTTGAACTTTTCTGTTTATTTTGTTTCGTTCGCCTAGGCATGTTGCCACTTAATTACTTGATTTTGGGGCTTGTTGCCACAGTAGGACTCTGCCACCAGACAGGGGAGCTTCCGCCCAAACGTGGGGTCTTCACAACTTCCACCAGTTGGGTGGCCTCTATAAAGCCTCCACCCACTCTGGCAAATTGGATACCCACCCCAAACTTCCCCCCCAGACCACAATCCAGATCCAGGCAGTTTAAAGCAAGAGCGATTAACCCCCAGACTGATTGCTGGATCTCCCTACAGTTCGCAGACCAGGAGCTAGAGCCACTACTGAAGCTGCAAAATGGCTTCTGTGCAGCTGTTTCTTCAGCAGCTTTTCGGCCCCAGGGGAGGCAGCCACGTGTTCCCCAAATACTGGTCCCAAAGTCCATAGGGCACTAACCTCTCACTTTGTCCTAGGCATATCTGTGCTGATAATTCTGGAATTGCCACAATTGCTGGTGTTCTGGGGTCCCTCCAGCTGGCTGAAGGCCTGGCCACCCTGGGGCTAAAACCTCGGACCTAGGCTCGGCTCTGCGCGCTGCGCTGTTGGTTCCCAGCGCTGTGCTGCCTGCTCTCAGAGTGCTGTGCTGGCTGCTCCCTGCAGGTCCTCAGCAGGAGGTTAGCTTCTCTTTGCCGTTCTGTGGGTGCTGTGGCTCCAGAAGTTGTTCGGAGTCCCCTTTCACATTGTTTGAAATTTGTGTGGGGCAGAGCACATTGGAAATGCTGTTTCTACCCAAAACACATTTCTACATCATGTATGCTTGGCTCACAATTAAGCACTCAAAATATTTGATGATTGATTTTTTTTAAAGTAGTTCTCTATCTTAATTTCTCCAATAACTGGAAATCCATATTCCATTTTCAGGCAGCAAGCCCAGTCCATTATTTTATATTAACTTGGTATATAGTGTATTATATACTTATGCACTTTGCTTCTTGTGATAAAATGTAAGCTCCTTAAGGACAATTACTATTTCTTTGTCTTTTTCTCCACAGCATCTAACCTAGGGACTGTTATGTAGTGGGTATTTTATGAGTGATTGTCGATTGATCAAAGGACATAAGGGATGGAGGGGAAGAAACGAGTCTAAATTGATTCCAAATTGTCTCTTTTATGTTTCCTAACTTCCTTACAATATCCTAGGAAGCATCTTTCCCCAGGTTAGAGATTAAAGAAGGGGCTTGACAAGTACTCGTCAGCTAATTAACCAGTCACCTTATATCAAAAACTACAACTGAACAAAGCTCCAAAGATAGACAGGTATAACCCCAGGGATTTTGGAGACTGCGAGGAAAACAAGGAGGGATATGCTTCCTTCTTTTCTTGAAAGTCCAAAGGAGAAACCTGAGCAAAGAGCTCTTTTCACAATGACCCTGGGAGACAATTGCAGAAAATATAATTTTAAAAATATTTATCTGATACCTTTTGTTTTACATCAAAATATTTCTCAGTGCTTTCCAGGCCTCCTGATCTAGGTAAAGATCAAGGCTGTTTCTAGTACACCATGAAAATAGCACTGCCATCTTCATCTCTCAAGCCATCAACAAACAGTGATTGAAAAGTTATAATGCAAAATTCCTTGTGATATTTTGCATGTGCATGGCTTAATTTTTTTTCCTTTATGGCTATCCTTCACATCTGTAGGATGGAATATAGGTTTCAAAATAATCTCTCTAGAGGATACACCTTTGTCTTCACAATATTTCCACAAACCTCTTACTTCCCTGACCTCACACACATTTTCCAATGCTATAGATTCCTAAAGATGGAGCTAGAAATTGTTCCTGTAACCACAGACAGATTTTTAGTTTCCTTCTGGGGAGGGAAGTTCCTCTCCAGGTTCCTTCAGAATGTTTGAGTTATAGATTTCCTCCCTCTTCACCCTGCTGTTTATTGGTTTCCAGAGGAGAGTCCAATTTATTTCTCCAGGTTACATGCTGAATTCAAGAGATTATTTTTTATATCCCTTTCAAATGTGTCCCCTTGCTTCCTATGAATTTATTGAAACTGGCTCTACATCCTAAGAGACACTTTCATTCTCTTTTTGCTCCTTGTTCAGTGAACTTTCAGAGAATTATTTTACTTGGGGGGCACGAAAGGGTTGGTTAGTCAGCTTGTTTCTGAGAACTAGAAAAGGGTGGGTGTAGAACTTTAATACTATAAGAGATGACAGCTTCTCTCCAGAACACTACTTCCACCCTCTTAAATCCCTATTGAAATTTTGAGTGTGCTTTCCAATACAGGACCCAAAGTGGAATTTCCTGATTAGCTTTGAGGGATGTTGTGTGTTACAGAGATGAATCACATCCAGTGTTTGTACATTCCCTTTCACAATGGCAACATGACACCATACGATGCACATTTCTGTCGGACTAGTGAGGAAGAGTGTGGGCCCATGGTGAAAAAACTCCTGACTCACCATCCTGTGACCTCAATTCTTGTCTCAGCTCTCCCACTGGTCTGGACTGAAGATTAGCTTTGGCACTAAACAAGAAATACATCGGATGGTTATCTGGAAGGCTCAGTTCCTAAAGAAATCCCCTAAAGAAAGGTCAGATGCTATGAGATGTGAGAGGATGAGGAGTACTGTGCAATTTTTGCAAGCAGAGGGTTATTTGAGAACTGTCTACAACATAGGACTAGCTGAACTCTTCCCATCCCTTTCAGTCTTGTGGTTCTGTCAGGGTCTGTCTCATCTCCCCTTTCCAGACACCCATAGTCTCCCTCCCTCTCTCATTAAAGTACTCTGGGACCCCCAGATCCTGGAATTAATTTCTCTTTCAGCAGTAAGTATATACATAAGGACATGATGAAGTTTTTTCCTTGGTTGAAATATAGCACCCAAGCCATAGGACTTTGTTGTTGATGGATATACATAATAAAGGTAGGAATTTGGGTCTGAATTTTTTGGCAATCCATATCATTACCCTTGGCATCTTCTCATGTTCAGTTCTTAGGGCTCCATATTCTGGGATCTCTCCCTTGCCTGCCCATCCACACATTGGATTTGACATCTTACAATGGTTTGCCTTGTAATGAATGCCTATCTGCCTGCTTATTGTCTGACCACCTCCTCATAACCATAAGGTGACCCTTCTAATTCTGGTATCTTACCTTATCTATGGACTCAACTGTGCTTATAGTCCCATTGTGACCACTTTTCTTGTCAAACATTTACTCTTACTGGGATCAAGTATTTGGCAAACACAGTCTCATTTCCAACCAAATAGTCACAAGAATATTTTTAACTGTCATGTTAAGAAGAGTATTCAACTAGATCACAAGTAAAGAAGAGGCTGCAGGAAAATTTATAGTGATTATAAGATAAAGGAGTGTCTGGACTTTTCTCCAATGGCCCAGAAGGCTTTCAACTTGACAGGGTCAGAAAAGTCCTGAAGATAGTTTGCAAGATGAAAGTTCCAAGCTCTTGGGCTGCCTCTAACAGGAAGTCCCTGGAGACTGGATTCTCTACAAGGTCATTTGGAGGAAGCCTGCTTGATTGCAGGAAAGAGTCACGGGGCCATCCTATGGAGGCTGAGCTGGCGTGTTTGGCCCCCAGCCAGGAAGCGATTAGTGCTGACATTGTTACTTTGTTTATAGAACATTGGCAAGTCATCATTCTCCTCCTGAGAGGGTTGGACAAGAACATTCCCATGATGCCAGGCCATGAAGCATAATTTCCAGAGGTAACAGGATCCTCCTCCAGCTCTTCTATTGCTACCTACCTCTACATTGTGCAAATGTATGAAGAAAACCGGCCACAAGGCACTAAGCGTTGTGTCAGTCGTTGTGGCCGTCCAAACTTGCCCAAATGGATCTCATTAAGTTCATTCATTCGTTTAACAAACATTTATCGAGCTTCTATTACAAGCCCATGAGAAACTCAAAGAAGAAAAAGAGATGGCCTCTGCCCTCAGGGAGCTTAATGACAAGAAGGGAGGATAAATGAGGTGTACAAAAACACTGTGAAAGAGAAATATATTCTATATTCTGTGGTGCTTGAGAGGATCACTTTTAGTTGGAGGAATCAGGAAAAGCTGTCCTGGAGGAGGTGGCATTTTATGATAGTTCCTGGAGAGTGTAGGGTGAAACTTGACTTGCTTGGGGGAAGGAGGGAAGTGAAAAACATTCTAGATAGAGGCATTTTAGGGAGGACCTGGGCAAAACGTTGTTAGAGGGAACGACATGAGTACCAACTCTGGCAAGTCTTGACTTCAGTGTTATAGGAGTTGTGATTTTTTCCTCCACCAATGCTGATAGCAACTCATACACAAGTTTGTAGGTGAAGGGGTTTGGGAGGGGGGTAGCAGAGAAAGGCAGAAGGAAAGGGGAGAGGTATTTACATAGCATCTACTCTATGCCAGGCACTGTGCTAAGAGTGTTTCTAAATATCATCTCATTTGGTCATCACAACAGCCCTGGGAGGCAGAGGCCATTATTATCCCCATTTGACAGTTGAGGAAGCTGAAGCAGTGATTTGCTCAGTGTCACACAGCTAGGAAGTGTTAAGGTTAGATTTGAACTCCATGTACTGTGTCACCAGACAATTTTCCTTAATTACTCTAGTAGAAAAATTCATTATTCAGTGGTCAATCTGATAGTGAACCTCCCAAGCTATGGTAAAGTTGATTCTCCAATGAAAGACACTCTGAGTTTTGTTGGGCCATTTCCACTGGTTACGATTTGGTTACCATTTCCATGGTTATGCTATGACAGGGTTCTGCTCCGTTACTTTTAACCTTCAAGAATCCAGGGTTGCCTCCATGCCATGGTGATACATTGAGGAAGGCTTTAGGTGAGACTGGCAGGTTCTATGCAGGTAGAAAGGCTTTGAATTTGGGCTCATTATTAGATTATCTCTCATTTGAAAACCAACTTGGTTTAATTTATTTCAACAGATAATTCTTTTTTATTTTGCTTCTTTTTAAAAAAAATTATGCGCTTACTTTTAGTTTACAACATTCACTTCCACAATTCTTTGAGTTCCAAATTTTCTCCCCTTCCCTCTCCTCCTCCTTCCTCTACCCCCCCACCCACCCATGGTGGCATGCAGTCCAACATAGGTTCTACAAATACCTTCACATCAAATATTAGTCAAGTGGTAAAGAAGAATTATAACCAATGGAGTGAACACCGAGAAAGAAGGAACAAAATAAAACAAAAGAGAGAGAGCAAGTAGTTTGCTTCCATCTGCATTCAGACTCTATGGTTCCTTCTCTGCATATGGAGAACCCTCTCCATCATGAGTTTTTTGGATCAACAGGTAATTCTTAAGCATATTGTTAGGTATTATGCTAGGTACTGCAGATTAAAAGAAAGGAACAATATCTGCCCTTAAATAACTTACATTCTATGGGAGAGGGAGAGATTGATATGCAACACATAGGGAGATAAGTAAATCCAAAACACATTTGGTATAAAAATACAGTGTAATTTCTAGTCCAGGGGGGCACTGATAGTCAAGGGAATTGGGAAAAGCTTCTTGTCATTTAAATTCAGAAAGATCTATCACTGTGCTGAGTGAGGGGAGCAGAACCAGGAGAACACTGTACACAGTAACAGCCACAGTATGCAAGGACTGACTTTGATAGACTTAGCCCTTCTCAGCAATGCAAGGAAGAACCCACAACAATTCCAAAGGACACATGATGGAAAATGCCATCCACATCCGGAGAAGGAGCTATTGAGTCAGAATGCAGAGCAAAGCAGACTGTTTTCTCTTTTGTTTTGTTTTCTTTCTCCTGGTTTTTCCCATTTGTTATAATTCTTCTAAGCAACATGACTGATGTGAAAATGGGTTTAATAGGAATGTATGTGTATTGAATTCCGCCTTGGGAAGGGAGGGAGAGAAAATTTAAAACTTATGGAAGTGAATGTTGAAAACTAAAAATAAATAATTTAATAAATTGAGAAAAAATATGTCATTTATAAGATGGCATATTGGCTTATTAAAAAAAAAAGATCTATAAACAGAAGGCAGGCCACTAATTGATAAATTATTTGCAGTTCATAAAGACTTGGCCCAGAACTATAGCTCTGGGCTCATGTGGACCAACTTCAGGCAGCAGTAAAAGTCTTTGTAATTCTGGCCCTACTCAGAATTTCATCTAGGAATATCAGGATTTTTTTCAAATTCTAGGAAAAGGTAAAATATGAAGAAAAATCTCCCATGGAAGCTCTTGGCCTAAGAAGACATTGGACATACATATAGATTTTTGTTTGTTTGTTTTTTAACCTGACTAAAAAGTTAAT
This sequence comes from Gymnobelideus leadbeateri, assembly GCA_011680675.1. Classification (NCBI taxonomy): domain Eukaryota; kingdom Metazoa; phylum Chordata; class Mammalia; order Diprotodontia; family Petauridae; genus Gymnobelideus; species Gymnobelideus leadbeateri. The sequence goes on along the minus strand of WOXC01006026.1, from coordinate 361,138 downwards.
GAAGAGTCGCATCTGGAATCAGAAACAGTCAAGACATCTTTTCTTCCACCTTTTGTAGGCTTCCTAGGTAGTTCTCTGTAAGCTTACTTATAGTATTACCTTGGGTGGCCCCTGACAATATCTGTACCTGACAAGAGGAAAGGATTTGGGGTTGGGGGGAGGTTCCCACAAAGTCATGCAACTCTCCCTGCAGAGGAAACTCACCTTCCCAAGCTTTCATAGTCCTCTAGCCTAAGGTATCAGCAAACTGCTGCAGCCTGCTTTTTTTTTTTTGTATAGCCCTTGAGCTAAGAACGATTTTTATATTTTTTAAATAAAGCTTTATTGGGGCTGCTAGGTGGCACAGTGAATAGAGCACCAGCCCTGGCATCAGGAGGACCTGAGTTCAAATTCGGCTTCAGACACTTAACACTTACTAGCTGTGTGACCTTGGGCAAGTAACTTATCCCCAATTGCCCTGCCTTTTCCTTCCCAAAAAAAACAAAAAAAAGCTTTATTGTTTTTTTAAATGTAAAAAAATATACATATATACATATATGTATATATAAATGTTATTAACTGTTAATTGGATTTGGCTGGAGGGATAGTTTGCTAATCCCAGTTCTAAATTTGTACCATCACCCTAGGGTTGCAAACTCCCTCCCCTGCCCCTCACTAAATGGGAAGGAGAGAAAGGGGACACATATTTACTAAGCACCTACAAACATCATCCCATTTAATCCTTAAAACAACCCTGGGAGGTGGGTGCCATTATTATCCTCTTAAAAAAATTTTTTTTTGCAGTTGAGTTAACTGAAGCAGACAGAGATGAAGTGCCTTGCTCACAGTCACATAGCTAGTAAGTGTCTGAAACTGGATTTGAACTGAGATCTTTTAAACTGCAGGCCTAGGGATCCACCAACTGTGCCATCCAGTCACCTGAAGGAGTCAAGAACTCACAAGTTGCTTGAGTTGGCCACTTCCCTTCAGTTCCAGACCTGCACAGCACACAGAGTTCAGAGCACCAGTGAGGGGCAAAATCTGGGTCTGTTCCTCCTCACTGTGGCTCTGGGTCTAGCTTCTGCATTGCCCAAATTCAAACAAGTCCTTGGTTTCCCACAGGAACTGTTCAGCTTGATTCAGTGCCTCCTGTGTTACTCTGCTGCTTCTGGCTCATATTTTTGAAGCTTTTTAGTTGGCCCAGGAACTCCTCACCACTCCAGGGACTGCAGCCTTTGTTCTCTGGCTTCTCTGAGTCTCCTTCCTCACAGGGGCCACATGGTTGTAACAGGCTTCCATCATGGGAGATGAGTCTGTTTCTGTGTGTAGTCTCCCTTTCTTTCTCTTTGCCTCTGTCTCTATCTCTGCCTTTGTCTCTCCTCTTTTTTCTCTTCCTCTCTCCCTTTCTTCTTCTTTCCCTCTCCCCCTTCTCTCTACTTCTTCTCCCCTTTCCTCTTCCTCTTCTATCTTTTTCACCTCCTCTCCCCCTTTCCTTTCCCTCCCCCTTCTCTCTCTGTCTCTCTCTGTCTTTCTGTCTCTGCCTCTGTCTCTGTCTCCCTCCTTTCCTTCCTCCCCCATCTCTCTTTCTCTCCACTCCCCCCAGTCCATATGTAGCCCCCTTTTAAAGGTCAGTCCCAAGATGTAGCTTAGATATGTGAACTAGCCCTGAATTTAATCATCAGTGGAGTGGCAGGTAACCAGTTTAAGTGAAGTTCATTCTTTGTTCAGGAGTCATCCTTGTCTTGGAAATTTCACACAGTTGTGAAGGTGCTAAGAGAGACAGGAAAGGCCCTTCTCTGGGTGTATCTCCCTCACCAAATACATAGACAGGACCAGGCACTGATTTGGGTAAAGAAGATGCCTACTTTCGTAAGGGGATGTGAGAAGCAAAAGGACAGACCTTTCTCATTTGCTCCCCCCACACCTACCCCTCCACCAACTAATTTTCTTTCCCTGAGAATACAGCTTTTCCATTACAGATAGAAGGGGCACATTCATGGGTGAAAGAAGATGGAAACAGCTGACCCAGGCAGCAGGGCCCACACTGATGAGGTATGTCATTAAGATCTAGAGGACTACCCCAAATGCAGATGCTGAGGAGGCCCTTGGGCTGGGTGGCAGGCAGTGAATCCTCAGTGATACAACAACCCCTGTCCCGATTGATTCCAGTTGCTGTCTCAGACCCTGGCTGTTTTGACTCTGGCTCTGTGGTCTAAATAAATAAGAATCTCTGGCCTTACTCCTGGGGGTGATGTGGGAGGCATGAATCAGATATCAAGAATCCTGTGGATTGGTAGGGGGTGGATATAGGAAGTCACATGTGTCTCTGGGACCCTTCTTCCATCTGGAAAATATAGGCCTGCTTTAACAGGGCTCATGCAAAGTGAGGACACCACAGAATGCTTGTAGAGACCAGATGATCCAACTATCTTAATTTGTGTAGGGAAGAAAATGCTAGACTTGGAATCAGAAAGTCCTGAGCTCAAATCCTGCCTCAATCATTTTACTAGTTATGTAACCCTGCAAAAGTCATCTTAACGTCTCTAAGCCTCACTTTCCTCATCTATAAAATGGGGATATTGATAGTACCCTCTTCAAAGAGTTGTGAGGATCAAATGAAATAACACATAAAGCATTTTGCCAATCTTAAATGCATTGTAGGAGCGGCTAGGTAGCGCAGTGGAGAGAGCACTGGCCCTGGAGTCTGAGGTCAAATCCGGCCTCAGACACTTAACACAAAAAAATTAGATGTGTGACCCTGGGCAAGTCACTTAATCCCAATAGCCCTCCAAAAAAAAAAAGAAAGAAAAAATGCATTGTAAATGCTATTATAATTTTATCAGTTAGAAAACTGAGATTTTGGTGTGATTCAGGGAAGTGATATTGCTAAGCAGAAAACTCCTTTATAAAAGGGGCCCTTTAAGTTCAGATAACGTGCTGGGCAGGAGGGCCCTCAGGTCCCCATTCAGCTAGTACTCAGCACAATTTGCTCTCCTTGGAGAGCTTCTGGCTGCTGCTTCTGGTCTCCGGGCAGAATTTGCTTGGCAGTACCAATAGCTATTTGATCCTGTCCTGGCTTGCCAACCCTGCCTCTATCTACTCCACCTGCTTGGTTAATGCACGCTTAATGAGCAGAGCCCTACCGTGCCCTCTCCTGGACCCTGACCATTCACTCAGCTCAGATCCTTGCTAGGCTACAAACAGGAGCTACTTGACTAGACATCCACATAGGCCTAGAGATGACTCACAGCAATATATCCACACAGGCCAGACTTCTGAACTTTAACAGCTGCTGTGTGCCAGCCTGACTGGCTTGGGCTGCCCCTTCCTTTCCAGTCTTGACCTTGACCCAACAGCCATGCCTTTCCTTCTCCTCTTCTTAACTGTTTCCTACCCAGGACTTTCTTGTTCCTGTCTCAGGCAGCAGGCCATTCATGATTTTTCAATTCTGTCTTTAAGGAGACTGAGTTTGGTTCAGGGCTGGATTTTGATTAATGGAAACCTCCAGGCTCCCTATATAAAGTCTATTTTTGCTAAGTGACTGCTTCTGTTTCATTTCTGATCTCCTGGTTTAGATCCCTGCCTCTTTCCACTGGCCCTTAATCTCCAATGCCCATGCTGACTGTATCTTGACCTTGCTGCAGGCTATCCCCCTGGTTTTAAGGAGTCTGCCTCAAGGGTTCAAGAGAACACCAGGAAGCTGACTCCATTTCCTTCTCTAAACCCCTAAATGCGGATGCATCTTCAAGGTTTAGTCCTTGGCCATTGCTATTCTCTCTCAGTACATACCTTCTTCTTGGCCATCTCATCTCTTCCCAGCATCTTCCCTCTCACCTTTATATGACAATGGGCAACAAAGTGTTGGGAGAAGCACCGGATTTAGAGTCAGAAGACAAGAATTGAAAGCCTAGCTTTGCTGCTTGCTGCCTTGGGGAAGTCATTTAACTATGTTGGGCCATAGTTTCTTCATCTTTAAAACCAGTGGGTTGGAAAAAATTACTTTTAAGGCCTCATTTAATTCTAAGTCCTTTGATCTTATGCCTCTGAAACCTGTATCTCTCTTAACTACCTGTTTTAAAACTTTAGTTCTGCATTTTCAGGCACCTAATTTTCAAGCATGGGCAGCTAGGTCATGGAGTAGAGAGAATGCTGGGCCCACAGTCAGGAAGACTTGAGTTCAAATCTAGCCTCAGATACTAGCTGTGTGTCCTGGGCAGATCTCTCAACCTCTGCGTCAGTTTCCTTATTTATAAGATGGGAATAATAATATTTGTTTCCCAAGGTTGTAGTGTGGATCAAGTGAAATAATAATTGTTAAAACACATAGCACAGAGCCTGTCACACAATAAGTACTATATTAATGTTTCTATTATTGTTGTTATTATTCCCCTAGATGACTTTCAGACAATTAAAACTCAACATATCCAAAGTAAAATCCATTGATGTCTCATTCAAACTCAGTTCTTCTTCTGCATTTACCAATTTCTTTCGAGAGTGCCTTTATTTGCCTTGTTTTGTGTCAGACCTGTAATTTATTGGTATAAGGAACTCCCTATGAGAAAACTTCATCTATCAACCCAGAGCAGCTCCTATATTCTTAGAGAGGTGCCTGGACTTTTAACAGATCAGGTGACTTGCCCAGAGTCACACAGTCAGGATACAACTGTTGCAGGACTGTTCTTTCCTACTTCTGGTTTTGTTAAGGGCTAGGCAGGTTCTCTGTCCTCCATGCCATACTGCCTTTCCTTATTCAAGGAAAACTCATAATTCCCTCCTATCCACAGTCAGTCACCAAGTCCTTCTGGGTCTCCTTTGATATTATTTGTCATTATCATTTTCCTTCCATTCTCATTGTTCCTATCTAGGTCAAGGTCAGTGTGGAGTCAGATGTTATAGGAAAGGAATGATGACTTTGGGTTCAGAAAACTTGACCTCAAACTCAGGTTCTGCTGTTTCCTACTTTTGTGTCTATGGGCAATTAATTTGCCTCTATTTCTTAATCTATAAAATGGGGATAATAATAAATGTGATCTCTACCTCACAGGGTTATTGTAAAGAGGAAAGTATGCTGAAAGCCTTACATTCTTTATAAATGTGAGATATTGTGCTATAATTAATTATAACAATCTCCTTGCCTCTAGCCTCTCCCAACATCCCAAAATGGCATAGCACTGCCAGATGAATCTTTTCTTTTTTTTTCAGATAAAAATGTTCTTTATATTTTTTAAAATTTATTTTTCAAATGCATTAAAATTTTTTTGAGTTCCAAATTCCCTCCCTTCCCAATCCTCCCCCTTCCCCATCCATGGGAAGGTAAGCAATATAATACTCCTCATACACGTGAGGTCATGCAAAACATATTTCCATATTAACCATGTTGTAGGAAAAAAAAGCAAGAAAAGTAAAGTGAAAAAAATGCTTCAGTCTGCACTCAGAGTTCACCAGTTCTCTCTCTGGAGGTGAAAAGCACTTTTCATCATGAGCCCTTAGAAATCATCTTGGATCATTGTATTGATCAGAATAGATGAGTCTTTCACAGTTGATAGTTGTTATAATATTGCTGCTTCTGTGTACAATGTTCTTCTGGTTTCACTTACTTCACTTTGCATGAGTTCATATAAGTCTTCCCAGAGTTTTCTGAAACTATTCATCTCATCATTTCTTACATCACAACACTGTTCCATTATACAGATTAATCTTTTCAAGATTGCTTTACACAGTTTTTGTCCCTGTTTTTTTTAGTTTACATATTATACCTTCACCCCACCCTGATGTCTCTCCTTGCTTTTTGTCCCTGTTTTTTTTTAGTTTAGATATTATACCTTCACCACACCTGTTGTCCTCCTTCACACTTTTCCTTTCTTTTCTATTTGTTTTTGTCCTAATAATCTCTGTAGGCCTGGTTCCAGTCACCCTTTCTTCATAAAGGACCCTCAGTCATATCTGCTTCCTCCTCTGAAGTCCATAGCATAGCTTCTCCAGTGTTTTTATTTTCACATGTTGCCTTTCCAACTAAACTATAAGCACCTTGAGGATAGGGGCTATACTTCACTCCTCAGTTTCATCAGTACCATACATATAATACACACTCAATAAATAAACGAATGGGAAAATATTCATTAAACATTTACCAAGTACAAAGTTGGTTGGTGGGGGCAGCTAGGTGGTGCAGTAAATAGAGCATCAGCCCTGGAGTCAGGAGGACCTGAGTTCAAATCTGGCCTGACACAACACAAAAAACTAGCTGTGTGACGACCTTGGGTGAGTCACTTAACCCCATTGGCCCTCCAAAAAAAAAGCAAAAAAAATTTGGTTGGTTATGATGGTAATGGAAACATTGAATATTTGAGGTAGTAGAGCTGATGAAGAGTAAGCAAAAACATGGAAAAGGAAGATAAACTTGACAGTCTTCACAATATTGTTGAAGGTTCCCTTTTTTCCCATATCTAAGTATCACTAAATGTCCTAAAAGTTTACACATTCATTTCTGAGTATAATGTAGTCTTATCCTTAAAAAATAGTTTATAATCATTCTAGCACATTAATTTTTTTCTATTTCCATAGGTTGTCAAGGGACAGCTTAGAGGCCATAACAGATGACACTTTAGATGACTACCAGTTCTAATAATTTACTTATTAATTTATATGCATATTCATTTGCTCATTTATCTACTCATTCATTCCTTTACTCATTCATTCATTCATTCATTTGTTTGTTTATTCTATTGATCTCGTATCCCTGAAGAAGCCTTGTCCAATCAAAACCCTCAGGTCTAAAAATGACGTGGGCTGTGTTAGCACCTAACCCTTGATATTAGGGATTGTTCTGAATCAGTTCTAGGTTGGGCTTATTGACCTATAGTTAACATGGGTGGTTAGTCAATCCTGAGATCTGTTCACTATCTGAAATCCTACCATTTTCTCCTGAAGTATGCTGTCTTGGAGGCCTAGTACAATTAGCAATCATGAACACCTTTGAGAGCTTGTGTCAGAATTTTTCCTCTAGCTCTATTTCTGGAATATTTCCATCAGTGGAGGTACTATTGTGTGGACCCATCATCATCATCATTCTTATAGCTGACATTTAAGTAATCAGGCTAGTTTTAGTCCTAACCTGGGAACAAATAGGACTTGGGGAATGATGTTGGAACCAAGCCAGTCCTAGGAATACATTGAGTCAGAGATGGAAAAGATTTCCATATAGAGATAGAAGACATTTTAGAGGTCATAAAATTCAAACCCCTTAACTTTGTAGTTAAGGAAACTGAGGTTCAGAGAGGTAAAGTGGTTTGGCCTTTTAACCTAATTCTTAAACTAATCCATTTTAGCGATGGATTCTTGGAATCTGCATTGGACATCCTCCATGACAGCGGCAAGCACTGTTAGCAAGTATACATATCCCTCTTGTCCTTTGTTTTAGGACTTGCTTAATATTTATTTATTTATTTTGCTTTTTGGAGGGCAATTGGGGTTAAGTGACTTGCCCAAGGTCACATGGCTAGATTTTGTGTTAAGTGTCTGAGGCCAGATTTGAACTCATGTCCTTCTAACTCTAGGGCAGGTGCTGTATTCACTGTGTCACCTAGCCACCCCATGGACTTGCTTAATATTAATATTCTTAAAAATAGTTTTTTTAAGAATAAGGTTATCTCCGTTATTTCTAGGGTTTTGACATATATATCTTTGACATATATATCTTCTAATACCTACAGCATTAGAAGAAAAATCCACATCAGTAAGATCACAGATCCATTTGGTGATGGTAGCCATGTAGACTTTTTTTTTAATAGTCAGCATTAGAATAAGCATTTGTTTAGTCATTTTTTTCAGCTATGTCTGACTTTTTGTGACCCTGTTTAGAAGATGCTGAAATGGTTTGCCATTTCCTTCTCCAGCTCATTTTACAGATGAGGAAATTGAGGCAAACAAGAATAAATGACTTGTCTGGGGTCACAAAGCTAGTAAGTGTGTGAGACTGTATTTGAACTCAGGAAGTTGAATCTTTCTGACTCCAGGCTTGACAGTCCTATACACTGTACCACTTACCTGTCCTATAATGAACATTGAGTGATTTTAAGGATGTACTACTCTACTGTGAAATAACACTTGTGAAAGTCTTCTTGTTTGATTCTAATGACCTCATTAAAACTGCTCTTGTGAATTCCTGTTTGATTTCAACATTGTGGTGCCATGGAAAGAACATTGGATTTGGAGCCAGAAATTATGGATTTAAATTCCAGCTCTCTGTAGCCTCCTAAATGAAGTCCATAATCATTCAGAAGACTTTGGTCTAACAATACATTCAGGAAAACAAAGCCAAACAAGTAGATGAAGAATGCTTACTATCCAGACTTGGATATTCAATTCGATGGACAATTGATAGTATATGTCTCAGATAGATAATGAAAATGGATAATATGCTAGGCCTATAATTGAGTAGGAGAAGCAAAACATGTATGATTGATTTAGGGACATTGTTCATTGCTTTTAGTGACCGCAAGCTTCTTCCTGAAATAAAGGTTCATCTTTTTTTTTTTAAGCAAAATTATTCCAGTGATGTTGTTTAGCTAAAAGTCATGGAATACTACAGTCTTCCCCTGAAATAAGGTTGAGAATCATCCAAAAGGTAATAATGAGATACATAGTGAGGCTGAGTAGACTGCAGTGTCTTAGAGGAGTCACATAGGAGAAGTGGAGGTAAAGCTGTCATCGATAATTGTAGGACTGGAAAATAAGATGCTTCAGTCACATAGGGAGAATGAGTGACAACTGATAGACTGAATGTTCTATAGGTATCCATGCATTGTTAGAAGAATGGCAGGAAGGTTCCCAACATGATGAGTGGACCCCCTGTGAGCATGGGAGAATATGGACAAGTTACCCATAATGGAAAGGAATGGGTGGGCTGTGACCTACAGCATTAGAAGAAAAATCCACATCAGTAAGATCACAGATCCATTTGGTGATGGTAATAATGATAACTAACATTTTTATGTTAGAGGCAGCTAAGTTGCTACCAGTAATGGGAGTAAGTCCTTGGATCAAGCTTAGTAGGGGCAATTGTACTTCCAGCCTGGGCATGATAGAGAGATAGGCAAGGAGGAAGGAAGGAAGGTAGAAAAGAAGGAAGGAAGGAAAGAAGGAAGGAAGGAAGGAAGGAAGGAAGGAAGGAAGGAAGGAAGGAAGGAAAGGTAAGAAAGGAGGGAGGGAGGAAGGGATGGAAGGAAGGAAGGAGGGAGGGAGGGATGGAAGGAAGGAGGGAAGGAGAGAGGGAAAGAAGGAAGGGAGGAAGGAAAGGTAAGAAAGGAGGGAGGGAAGGATGGAAGGAAGGAAGGAGGGAGGGAGGGAGGGAAGGAAGGAGGGAAGGAGAGAGGGAAGGAAGGAAAGAAGGAAGGGAGGAAGGAAGGAGGGAAGGAAAGAAGGAAAGGAGGAAGAAAATTCATGCTGTCATCAGGGAGAATATCAATCTAAACTCTTTTGAAAGAGAAGACCTAAGCCTGTCCATCCCTCAAAAACTCTTAGTGATGATACTTATTTACAGCATGGGAGTGTGGGAGATAGGTTAAGGCAGGGGTGGGGGACCTGTGATTTTGAGGGCATAAGTGGCCCTCTAATCCTCAAGTGTGGCCCTTTGACTGAATTCAAACTTCAAATCCCCTTAATAAAAAGGTTACGTGAAGCAGTCTAGAGTCTAAAATGTCAAGTGGTCTTGAAAAATAAGATTTTTTTTTTTTTTTTTTTTTTTTTGCTTTTTGGAGGGCAATTAGGGTTAAGTGACTTGCCCAAGGTTACACAGTTAGTTTTTGTGTTAAGTGTCTGAGGTTGGATTTGAACTCAGGTCCTCCTGACTCCTCCATCTTTCCTCCTTTCCTTCCTTCCTTGCCGCGCCCCAAAATAAGATTATTTTAGTAACTTTTTAGGCTCAGACTACCAGAGAAAAGGTTTCTATCCTGATCTCTGCCAGGTCCTGTACCTCCTAATCCTAGAAAGGACCTAAGGCTTGAAAAGCTCAAATACATATGGAAAGACCAGTTAAGATAACCAACTTATCTTAACTACTCATCTGCGTGAGCCCCCAACAGAAATCTACAAAATATAATTGGCTGATCACCACAAGTGAATGTAAGGTTTCTCTTTGAGGAAATTGCATTCTGAACCAGAAAGAATTGTTGAAGAGGAGGGGCTAATCCTCTCCCACCTTCTAGCTCAAGGTGACAAACCTCATAGTTGATGGCCTGAGAAAATCAAAGGGGAGAGACTACTGCTAATTTTAGGCTAAAGGTCATTGTCCTTGCAGAGTTGTATTTCAGCTGAAAAAAGTCCTGTAACACCCAGCTTAGCCAGAGTTTGGAGGCTGTAGATACTACGGCTGTTCACAAAAACAAACCCAGGAAATCTCATGGATTAAATTATCCAGCAGAGATGCCTTGTCCTATGAAGAGCCCATTGCTCAGCTCTATGCCCAATACGACTCAGGCAACAGTAGCCAAGAGCCCATTGCTCAGCTCTATGCCCAATACAACTCAGGCAACAGTAGCCTAGCAGCCAAATAACCAGCCTAGTCTAATCCAGCAGCCCATCAACAAAGCAGTCTGCCTTGCCTACTCTGTCAAGAGCTGCTCAGCAGCACAGTGACATGCCTCCTCCAGTTCAGCAGAAGTCAGTCCTAATGGCTAAACAACTTGCTCAGTCCAAACTAGCAGCAGCTTGAACCCTAAAAAAAGCCTACTCAATAGTCAAGCAGTCTGCCCACCCCACCCCAGAAGCTGAACCACATGTTTAGAGCAATGATGTTTTCTTCAGGGAGCCAACCCAGACTACGAATGGAGTGACACTTGCCAACACTGGGCTCTGCAGTGAATTTTATGAAGATGCTCCAGAGGAAGGACTCTAGGACTCCACAGGTGTGGGTTGTCTTGGCACCTGTTATTCCCTACAGGTGGACTTTACTACAATTGTGCTTTTAATACTGTGCCCACTCTTCTCTGGACTTTGTGTGTCTTTGCAAGAGAGTATGTCCCAGGTTTGGGGGGAAGTGCTTTATCACAACTGGTCTTATGCCATTTGAATAAATGCTTTTTGTAAAAGACTGATTATTAATGGGAAGGGGCTCATGAGAGATTGTGTTAGTAGTAATTCATAGATTTACCCTGAGGACCTCAAGTAGGACTCCCTTTCCTACAAACATTAATGAGATTTGAGAAAATGAGCCCCAAACTGTACCTACAAATTCCTGCCTCTGCCCTTCTATTCAGCTCAATTCAGTTTAGTAATCTGAGTTTTAAGTGCCCACTATGTGTAATATACTGTGCTAAGCCATTGAGTGAAATATCAAGGTTAATAAGTAAAAGATCCTGATCCTTATGGAGCTTTTAGTCAAGAAGGTTGTACAAATAATGGTGATACCATAAGAGACTTAATATTCTTCTAGGCCATCACCTCTCTTAACTTAGCTTCCCTTCCTTCCCAATGGTGGCCTTAAAGCTAACTGGTTCAACTCTACTGGAAAGGAAGGGAATAAGCATTTATTAATTACCCACAATGTGCCAGGCACTGGGATAAACACTACAAATATCCCATGTGATCCTGACAACAACCCTGAGAGGAAGGTGCTATTATTATCTCCTTTTTACAGTAGAGGAGCCTAAGGAAAATGGAGGTTAAGTGACTTACTGTCACAGAGCTAGAAGTGTCTGAGGCTGAGTTTGAAGTCTTTCTGACTCCAAACCTGATATTCTATCCACTGTGCCACTTAGCTATCCCAGGATAAATAGGAAACAATGGAGGGAAAGCACTAGAATTGTGGGAGATTAGAAATGGTTTCCTGTAGAAAATTTTAGTTGGGACTTGAAGGAAGCCAGGGAAGCCAGGAGACAGAAGAGGAAGAAGAGCAATCCAGGCATGGGAGACAGCCAGAGAATTTGCTTGGAGCAGGAGTTAAGTGTCTTGTTTATGAAGCATCAAGGTGTTACAGGAAGGAAGATAGGGCATGATAGATAATAAAGTACAGGAAGACTAGAAAAGGGGGAGGGAGGCCATAAATTAAAAATGGCTTTGGACACCAAAAAGAGAACTTTGTATTTGATCCTGGAGGTGATAGGAACTGCTGGAGCTTATTGAAGGGGAGAGAGAGAGAGAGAGAGAGAGAGAGAGACAGAGAGACAGAGAGACAGAGAGACAGAGAGAGACAGAGAGACAGACAGAGAGAGAAAGAAAGACAGAGAGACAGAGAGAGAGAGAATTAGTTAGCCTGGTTGTAGTTGTACTTTAGGAAAATCACTTTGGTGAATGAATGGAGGATGGACAAGAATGTAGAGACTTGTGGCAGGCATACCAACCACTAGTCTATTGCAGTAGTCCAAGTGGGAGGTGCTGAGGGTGTGCTCCAGGCTGGTGGCAGAATAAGAGCAAAGAAAGGGGTGTATTCAGGAAATGTTGCAAAGGTGAAACTGACAGGCATTGACAACAGTTTGGATCTGAGGGTGATGAAAGACTTTGATGAGTTGAGTATGTCACCTGGGTTGCAAGTTAAGGGACTGGGAGAGTGATGGTGTCCTAGATAGTAATAGGAAAGTTTGGAAGGGAGAAGGATTTAGAAGGAATGATAATAAATTTGATTTTGGACATAGGTTTAAGATATCTACTAGACATCTAGTTTGAGATATCTGAAAGGCAGTTGGAGATGTGAGAGTGGAGGTCAGTGGGGTTAGGTACAAAAGTCACACAGTTACCAAGTATCTGAGGCCATATTTGAACTCGGGAATTCCTGACTCCAGGCTTAGAACTCTATCCAATGCACTACTGAGTTGACTCAATGTGCTACCTACTGGACAGGTAGATTTGAGAATCATTATGTACAAATGACAATTAAATCCATGGGGCTGATGAGGTCCCCAAGTGAAGTTGTATAGAGGGAACAGAGAAGGTGACTCGGTACAGAACCCTGTGGGGCACCCATGGTTAGTGAGTGTGTCTTGAGTGAGGACCCAGCAAAGGAAACTGAGCAGTGGCCACACAGATAGGAGGAGAACCAGGTGAGAATGGTGTCCCAACAACCTGGAGAGAAGGTGGTATCAAAGAGAAGAGGGTGATTGACAGTGTCAAAGGCAGAGAAGTCAAGAAGAATGAACACTGAGAAAAGGCTATTGGATGCAGCAGTAGGAGACCATTGGCAACTTTGGAAAGAATGGTTTTAATGGAATGACAAATCAGAAACCAGATTGTAGGGGCTTAGGAAGAGAGTGAGAAGAGAGAAGTGGAGACACCTATTGTGGATGACCTTTTTGAGAGGTTAAGCTGCAAAGGGCAGAAGAGATATAGGATGACAGTGGGAATGGAAGGATCAAGTGAGGGTTTTTTCAGGATGGGGAAGACATGGATATTTTTGAAGACGGGAGGACATGAGCCATTTATTGAAAATAAATTATCTTTTAATTACTGAATCTGATGATCAGTCCTCATCATTCTTGACTTTTCTACTGCATTATGCTGCTGACTGCTTTCTTCTGGTTATTCTTTTCTCTTTGTGTTTTTGTGACACTTCTCTATCCTAGTTCTCCCCCTACTTATCTGACTGCCCCTTCTCAGTCTATTATGCTGGCTCATTATATATTCAATGCTTCTTAAACTGTGGGTCAAAATCCCATGTAGGGTCATGAAAAATTTGGCAACAATAGGTTTCTGAATGTCCAATGACCAAAAATTAATTAAAAATCAAATACATAATGAATCCAAGGTGCTTCTGTCAGCTCTTACCCATATTGCATTGTGCAACTTTACTGCAGTTTTGGTTCTGAGCACATAGCATGCACACTCTGCACTGCACATGTCCTCAGGTCATGCAAGACCAACTAATACAGTACCAAACAAAAAGGGGTCTTGAGGGGAAAGAGTTTAAGAAGCCCTGATTTGTGTATCACACCCCCTAACTGTGATTATTCCCCAAGACTCAGTCCCGGGCCTTCTCTCACTTGATGACTTTAGCTGCAAAGGATTTAGTTATTATTACTATGGAGACATTCACCAGATTGAGTCAACTAGGTATTGCATTGGATAGAGTTCTAAGCCTGGAGTCAGAAATTCCCAAGTTCAAATATGGCCTCAGATACTTAGTAACTGTGTGGCTTCTCACAAAACACTTCATGTTTGTGTGTCTCAGTTTGCTTATTTGTAAAATAGGGATAACAGTAGAGCATATATCCCAGGGTTGTGATGATCAAATGAGATATTTGTTTTGCAAATCTTAAAGAACTATGTAAATTGTAGCTATCATCATCTTCGTCACTACCACCACCACTGCTATTTTCATCATCAGTATTGTTATTTGCCCAGCCCTGTTCTCTCTCTTGAACTTTGCTTGTTCATCTCTAACTGCCTATTGGACATTTCAAACTGGATGCCCATCTTACAGGCATCTCAAACTTAACAGGTCCACAAATGAACACATTATCCTTTCTCCAAACCCCACTTTTTTTCCCCAGATTTTCCTATTTCTGTTGAGGGCATTTCTATTATTCTGTCACCCAAGTTTGCAACCTCTAATCCTCACTTTCTCCCCCCACATGTTCAATCAGTTGCCAAATGTTGCCATCTCTACTTCTATGATATCTCTTGTATATGGCCCCTTCTCTCTACTCACACAGCCACCACCCTAGTTCAAGCCCTCTTCACCTTTTATCTGGACTATTGCAATAGTCTCCATTAGTCTCCCTGCCTCAAGTCTCTCTTTACTCCAATTCTTCTTCCATACAACTGTTAAAGTAGTGTAGTTTTTCTACAGCACATATCCGACCAGATCACTCCCAAGTCAGTAAACTCCCAAAGCTCCTTATTGCTTCTTGGTTCATATGTTCCTTCCACATCAAAGGGGTTAAAGTTGAGGCTTCTCTGAGACCTGGAAAATTTATTGGCTCTCCCTTTGAACCAGACAAGAAGTCTGATTTTTTTCTTCTTCTTTTTTGGGATGTTTACAGTGCCTTATTGTAAAATTTGGGTTAAGTATTTGGTCATAGGCTATATGTAGATCAACATTAGGTAAAGATACTATACATTTATTTTATGCATTTCTGAGTTTTTAAACTTTTCCCATGTCAGCTGCTGGCCTTTACATATCATTTGCGGTTTCTACAAAACTCCCCCCAAATTTCCATTGAATTTCTTATTCTGACCCATGATATATCAGAACCATGATGGGGAACGTCACAACGTTGAAGGGATAACTAAATTCTTCTGTTTGACATTTAAAGCCCTTCAAAGTCTGGCTGGAAATGATTTCTCCAAACATGTTGTACATTATTCCCTTTCTTGTGCTCTGTGGTTCTATTAGACTAGCTGTCTTGCTGTTCTTTACATACAACACTCAATCTCCCATCTCTACCTTTGTATTGGCTGCCCCCTACCTATAATACACTTCTTTTTTACCTATGACTTTTATAATACTTAAAACAATTCAAAACTCATTTCACACACTACATCTACATGAAGCCTTTCTGATCCTCTCAGCTGCCAGAGCTCGGTCCCATTATTTTGCTATCTCTTATGTTGTTGTTCAGTCATTCCCAGTCCTGTCTGACTCTTTGTGACCTCATTTGGGGTTTTCTTGGTAGAAATACTGGAGTGGTTTGCTATTTCCTTTGCCAGTTCATTTTACAGATGAGGAAACTGCGGCAAACAGGATTGAGTGACTTGCCCAGAGTCACACAACTAGTAAATGTCCAAGGCCAGATTCCTTATTCCAGGTCAGACTATCCCCTGTGCCACCTAACTGTCCCTATTTTGTATATATGTCCATATATGTACACACACACACTTACATACTGTCATCCTTGGCTAGATTGTAAATTCCTTGAAGACAGGAGCTATTTTAGTTTTATCTTTGCATCCTCAACACCTAGCACACTGTTCAACATATAGAAGATACTTGATTTCTCATTAATCTATAGAATATAAGGCTTAAGGGAAGTATGAATGAGATTATATTGTAATTTATAGGAAAGAAGCATGCATTCTGGATGTGGAAACCTAGTAATAATGCTTTACTTTCCTATCTCTAGAATCCCAGCTGTGACTACAGTGGGAAAAAGGATATAGTCACAGTGAAGAATTTGGGAGAATTAGCCTATTTAATGATACCTTTGCCCCATCTAGGCATTTTCTTCCATGAACTTACTGAAATATTTATATGTCCTATAGCTATTTTCAAAGTTTTATTAGTACAAAATTTCTGCTACAGTCTTGCTTGTAGGTCATGGACAAATTTGGATTTTTTAGAAGGTTTGTGGGTTTAGAGGTAGATTTAAAGAAGAAGCTATGAAAAGAAGAAAAAAGCTTGGGAGATCTTACTCTGAGTGCAGATTCCTTGGCTGGATTGACCCATTTATAGCTTAGCTCTTTGGTTACCAAATGCCTCCTTAGTTGCCTGGATTTTTTCACGTCATTTCTTTTACTATGACTCAAATTCTCCAAATTAGAGATTAATTTTGATTACAAGCATCCTCTTTTTAAAAGTACAAATGTCTCTTGGATGGACATTGGCCATTCATGTATTAGAGTGAATTAGTTCAGATTGTTTCCCTCCTAACACCTCATAGAATTGAAAGAATGGAAGTTTTGGTAGCAGAGGTAGAGTAATGTGGCAACCAAGTAGCCTGGAGCAATCTGAGGGATTTGGATGTTAGGGAACTCAAGACACCATGTCATTGGGCACTGGGAGGCAGAAGACAGCACAGAAACAGAGGTGAGAAGATCCTAAAGACAAATCATTTATTTCAAGATTTTGTTTAGACCAACCCTGCACCCAGAAAGGGAGGGACTGAAGGTGGGGAGGAAATTCTCTTCCTCTTCCTTCTCCTGCCTAATGAATAA
This sequence comes from Gymnobelideus leadbeateri, assembly GCA_011680675.1. Taxonomy (NCBI): domain Eukaryota; kingdom Metazoa; phylum Chordata; class Mammalia; order Diprotodontia; family Petauridae; genus Gymnobelideus; species Gymnobelideus leadbeateri. The sequence continues at coordinate 344,296 of WOXC01006026.1, read as the reverse complement.
CTTGACTCTCTGCTTCTGGGACCCAGAACATGGGATACCATCTAGTAATATTCTATTTCTGCTACATTATGGTTTAAGTAGGCTTTTTGAGAGATGGCCTGTGACCCTAAAACTACCATATATAACATTGTTTCAATGGGAAATCATGTTCCAACTTCCAAATAAATTTAAACATCTTTGTGTGCAAATTGGTTACTGTCTGTATAACATTCACTATGTGTAAAGAGGTAGTAAGGGAAGAGTCACCAGGTCTTGATGGAAGAGAGTCACAGTTCAGAGTCGAAAAGGATCATAGGTAAGAGTGACTGAAGAGGTTAGAGGGTAAGAAAGCATACTTCCTTTGACTCATATGTACTTTCAGGTCCCAGGGCACTAAAAACAATGTCTCTGCTCTTCTGGATTTGGGTATGAATAAAAGAAGTGATGACCTCAGTCCACATTCTAGAGAAAAAGATAGTGTTTGGTATACTGAATATATCTGCCATCTTCAGGACTTTTTTCTTCCCTTGAAAATATACTTGAATAAAATACAATTTGCCTGCAATATGAAGGCCTCCTGATTTCTCATTAGATAACAGCCACTTTGACAACTGAAATGCTAAAACTGATGAATTTCTTTTTCTATTGGTTGTAGTAGACTTACAGACAGGTTAAAAAAATGATCTGTCCCTACTCTACATTTTCACCAGTTCAGAGGGCCAACACGTAATCTGAAACAAGCTTCTAGGGATTTTGTTGCTTCTTTGAATGTGGCTATACAAAGTGAGTTGTTCTAAAGTGGAATTTATTGCACAATATGGACCCTCAGTTCCTTTGGGATGAATGCTTTGGAAAGCATGCGTTTAGCTGACAACCGCTAAGGCAGCCAGGCTCACTTGGAATCTGCTAAAGCCCAGTTCTATTTATTGATGGTATCAAATGCTTTTATTGCATAAAATCCATGAAGACAGGGAGTAGAAGCCTTCACATTCCTGGCCCCCTTCTGGGTTCACAGTGGTGCCAAGACCACAGTAATATTAATAATACTTCACATTTATATTGTTCTTTAGCTTTTCAAACATTATTTTACTGAATCCTTACAAGGCTATGGATGTGGAACAGGAAGGAGTAAAGTAGGTCAGATGCCATTCTCTTTATTTGAAGAAAATGAGTCGATGGGAAATCCGGTGATACATCCAAGGTCCCAAAATTAACTAATTAAGGACAGAGATGGACCCAGAAGGGTAGATATGGGGTGAAATGGATAAAGCCCAAGACTTGGAGTCAGGAAGACCTGAGTTCGAATCCAGCCTCAAATACTTACTAGCCATGCCACCCTGAGTAAGCCACTTAACCTGGTTTGCCTCAGTTTCCTTATCTGTAAAATGAACTGGAGAAGGAAATGGAAAACTGCCCCAGTATCTTTGCCAAGAAACCCCAAATGGGGTCACTAAAAGTTGGACATGACTGAAATGTCACAATAGTAACAATAACAACACATCTAGAAGGCTATGTTTTCAGACTCTAAGTCTAAGGAGCATTCTACCACATCATGAACACTGGTTCTTAATTAATTAACTTATAGTTGCTTGGAGATCTTTGTAGACATGTCTAATGATGTTACCTGGTCTATAAATATTAAAAAATTCAAGCAAGCCCCTGAAAAGTTCAAAGAGTTGTTCCAGATATACAGTATAATGTCACAAACTTATTAAAGTCACCTTTCTTGTCTTTTTCCTTGAAGATGATAGTTAAGATAGAACTGGCCATATTACAGCATCCCCTATGTTCAGGGTGGGGGTCAAATCTATGGAGAAGGTTGAGCAGTTTTTTATCTCCTGGTTTGAAAATGCTGAGTAGGATTTCCACTGAGTCCTTAGAAGGGTTATCATTAGTGAGTCTGATGGTGAAGCTAGCTTTCTTACCAGTCAAAGCTGCCACTGTCCCCCAAGTTTCTTAACCTTGAGCCTTCAGAATCCTTTATGATATCGAATGACACACTGTGGGATCTTGGTATGTTCTTTATCCTTTGTAGGGACTTTTCCTCATGTAGAGCCTCTCACATAGCTAATGATCAACCAATATTTCTTAAATGAATGAACATTTGACTTCTTGCTTGCTTGCATCCAATTAATCACCAAGGCTTGTTGATTGTTTCTTCAAAATAACCCTTGGATTTGCTCCCCCTCTTTGTTTCCACTGTCATAATACTAGTCCAGAATCTTATTCCTTCATTCTTACCCTACTATAAAAGTCTCCCAGTTGGTCTCCTTGAGTCCAGGCTTTCCCCCACCCTAGTTTATATATATATTGCTTCCAGTTTAAATAAAACAATACTTCCATCATGTCATTCTCCTGATAAAACTATATGCTGGCCCCCTATTGCCCTGGGATCAGAGCTCAATAGATCAGTAAAAAGAACAGGTAGAGTCCTGGGCTTGGCTTCAAGGAACTGATGTCAACTTCTGGTTCTGACATTTATTATCTATATGACCTTAGTCAAGTCATTTCACTTGAATCTCAGTCTCTTCCACTGTAAAATGAGAGAATTGGACTAAATGATTTCTGAGGTCTCTTCTGGCTCTAGCTCTAGAATCCTATGACCCTCATCCTGGAACCCAAGATCTTAAACCATCTGACTACAATCTTTCTTATTTCTATTATTACCTAAAAGGCATCTTCTTCATTAACACTAAAATCATCTCTTTACAGAAACACATCTGAAGGGAGAAGGAACTACTTCAGTAATGTGGATTCAGGCATGCAACAAAATAGAACTTGTACTACGTTTTTCATCATTGACCTTTTTTCTACTGGCATAACACATTTCAGGACCACCTTCAACCTGCAAGTGCAATGAAAGACACCCTAGACACTGAAGCATCATAAACATGGTTTCCTAGATTAGAGGATTTGGAACTCAGAAGAAGAACTCAAACCCAGAGGGAAAATATGCTTCTGGGAACCCCATCTTACTGAAGCTGATGAGCTTTTTGCTTCATGATCATACTATTATTGGCATGGCTTTGGGTAATTCACTTTCACTTTTGAGCACTAGTTTTATCATCTATCAAACCAAAGGGCTAGATTGGATAATGATTAATGTCCCTTCTAGTTCTATATTTTGCTATCCTATGTTAGGGATGGCATTTGTTCAATACCAGAGATGGTTCCAGTGCTACCCCCACTTACATATACCCCATGTATTCATATGTGCCAGAATGTATTAATGCCATTCTTCTAGCCCAGATGACCATACCTGCTCTATTCCTGTTTCTGTGTTGCCTTCTCTTTAGCATTAACCAGCCAAGACTTTCTCTTCTCTGTTTCCTACTCTCTTTATTTCTGACTCCAATTCTTTGCTTATTCTGTTTCCCCTCATCAGGAAGACCTTCCCTTTCCTATAAGCCTAACCAGACCTTATTCATCCTCCAGGGCCCAAATCAAGTTGTTCCTCCACATTCCTTCCCTGATATTCCAGCCTCTATCAATGTCTCTCTTTGAACTAATTTCCTTTTCATTTTTCATCTGTACTAGAGTGTTTTGTACTTCATCACAGTATTTATTCCTTTGTACTATTCTCCATGGTCACCTATGTATAATTCTTATCTCCATTAAGAGTATAAGGTCCTCTAGGGTAAGGATCATATCATTGTCCTTTTTTTTTTATCTCTGCCCTCCCTTCCTTCCTTCTTCCCTTCCTCTCTCCCTTCCTTCCTTCTTTCCTTTCTCCCTCCCTCTTTTTATCCTTTCCTTCCTTTCTTTTTTCTCCTTTCCTCCTTCCCTCCATTCCTTCTATCCTCTTTCTCTCCCTCCCTTCTTTTCTTCCTTTTCTTCCTTCTTCTCTCCTTCTGTCCTTTCCTATACTCCTTCTTTCCTTTTTTCTTTCTTCCTTCCCTCTGTCCCTTCCTTCTTTTCCTTCCTTTTTTCCTTCCTTCCTTCCTTCCTTCCTTCCTTCCTTCCTTCCTTCCTTCCTTCCTTCCTTCCTTCCTTCCCACAATAAATACTATGAACAGTAAATACTCAATATAGGTTTTGGGCAAATACTTTACCTTTAGCAAGGCCTCTTTCATGATGGAGAACATACCTTGGTGCCTTGCCCAGAGTAAGTGTTCAAGAAATCTTTGTGGAATAAATGAATGAAAGAAAATACTACAACTTTCTCATTACTATTAAATTACAAGTTTGTCATTTCATTGAATTATTAATAGTATCAGCATTATTTCTCATTTCACTGACCTGTGATTATTGTTGCTCTCTCCACCTATGCAGATCCTATTACCTCTATGCTTTAGGGGATAGTCTTAGAGAGTTATCATGGCAAAAGAGTTCACAATTTTGAAGCCAAGACAATGAGGCATCCCTTTGAATTTAGGATGATTGTCAAACAATAGACTTACAGACTGTCTTTTGACCTTCTGTCAAACAAGACTAGGAAAATGATGGCCTCTGGATTGTTTTTCCAGTTGTTTCTGGATCTGAAATCAGAAGACCTTGGTTCAGATCTTGACTTTATCACTTATTGCATATCTTAGGCTAGTCATTTTACTTCTCTGGTTGTTAATTTCCTTACCTACAAAATGAGTAAATTGAACAAGATGGTTTCCAAGTTCCCCCAGCTGGAAGCCAGAAGACCGAGACAGATTAATCTCCACCAGTGAAGGGAGTCACATGCCAATGAACTTTGAAGTGAATGTTGCACTAACCACCTATATTGCCTTGGGGCAAGTTAGTTAACTAACCTGGCCTTCAATTTCTTCATCTGTAAAAGAGGCTTATATGGCTTCTGAGGTCCCTTTCTGCCTTAAATCTATAATCCTGCCATCTAAAGCTCACACAACTTATAGCAAATCATATTTATTTTTTTCCCTTTCAGGATCCCAAGAAATCATCAAATCTACCCAAGATAATTACATTAGTTCTATGGCCTGTGGAGCAAATACACTTTAAATGCAGAATGAAATTTTCTCAAAGGACAAGTATAAAAAGAAAATCTTACATTAATCACATATACATTATCTCATTTGATCCTCTAAGCATCCCGCTGAGATAGACAGATATTTTGATCCTCATTATTTAGACAAGGAAACAGTGGTCCAGGGAAGTGAGGGGAGTTGTCTGATATGCCATGCAGTAAATCCAGATCTCTTGACTCTTAGTCTGTTCTTTCCACTATTTACACGGTCACAAGCTCAGTTTCTGCTGAATGTTGTACACATCCTCCATGAGGAATTCAGTTGCATTTTCAACAAGCATTTATTAAATATCTACTATGTTTCAGGCACTGTGCTAGTCACTGGGATTTAAAGACAGAATGAACAAAAAGTCCCTGGCCCCACAGAGCTTTCATTCTTTTCACTCTACTGGATTTTAAATATACAATCAGAAAAAAGATGTGCCCTCCTTTGCTCGTGCAAAGACCCTGCTCTGTCAAACATAACACAGCTCTAGGCTCTTGGAATGATATTCTTCAATGCCCCAAGCTGAGCATGTGGGAGACATCAGCTCTTCCTCTTGCAGTCTGAAGCCTCAGCCTACGTGCCTAAATACTACCAGACACATTAGACACAAGGCCTCCAGAGCACATGATTGCTTGTGTTGCATTTTATGTCTCTGGGATTTTATTCAAATATTTCATGGTCTCTATACGGCAAAGTCCATTTTTAAGAGACTCTATTAAAGGGATAGACCTCCCTCAAGACATATTTCTGTGCCAAGACAGAGAAATAGCCCCAGTGAAGGCAGCCTTTTGAGTAAATGCTCAGTTTATAACAAAAAAGAAATATATTTTTTAAAAAGGAGAGGAAAATAATACTTCCTTCGACTAAAACCAATTGTTAAATGAATTAGAGTTCTAGTGAATTACTCATTCTAGGTGAATCAGCTATACAGACTTTCAATGTCATTTGTGATGTATGTGTATAGCAATTCTTTCAGACATATAGGGCTGGGACAATCTAGCTTTTATATTTGTATGTCTAGTGTTTAGCACATAGTAGGTGTTTTATTCATTGATTGATTCATTGTCATCTTCTCAATTACTCCCTCAGTCCCCTCACACAGAAGGTTAGGATGCTTCCAGAAGTACTTGATTTGAGAACTTTGCAGGCAGTATGGCAAATATAGATCCAGTCACCAAATAGGTCTGGCGGGGAGCCTTGTGGCTTCATTGGCAGCTGGCATGGAGGGAAAAGTAAGATGCTAAGTGGGGATATATACTTAAGATGACATGAAGTAAGCTGCTGTCTACTTAGTAGGATACTTGCCTTGCACATAGTTGGCACCCAATCAATATTCATTGAATAAATGAATTAAAGGGAGCAGGGTTCTTTGCCACTCAAATATTATCCCTGAAATTATAACATTATCACTTTCTTTCTTTGAGTCTTGAAGGTCTCTGGATCTTCCAGCATTCCGTACTAAAATAAAATGTTCTGGAACTATTACCAAATAACAGCAATTATTAAATTAACAAGAATTTATTAAATGCCTACTATGTGCCAGTCACAATTCTAGGAACTATGGTTATAAAAACAAAAAGAAATAGTCTCTACTCTTATGGAGCTTACATTTTATTGAGGAAGACAACATATCTATACACACATACTCATACATGTGTATACATAATAAATATATACAGAACACAGAGACTAGTTAAATACAGGGTAGTTTGATCCTTGTTTTCTGGACAAGGAAACAATGTTCCAGGGAAGTGAAGGGAGTTGTCCCAGATGCCACACAGCTAATGGCAAATCCAGATCTCCTGACTTTCAGTCTCTTCCTCTTCTCACTATTTACACAGTTGCCAGCTCGTAGTTTCTGCTGAGCTTTGCATCTATCTTCCATGAGGAATTTAGTTGAATTTTCGACAAACATTTATTAAACATCCACTCTTTCAGACACTATGCTAGTCACTGGGATTTAAAGACAGAGTGAACAAAAGATCTCTGGCCCCACAGGCCTTTCATTCTACTGAGGGAAGACACTAGCTGTTGGGGAGATTAAGAAAGGTTTCATGTAAAAGGTAGTGATTGAACCGTGTCTTGAAGGAAATAAGGGATTCTTTGAGATGGAGGTGAGGCAGGGGGAGCTTTCCAGACATGGGAAATGTCTGTTGAAAGGTGAAGAGATGGGAAATGTAGTGCTACATGTTAGGAACAGCATGGTTTAGTTAGACCAGAGACATGGGAAGGGAAGTACAGTAATGGATATTGAGGCTGGAAGGAGAGGTTGTATAGGACTTTAAAAGCCAAGAATATGAGCTTATATTTTGTTCCAGTGGCATGAGAGAATTACTGGAGTTTTTTTGAATGGGGAGTGACCTGGTCAATTATGTAATTAAGGACCATTACTTTGATTGCTGTATGAAGGATGGATTGAAATGGGAAGAGACTTAAGGGCAGGGATACCAGTTGGAGGCCATTGCAATAGTCCAGATAAGAAGCAATGATGGTCTGCCAAAGTGGTGACTAAGTAAGTAGAAAGGAGAGCACTTAGTTATCAGTTAACTTTCTAGTCAACAGTTAACATCTTGGAAAGGACTAATAAGAATGTATATGCTTAGCATAGAGGCTGGGCACAAAGCCTGGCTATAAACAAGAGTGAGCAAGATAGAAAAAAGGAATTCAGGATCTAGAAGAGCTAGGTAGCCCCTTAGCCTTTGAAAGGACCTTAGGAATCCTTGATTCCAAAGCCTGACACCCTAATTAGTCAAAGAAGAAAGAAAAGTCTAGGACCAGACCAAAACCCTGGTGAGCCAGGATGTATCTGGGGTACCATACGTCAGTATGTACCATCTTAAATTTTTTTTCTTAAAAGTATATATGTTCACTTTGGCTATGGTGCAAATAGTTCTAGGGCAAGTCTAGGGTAGCACTTGGAAAGGGCATTATGATGGCAAATGGGCTAAAAGATCAACCCTTAACAATGCTGGGTTTTAAGAATATCTACATAGAACCCTATGTAACTTACAACAAGGGTATCCTAATCTAACATGAAACGGCTCTTAGCCATAAGGACCACAGTGAAGCCCAGTGTCCTGTGCTTGAGCACCAGAGCTACATGGTTGGCAGAGGCTGGACATCTAATGTGTTCCTTGGATTTCATGAAAATCATTATTTAATATTTATTAGAATACATCTGTACCTCATGAATCAAGCCTGATTGGATTCATTCGAAAGGATGCTTGGTGAAGAAAATGTCAGCAGAAGAGAAATAATGTTTGCCATGAGCAAACCTGCCTTTTGGCCAAAAAGCCAGGGTAAAAATGCAGACCTTGCCTCATGCCATCACTGTGAAGGTCTGTCTATAGACTTGGGCCTGCCAGCCCCCTGCTGTCAGCACCCTGGGGGCTGCTGCTGAGATCTTGGGCTTGAGGAAATTGTAATTCCTTCACGTACAGGGAGCATTGCCTAAATAACAGCAGTAAGGCAGGGGACAAATAATCTGCATGCATTTTTCTACTTTGTTTCCCTTCCTTGGTTTTACTCTTCCCACTTTTTTCCTTTCCTTTTTAACAAGTAAGTCCACAAGACAAGCTCCCCCATTCCCCCCACCCCAATCCAGCTAATTAATTCTGTTTTCCTATAGATTGCACTCAGGGAAGGGAGTTGAGACAGAGACAGTTCCCACTGGATGTAGATGTCCAGAAAGCAACAAATGTGTCCTATGAAGTTGCCAAGGCAACTGTAGCTGTTGCTGACATCACTGGAAGCAGAGGAAGGGGGGTTTTGAGGAGGGAGACAAACAAATTCCAGGTGTGCCTCCCTTAAGAAAACCTAGTCATAAAACGGATAAATTAGGGGTGGCTTCTTTGTATGATAAAAATATCCTTCTCTCTTCCAAAAATTCCTTCCTCAAGTTTTCTTGATATTGAAGCTTCTCTCATACATTTTTAGGAATTCTCTTTTGAAGGGTCCTTGTGCTTTTCTCAGGCTCGATGTGGACAAAAGGAAACATACCCTTAGCCTAAGTCCCCATGCAATGGAGACTCTACTCATGGATCTGGAAAATAACCAGAAATCAAGTAAGAAGGTATTTAATTAAACCATCCTGACAAAATATAACTAACAGAACAACCCATGCAGTAAAATTCTTCTTAACCTTTCACAAACTCGTTGGAAACAATTTCCCTTATAGACTTCTGTGTCAGTAAATGGAACAAATCCTTAAGGCCATAGTGGTGGTAGAGAGAGCCACACCCTGAAGACAATACAACAGAAGTTTTTAAATGGAGTGTGTGTGTGTGTGTGTGTGTGTGTGTGTGTGTGTGTGTGAGTGATAGACCCCTTTGGTGGTCTGGTGAAGCCTCTGGATTCATTTTCAGAATTTATTGTTCAAGTTTGGGTTTGTTTTTTTTTTTGGTTGTTGTTTTTAACTCTTCAAGATCCCATTTGGGGTTTTCTTGGCAGAGATACTGGACTGGTTTGTCATTTCCTTCTCCAGCTCATTTTACAGATGAGGAAACCGAGATAAAGAGGATTAAGTGACTTGCCCAGGATTGCCCAACTTGTGAGTGTGTGAGACCAGATTTGAACTCAGGAAGATCAGTCTTCCTCACTCCAGGCCCAGTACTCTATTGCTTAGCTGACTTCCCTTCCTTGAGTTCTTAGAATAATGCTTATTAAACACATTAAAAATACAAAGAAAAACTTATTTTGGAATATATCTTCATATGTATACATATATGTATCTAAACATAAAGATTTACACACATATACCTATGCATGTATTTATATACATATATTTATATAGAGCTTACTATGTGTTGGATACTATGTTAAGTGCTTTACAATTATTATCTCATTCAATTCTTACAACAACCTTGACAGGTAGGTCTTGTTATTATCCCTATTTTATAGAGGAGGAAACTGAGGTAAACAGAGGTTAAGTGACTTGCCCAGAGACACACAGCAAGGAACTATCAGAAGCCAGATTTGAACTCAAGCTGTCCTGACCCCAGGCCTGTTCTGCACTGTACCACTTAGCTGCCAATCTCTCTCTCTCTCTCTCTCTCTCTCTCTCTCTCTCTCTCTCTCACACACACACACACTGCACATGTATGTATACATGTACACATGTGCCTTTATACAACACACATGTATGTATATTTATTTATACATATGCCTGTTTCTGTATATACATATTCAGGGACCTCATGTTAGGAGCCCCAGCACTGGAACAACTCCCTGCCCTTCTGAGTTGTCCCAAGGTAAGATAGAATCTCTACCACAGTCAGTCACTGTGGGAGAGCCAACATGGATTTACCTCAGTGCCCTTGAGAGGTCCCTGGACCTGTGACAGCACTGCCTCCGGGCTTAGGCGATGATGGCAAGGCCTCTCGCCCCCATTAACCCTCTAGGCACTTGAGGGACTGCTAGGCCCCCAGCTGACCACGCCTTGTTCTAAGGAGTGAGGTACATCCGGGTCCACAAGGAATATCCTTGCTCCAGGTAGAAATCGCGAGATAAGAGTCCCAGGGTTAAGGTGTGCTTGACCTTAAAAGGCAGAAGGTGTTGTAATTGGCCAAGAGCCAAAATGGAAAGTGCTTGCGTAGGATAGGCTATATATGTAGAAGAGCAGGAAATAAAGTTGGAGTTGCCCCCTGAGTTGCTGTGTAAGTGTGCTTTGTTCTGCTCGGTGCTCCCCGCCACGAGGTCCGGAAAGGATCCGAAGACAAGTCACAAGGAGCCCAGCTTCCTAGTTTCCAGCTTAGGTGCCTCAGCCCCACCTCTGCCTCAGGGGATCACAGCTAGCCCTATTTTTGCAGGCATTGATCTGTTCCAAAATTCTCCTAGTCACTACCTCTCACACTTCTGCTTACCACAGCCATCTGATAAAGTTCAGTTTTATCTTTCATTTCAGCTCCTACAGATAAATAGTCTTTTAGCTTCAGTCCTTCCAGATTATCTAAACTCCATAAGATCAGGGAGTATTTCATTCTTTGTATGCCTTGCTCATGGTAGGAACTTAATAGATGCTCCTTGATTGATTGATTGATTGACATTTAATACATTCTTTGACTTATCTTTCATTTGCTTCAGGATCCGCCTGGGTGTCATAGAAAACCCCCTTAGACAGATAACTTGAGACATTCTGCCTTACAGGGGTGGGGAACCTGTGGCCTTGAGGTCACATGTGGCCCTCTATGTCCTCAAGTGCAACCTTTTGACTGAATCCGAACTTCACAGAAACAAAAGGTTTCGTTCTGTGAAACTTGCACTTAGTCAAAAGGCTGTACCCAAGGACCTAGACAGCTATATATGGCCTTAAGGCCGCTGGTTCTCCACCACTGCATCTACAGCATATATGTTCTTTAACTTAACCAACTGACTTTCTATTACCTCTTCCCTATCAGGGAGGGAGAGGGTCAGCCATTATTCCCCATGAAGGAGTTTCCTGGGGCTATGGCTAAATATATACATGTTTCCTTTATCTGTCCTTTCCATTTCCATCATGCTATGCAAAATTGTCTTGCAGCATTGAAAAGGACGCTCAGGGAAGAAAATGTCACTGGAAGAAAAATAATGTCTGTTACAAGCAAACTTGCCAGGGACTTTGGGCAAAATTTCAGAGTAAAAATGCAGGATTTACCCTGTGCCATCATTGTGACAATTTGTCTATATACTTGGAGCTTGCTGTCAGCACCCGGGGGGCTGGTACTGAGATCTTGGGTACCTCTTAAAGAGGAAAGAAAACATTGGTATGGGGGAAGGACAGAGTCAGTCCTCAGCTGGCATTCTTTCCATCCCAGTAAAGTCTTTGTCTCTTTAGTGTCAATTTATATAAATCATCAGTTATCAAGGAGGCTGGGTACAAAAGCATTTAAAATTCACTCACTACTCACTGAAGACCAGAGTCCTGTTCAACCTGACTCTGCTGCCAGGACCTAGATACATGACCAGGAAAAATCACCAGGCCTCCAAGAAGCCTTCTTGCTTCCTGAATGTGAGTTGGGTGGAAGCAGAGCTGCTTTTGAAGAAATATCTGGACTGTGGGAACATGCTACTATGGTCTGGAGTCCTCTGGACTTTTTTCTATCACCACTTTCCACATGTTCAATAGGGTGGAGGTGGTGAAGCACAAGGGGTAACCTAGGAGATCAGTTTGAAGGAACGCTTCTCCTGCTCCTCTCTCCATGACTTAGTGAACTATTTTGCCTCTAATACCAAGAAGGCTTTGGTTCCCTTCCTCCCTGAGGAGAACTAGGAGATGGTCTTAGGGTTTGTGGAGACCAACCAGGAGATTGGAGAAAGCACATAGTCCCCAAGCCTCCAGCCAGGAGAGGCTGAGTGAATCCAGCAGCTCCTGGACCAGGCAAGCCCTGCCCTGGCTGCCCATACCTCTGCCACCTGTGCCTGCTCAGGATGAGAACTACATTATGCCTATCAGTGATGAGCCCACAACCCAAAATGTAGATGAATAGGTAATGTCTCCAAACTTCTTGATTGGCCCCAAACACAAGGGACAAGGGAAGCCACTGCTTAAAGTGCCACCCATTCCCACCATGACCAAGAATCTCATCAGCCCCAAGAAAGTTGCCCCAGGGTCTTTCTAGTCCAAGATTTCCTTCATCCTATCCATTTCCACAGATGTTACTGAGGATCTGAAAAGGAAGCTATAGCAGAGGAGGGCCACCATAGAGCAGTGACACAACTTAGATTCAGGGAAAAGGCTTTAGGATCAATGGAGTCAAACCCTCTTTCAGACCCTACTCCCAAGGGATACTGCCTATCACCCTTCTTCCTCTTTCTATTCCCTCTAGCTCTAGTACTTTAGCAGTTAGGACACAGGTTGGGCTCCCATTCCCTTAGGGACTCCTTAACCCCCCCTCCCATTAGATATTAAAACTAAAGGAACATGATAAAAAGATCAGTCAGAAATGAAGATAAATACCTTTGAAAGTATAATTGTAGAAAACTGGAACTGGAAGAGACCTCATAAATGAACTGACTCAACAGCTTCATTTCAGAGGTAGTAGGAGCTCTATACATTTTTGTTGATGAAAAAATAGTGCATGCAACTATGGTGAATATGGAAATATGTATTACATGATAGCAATTGTATAGACTATATCAAACTGCCTTCCATTTTCAGAAGGGGGAGGGGGAGGGCAAGGAGAGAGGAAGGGAGAAAAATCTGGAGAAAAATGTGGATCTCAAAATCTTGTAAAAATGAATGCTAAAATATTCTTTTAATATGTATTTGGGGAAAAAATAAAAGACTATTTAAATTTAACAAAACAAAACTGGATAGGAATTGAATGGACACAACTAAAAATGTCTGTGACATTAGCTAATTTATATGCACTTAAAATCATATTTGTATTTCTAATATTTTCAGTTCTGTATAGATTCAACTTTGTTTATTGAAGTAAATGCACGAAATATTATTTTTTAAAAAACAGTGAGTAAAAAAAATAGGCCTTGAGAGGTGAGATGACTCATCTGTGCCCCCAGCATAAGTGTTCTGATTTCAGGTCCATTGCATCTATTCACTGAAATAGAGACAGGTGCAGTTTGTACAGAAAGATAGATAGCTTGGGATAACAGGATTTGATAGACAAACTAGCAATGTATAACCAGCTTTTCAAGAACACATCTACTATGTAAAGAGGAAGACTCATGTAGGGATTTTCCTTTCTTCCTTCCACTTTTTGCTCTTTTTAAAAAAAGTATTCATTTATTCAACAAGCTCTATGCTAGGCACTGTGCTAGAGATACAAAGCCAAACTGAAACAGTTCTTACCTTCAAGGAGTTTACATTCTATTGGAGTTTATGGTCTAGTTTTCAATTAATTAAAGCAGAAAAATGTTAGGAAGTAAGAAATGTCTGTCCTTTTAAATGATATGATTGGAAACTATGATTTAGTTATTTTTTAAATGGACAGAAATTTACTTTTTCTCCCACCTTCCCACTCTCATTCAATATATTTTATATATAATATGAATTACATATGTATATATGGGAATATGTGTGTATATATGCTTATATATGTAATTTTAATATATGTATTATATATATATTATGTAATATACTGCAGAGATCACCCATAAGGCACTCTGGCACTCCCAGAGGGACAAGCCAATCATCTGAGCTGAGGGGACTAGAATATCTGCCTCCATGATTCTAGTCTTTCCCATCACCAATTCATGCTTCCTATAGTCAATAAATTAATATTTCTTTTTTTAAAATAGTATTTTTTCCAGTTACATGTAAAGACAATTTTTAACATTCATTTAAAAATTTTTTTTGAGTTCCAAACTTTTCTTTCTCCCTCCCCACCCTCTCCTCTCTCCCCTCTCCCTAAAACAATAAGTAAGACATATGAACATTTTTGAAGCAAGTTCAGCCATGTGACACTCTTGCTCAAGAAGCTTCAGGGGGTCCCTCTTGCCTTTTCTGCTTGACATTAGAAAGCCTTTAAATAATGTGGTTCTAACCTTTCTTTTCAGATTGATTTCACATTCTTCCTCCTTATATGCTCTCTGGTTTAGTCAAATTGACCAACTTAATGTTTTCATATATGACATTCCACTACTTTTCCCATGTATTTTTTTTCCTCCATGCCTAGAATACTCATCATCACTCCTGCTTTAGCTTCCTACAAGGCTCAGCCTAAGCTTCCACAAAGAAAGAAAAGAAAGAGCCAAAGATGACTCTTTTGTAGGAGGGCAGCTTGGACCAGAAAGGAGGTGACTGGTGTTCCTATCTGGCTTTTCCTCTTGGTCTATTTTCCCCCACCTATGTTATGCATGACATGCTGTGCTATGAGGTGCTGGAGACCTTGGGAACAGAAAATGCCAAAGTATTTGAATGATGATGTCTCTATGTCACAAAGTCAATGACAGCTCTGCCCTTGGCAATACCTTCTATTACTAGAAAGTGTAGCTGTGAAGTGACCTGAAGCTGAATTGTTAAGTGCCCACTTGTTCATTGAAGATAGCTCTGAAATGAAGATAAACTATCTCTCAGATTCCCTTATTTCCTTGGTTGTGCCTATATCAGAGGTTATGGGGACCGTGACAATTAGAAGTCACAAAAGTCCTTGGCAATGTCAAATGATACATCAAAAACTGATATGATTTTAGAGTGAAAGGACCCTAAAGAAGATATATTACCATTTGTTTTGCCAATGTACCTTAAGGACGATGGGGCCTTTCCATGTTGCTTGCTGAGTTGTCTCTATTAGAAAGTGAATTGGAGAAAAGGGACTATCTCATTTTTTCTTTTTGTCTCCCCACCATTTAAAACAGTGCTAAGCACATAGTAAGAGCTTAATAAATGCTTTTTCATTCATTCATACTCCTGCAATACTATAAGAATATTCTAACTGAAATTGCTACCAACCCATATTTTCCCCTTTCTAATCCATTCTGCACAGAGTAGCATTCATTTCCATTGTATCACTTTGTTTAAAAAAGAAAAAGAAAAGAAAACAAATCTTTAAAAGGCTCCCTATTGCCCACAACAAAAAGTCTAAATTGCAATGGGCTAAGGAATGAATCAGTAGTATGAAAGTGGAGGCATTCAATAGAATTTAAGTTTGAAAAGTTTAGCAATAAAAGCAAAGCAAATATAATAGTAGATTAAAGGGCATTGTGTTCAAGAAAAGGTATTTTACTTTAAGTTTTTGTTTGGATCTGTTTAATAGTATCTTGATTTCTCATAAAGTCACTAGCTTCCATTTGCTCCAATCTAATTCTGAAGGAAATTTTCTCTTCAGTGAGCTTTTGAGATTCTTTTTCCACCTGACAAATTTGGCTTTTTAAGGCATTCTTCTCCTCATTGCCTTTTTGAGCCTCTTTTGCCATTTGAGTTAGTTTATTTATTTTTTTTTTTGGAGGGCAATTGGGGTTAAGTAACTTGCCCAAGGTCACATGGCTAGGTTTTTTTTTATTTGTGTGTGTTAAGTGTCTGAGGCTGGATCCGAACTCAGGTCCTTGTGACTCCAGGGCCGGCGCTCTACTCACTGTGCCACCTAGCCGCCCCGAGTTAGTTGATTTTTTAAGGTGTTATTTTCTTCAGTCAGGTTGTTGACTCTCTTTTCATGATATTCTTGCATCATTCTCATTTATCTTCCCAATTTTTCCTCCACTTCTCTTATTTGGTTTTCAAAATCTTTCTTAAGCTCCTCTATGGCCTATAACCAATTTATATTTTTCTTGGAAGCTTTTGGTGCAGGAGTACTGACTTTGTTGTCTTCCTCCTGTTCCATGCTTTGATCCTTTTTGTCCCCCAAAAAGGAATCTAAGGTTTGACCGCTGTGCTTGCTTTGCTTCCTTTGCTTGCTCATGTTGCCACACAATTACTTGACTTTTGAGCTTTTTACCACAGTAGAACTCTGCTTCCAGAGAAGAGACCTTTGTCCCAAATTGCTGAGGTTTCCACAGTTGCTGGAGCTATTAGTTGGGTGCCCTCTCTGAAGCCTCCACTGGTTCTGGCACCTGGTCATGTACCCCAGAACCTCTACCCTAGACAGCAATTCAGATCCAAGCAGGTTAAAGTAAGAGCAATTACTCCTCAGACTGTTTGCTTGATCCCCTCATGATCAGCAGGCCAGGAGCTCTGAAGCAGCTGTGTGGCGGTGGCCAATCACCTCAGCTGCTTCTACCTTGAGGGACAGAGGCCGGACCACACTCTTGGTCCCCCTGTTCCCAAAGTCCACTGACCTCTTACTTTGTCTTTGGCATTTATGGGTTGACAAATCTGGAAGCTGCCACAGCTGTTGGTGATCTATTCTCTTGATGTCCCTCTAGCTGTGGCTGGTTGGGCCGCCCTGAAGCTAAAACTGCAGACTCAGGTGGTGCTGGGCTCAGCTCCCAGTGCTGCGACAGATCCTTCTTGTTGTCTGTATGCTGGGCTGCCTTCAGCAGGAGGTTTGTTTCTCTCTGTCACTTTGTGGGTTCTGTAACTCTAAAGTTTGTTTAGAGTCATTGGAAAGAGAAATGAGAAGGATGCAGGAAAAGTATGAAATGAGGGTCAACAGCCTGACTGAGGAAAACAACACCTTAAAAAATAGACTAACTCAAATGGCAAAGGAGGCCCAAAAGGGCAATGAGAAGAATGCCTTAAAAAGTCGAATTTGCCAGATGGAAAAAGAATCTCAAAAGTTCACTGAGGAGATTCATTCCTTCAGAGTTAGACTGGAGCAATGGAAGCTAATGACTTTATGAGAAATCAAGATGCTGTTAAGCAGATCCAAACAAACGAAAGATTAGAAGGCAATGTGAAATATCTCATGGGAAAAACCACTGACCTGGAAAATAGATCCAGGAGAGACAATTTAAAAATTATTGGACTACCTGAAAGCCATGATCAAAGAAAGAACCTAGAAATCACCCTTCAAGAAATTCTCAAGGTTATATATGTGCAATTATGTGAAATATATTTACATATTAGTCATGTTGTGAAAGAAGAAACAAATCAAATGAGGAAAAAAAACACGAAAAAATAGAGTGAAAATAGTATGCTTTGATCTGTATTCAGACTTCATCAATTCTTTCTCTGAATGTGGATAGCATTTTCCATCCTGAGTCCTTTGAAATTGTCTTGTACTGTTTATATTAGTCTTTCATATTTGATCATCTCACAATGTTGTTGTTGTACTAGTTCTACTCCACTTTGCATTAATCCATGTAAGTCTTTCCAGGTTTTTCTGAAATCTTCCTGCTCATTATTTCTTATAGCACAATAGTATTCCATTACATTTACACAAATAAAACCAATTCAATTAAGCTTAGAAGGAAAACAGAAAGCTTGGAAACAATTTTTATAGTGTGTCTCTGATAAAGGCCTCATTTCTCAAATATATAGAGAACTGAGTCAAATTTGAAAATTGCAAGTCATTCCCCAATTGATAAATGGTCAAAGTATATGAACAGGTAGCTTTTAGATGAAGAAATCAAAGTTATCTATAATCATATGAAAAAATGCTCTAAATCACTATTGATTAGAGAAATGCAAATTAAAACAGCTCTGAGATACCACATCTTACTTATCAGATTGACTAATATGACAGGGAAAAGAATGATAAATGTTGGAGAGGATGTGGGAAAATTGGGACACTAATATACTGTTGGTAGAGTTGTGAACTGATCCAACCATTCTGGAGAGAAACTTGGAACTATGTCCAAAGGGCAATCAAACTGGGCATACTCTTTGATCCACTAATACCACTACTTGGTCTGCATCCCAAAGAGATCATAAAAAAAAGGAAAGGACCTACCTGTACAAAATATTTATAGAAGCTGTTTTTGTTGTGGGAATTGAACTGGAATTTGAAGGGATGCTCATAAATTGGGGAATGGTTGAAAAGCTGTGGTATATGAATGTAATTTGTTTTATAAATTTTGACTCAATTCTCTATATATTTGAGAAATGAGGCCTTTATCAGAGACATTTGCTGTTGAAATTATTTCCCAGTTTTCTGTTTTCCTTCTACTCTTGATTGCATTGGTTTTGTTTGTGTAAAACCTTTTTAATTTAATCTGATCAAAATATCCACTTTACATCTCGTAATGCTCTCTATCTCCTGTTTGGTCAAAAATTCTTTCCTTCTCCATAGAACTGACAGAGAAAGCATTCCTTGCTTTACTAATTTGCTTTATGGTATTACCCATTTTGTTTAAATCATGTACCTACTTTCCCCTTATCTGGGTATATAGTCTAATATATTGGTCTATATTTCGTTTCTGCTGTGCTGTTTTCCAGTTTTCTAGGAAGTTTTTGTCAAATAGTGAATTCTTATCTCAGAATCTGGGGTCTTTGGGCTTATCAGACAATTTCTAATATAATTTTGAATAGGTAACGAACATCTTTGCTTCCCCCGATCTTACTGAGAAGGCTTCAAGTTTATCCCTCTTACAGATAGATAACACTTATTCTTGGTTTTAGATAGATACTACTTTTCATTTTAAGAAAGGTTCCATTGATTCTTATACTTTCTAGTATTTTTCATAGAAATAGTTATTGTATTTTGTCAAAAGCTTTTTCTGAACTTTTTTTTTTTTAAGCAATTGGGGTTAAGTAACTTGCTCAAGGTTACACGGCCAGTCATTATTTATGTGTGGGTGCTCATTTTCTGAGGCCGGGACCAATCCCAGGTCATCCTGACTCCAGGGCTGGCGTTTTTACTCACTGTGCCACCTACCCACCCCTTTTTCTGCACTTTTTGATAGGATAATATTATTTTTCTTGTTTTTGTTATTGATATGGTCAATTAGGTATATCACTATTTTAATATTAAACCAATTCTGCATTCCAGGTATAAATTTCAGCAGGTTGTATTCTATGATCTTTTGTGAAATATTGTTGTAATCTTATTACAAATATTTTATTTAAAACCGTTGCATCAATATTCATTAGGGAAATTGGTCTGTAATTTTCTTCCTCCATTTTTGTTCTCCTTGGTTTAGAGAAGAAATATACTTTGTCATAAAAGGAATTTGATAGGACTCCTTTATTTTTTCAAATAGTTTATGCAGCATTAGAATTGTTTTTCAAATGTTTGGTAGAATTCACTTGTAAATCCATCTGGTCCTGAGGATTTTTTTCTTAGGGAGCTCTTCTGCAGCTTGTTCATGTGTGTGTGTGTGTGTGTGTGTGTGTGTGTGTGTGTGTGTGTGTGTGTGTGTGTGTTTTTCTTGGTCTAAAATAGGCTCATTTAAGTATTTCATTCCCTATTCTGTTAAACTAGGCTATTTGTATTTTTGTTAATATTTATCCATTTCACTTAGATCATCAGTTTTATTGGCATATAATTGGGCAAAATAACTTCTAATTATTGCTTTGATTTCATCTTCATTGGTGGTTCATTTTACCTTATCATCTTTGATACTGATAATTTGTTTTTCTTTTCTTAAAGCACAGTAACCAATCATTTATCTGATCTATTTTATTATTTTTTCTTCATAAAACTAACTCCGAGTTTTATTTACTAGTTCAATGGGTCTTTCGCTTTCAATTTTTATTAATCTTTCCTTTGATTTTCAGGATTTCTATTTTGGTGTTTAATTGGAGGTTTTAAATTTGTTTTTTTTCCTAGTTGTTTTCTCTCTCCTTTTTTTTAGTTGCATAGTAAATGTATTGATCTGCACTTTCTTCTTCTTTTTTTTATGTAAGCATTAGGTTGATGTTAATGTTACCTTTCTGTGCTGCTCAAATGACTGGATGATATGGCTCCTGTTCTTGTCAGAACTTTACCTTGGAGCTCAGGAGGGGCATTCACATTTTCTCCCCCATTATCTTTCAATTCTCCTCTTTTCTCTGGGGCAACTGGTCTGAGTAATTACCAATTTAATTCCCAATATAGTTGTGAAAAAGGATAGAGGAATATAATCTACTCCACCTCAGGCACCTACTCTGAGGAAAAAGAGTTGTATCACTCATTACAGCTATATATCTCCAACACCTGCTTTGGGGTACATGAAGGGGATGATTCTTTTCCTATACCCATTCCAAAGCAGGTCCAAAATATCTCTTAGTTATTTCCTATCAGCCATAACACTTTCAATTGTTTGTTGAGAACTACATGGGTATACTAAAGAGGCAATTCTTTACTATTATGTTATAAGAAAAGATGAATAGGATGGTTTCAGAAACATCTGGGAAGATTTATATGAATTTTTCCCCTTCAGTACTTCTTTGCTTGCATCTCACAAATTTTGATTATGTTGTCTCCTTATTATCTTTAATGAAATTATTGATTATTTCTGTGATTTATTCTTTGACCCACTCATTTTTTAGGAATAAATTATTTAGTTTTTAATCACTTTTTAATCTATGCTTCCAAGGCCTTTTATTGAATGTGTTATGCATTATGGTCTGAAAAGAGTTCATTTAATATTTCTTCTTTTCTGATTTGTTTTTAAGGTTTTTATACCCTAATACATAGTCAGTTTTTGTGAAGGTGCCATGTCCAGTTGAGGAAAAGGTAAACTCCTTTCTATTCCCATTCAGTTTTCTCCAGAGGTCTATCATATCTAATTTTTCTGAAATTCTAATCATCTCTTTAACTTCTTTTTTATTTATTTTATGGTTAGACTTATCTAGTTCTGAGAGGAGAAAATTGAAGACCCCCTACTAGTATAGTTTTGCTGTCTATTTTCTCACATAACTAATTTAAATTTTATTTAGAGAATTTGGTTGCTATGCCATTTGGTGCATATATGTTTAGTATTTATATTATTTCATTGCCTGTGGTAACTTTTAGCAAGATATAGTTTCCCTACTTATCTCCTTTAATTTTTGCTTTTACTTTTTTGATATCATGACTGTTAACCTCTACCTTTTTACTTCAGCTGAAGTAAAATAGAGTCTGTGCCAGTCCCTTATTTTAACATTATGTATGTCTTTCTGTCTCAAATGTGTTTCTTGTAAACCACATGTTGTTGGTTTCTGGTTTCTAATCTATTCTCCTACAATCTTCCATTTTATGGGCGAGTTTATTTCATTCAATTCATTACTAATTGTATATTTCCCTGCTATCCTATTTTATTTTGTTTATCCTCTCTCTCTGTCTCATCTCTCTCTGTGTCTCTGTCTCTGTCTGTTTCTCTCTGTCTCTCTGTCTCTCTCTCCTTTCTTCCTCTTATCATCCTTCCCCTCACTGTCTTTTATTACCTTCCATTCTTCCACTCCTATCTCCCCACTTGGCAAGATGGATTTCTATACTTAACTGAGTTTTTATGTATGTATGTATGTGTGTGTGTGTATATATATATATATATATATATATATATATATATATATATATATATATATATATTCTCCCTTCATTGAACCAGCTCAAATGAGTTAGATTCAATCACTGCCCATTCTTTCTCCATTTCCCCCTCTATTGTAAAACTTTTCCTTGTGCGTCTCTTTTGAGATAATTTCCCCCATTCTTTCTGCCTCTTCTCCTTTATCCCGGTATTTCCTTCTTTATCACCACTCCATTTTTAGAGATCATCACAATATAATCAACTTGTACCTGTGCCCTCTGCTTATGTAGATTCCTTTTAACTACCCTAATATTGCTATAATGATTTCTCTTTCATTTTTACTTTTTATGCTTTTCTTTAGTTGTGTGTTTGAATGTCCAATTTTCTATTCAGTTCTGGTCTTTTCATCAGGAATGCTTGATGTTCACTATTTCTTAGCTGTCTATTTTTTCCCCTACAGGTTTGTACTCAGTTTTTCTGGTCTTTTGTTGTTGTTATCAATTTGTTCATTTCCCATCCTATTTCTTGACTTTTTTGGAAAGCAATGTTGGGAAAGCTGGGCTATAATGCCTCCTTTACTCTGCCATCTTAGCTCTGACTCTTTCACATTTTTATAATTTTTTAAAAATGGTCAATGACTAGAAGAAGATTGAAGGTGCAGGGATGGGTTGGGAGTAGGCGAGTTGAGGGGATGAAATCAAGATCACAAATAAGGAATTATCCTTGAAAAGGAAAAGAAACATTCTTAAAGAGAAGCTGGATGGAGATTAAAAAAAAAACCCAGGGGAATGGAAAAGAGCGAAAATCGGGCTGTTCTGGTGGCTTGCTTTGTTTTTCTCAGTAAAACTAGGAGGGTTTCATTTCACTGGGGTGAAGGAGGCAGGAATGAGGTCTTACCAGATTTCTTTGCATTGAAAGGAAACCTTTATAAGGCCCTGTTACTTACTGCAGAATGGAGGGAAACCATATTGTGACCAGAGCAGTCTTTTGTTGGCCTTACATTTAAATTTTTCTTCATCCTCTGGATTTCTCCAGCAGCCAGATTCTTTGAATTTCCCTCCAGAATGACTATCACCATGTGATAATATTCTTTGGAAAGGAGAGCATTGACAAAGTTATTACCCTCTGTCCTAAATTTGTAAGTCTTTGCCAGGGACATGGGGATTGTCATCTGGGAACTGTCTCAAATTCCTGGCCTCAAAGATGAGCTAGACAGAACTGTCTGATATTTACAGACTAATATGCCTGGTGGCCAAAAATAAGTTGTCTCTCTGAATTTAAAATTCTAAATTTAGGGGATGGAACTAAGAATATAAGGTGTACCTTGTTTACATAATCATTGTGCAACTATGGGCAGATCCCATAACCTGTTTGAGTTTCAGTTTCCTTATCTGTAATATGGAAACAGAAATACTTGTATCTCCTATTTCTAAGACACCTAGTTGTCATAGTGGATAGAGTTCTGGGCTTGGAGTAAGAAAGACTAATCTTCCTAAGTTCAAATTTGGCCTCAGACACTTACTAGCTGTGACCCTGGACAAGTCACTTAAACCCTGTCTGTCTTAGTTTCCTCATCTGTAAAATGAACTAGAGAAGGAAATAGCAAATGACTCCAATATCTTTGCCAGGAAAACCTAAAATGGGATCACAAGAAGTCAAACATGACTGAAAATCAACTGAACAACAGAAACAGCAAAAACCTCTTACCTCAGAGGACTACTCCAAGGACAGACCTTGGTAAAGCTTAATGCACAATATAAAGTACATTAATCCTCCCTTAAAATTGCATGCAAACTAAGTTCTATTTTATTTTTTTAATCAAATGCTTTATTAACTTCTAGTTTACATCATTCATTTCCGCAAGACTTTGAGTTACAAATTTTCTCCCTGTTTTTCCCCTACCCACCACCCCAATATAGCAACCCCACTGGATATCCCCTCCACCTAAATTTTATTTTAAGTGCAGTAGGAGAGTGCTATATTTAAAGGTGTCCCCTCTGGTCATATAACATCTGGAGTATTACATTCAGTTTATGGTATATTTTTATAGGAGTTATTTTCAAACTGGAACAATTTCAGAGGGGTGCCATAGGATGATGAAGAATTTCTAAGCAGTGTCACATGAGGAGCAATTGAAATAGCTGAGGATTTTTAGATTGGAGAAGACTAAGAGTACCCATTAGGGAAAACACGGTATCTTCAAATATTTGAACAGCTATAGTGTGAAGAAGGTAGTAGACTTATTCTGTATTATAGACTTAGGATCAATGGATGGAAATTATAGGAGGAAGATTTTGGCTTAATATAAGAAAGAACTTTACATTGAATAAATGAGTAGGTTGAATAACAAGATAGTAGAGAATGGTTATTTGTTAAGGATGTTGCGGAAGGTCCTGTTGTATTGAGTGGGAGGATGAATTAGATGATCCTTAAAGCTTCTTCCAGCTCTTAAGATGTTATAATTCCATTTATTTCACCACGAATTCTTTTGTAAGGCAAAATGAAACCCCATAAAAACCCAATAATCACTCACTGGTATATAATATATGCATATTATATATACACGTATATATAGATGCACGTATGCATGTATATATACATAGCTGTATGCATATATTTACACACATTATATATATATGTTTTTCACATACTAGGATTTTTTAAAACAGGGTATACCTGTGGAAGCATACCAAGGAAGATTTAGATATACTATTAAATCTGAATGAAAGTAATTTAAATTTTTTTTTTTTTTTTTGCTTTTTGGAGGGCAATTGGGATTAAGTAACTTGCCCAAAGTCACATGGCTAGTAAGTGTGTCCAGTGTTGGATCTGAGGTCAGATTTGAACTCGGGTCCTCCTGACTCCAGCATCGGTGCTCTATGCACTGCGCCACCTAGCCGCTCCAAGTAATTTTATTTTTAAAAAATGTACAAAATTCTGTGTATGTTTGGAAGTTATCTTGGGAAATTAGTAATAAGACCTTGCATTTGCATAGCCAAGAGAAGAGAAGATTAAAGGAAGATAATTATCTTTATTGTCTTCAAGTATCTGTGATGTCTATTCAGTTCTGGTCTTTTCATCAGGAATGCTTGAACAGTCCAGGAGGTTAATGGGACCAAGTATCATTATCCCTATTTTACTGATGAAGAAATTGACACTCAGACAAGAAGTGATTTGTCTAGGGTCACGAAGTTATCTGGTGTCAGAGCTAGGACTAGGACCCATGTCTCCTGACTCCCAGTTCAATGTCTTCTTCAGCATACCTGTAACACTGCAATGCATTGGTCAGAAAATGCCCTGAACCTCTGCAGGCTGGTTTTGGTTCTTCCATGGTACGTGGACCAGCTCCTTGACATCTATAATAGGTTGCATTTAGCACCACCTTTTTCAGTCCTATAAAATAGAGATGACAAGACCACTAAGCTGTTTGGTATATCATTTGGTATTAAGGACACTGTGCCTGAAAGAGTTTGGGAGCTCCTCAGGGAAGATACAAAAGCAACAAAGTGACAGTGGGTGCCTAGCTCCAAAGGCATCTTGGGGTCCATGACACAAGGGTGGAATGAGGTCCTTCTGGTGCTGCCAGTAATAAAGCACCCAGTGATTAAAGCCAGACTCGCCTTGGATCAAATTGCGAGGTGGTGAGGACTAGAATAAGGCTTGAATATCATATAACCAGTGAAAAAACTCATCTTCTATCCAACTAGAGCAGTGTGACAGGCTGCCAAATGAAAGAACTCTATTTCCTTTATGGGGGGAAACCTTCTGGTGCCTGATGAGGTCCCTGTGGTTACATTAATGCTCCATCTGCTCAAGTGGAGAGCTGAGAGCTCCTCTGGCAAGATTTGTTTCTCTCAGGTTGAACACCTTTCTCCCACTTGGCAACCAACCATATAGTTACCGAAACAAATCTGTGCACAGGCGTGCTAAAGCACAAGGTTTTCTGAACAACCCATGCATCAGGACCTCAGGTCTAGGCCAGACAAATGAAGTAGACACATTGGCCTTGGGGATGGGGCGTGGGGAGGGAGCAGATGGACAAAAGGGATACTGCCAGAAGGAAACACCTGCCTGAGATTTCAGCTGTGGGATTCCCTACAATCTGATTTTCAGCCAGAAACTGTGTCAGACTTTATGATTAGGCACACCCATAGATAAATATCCCTTGTTAAAGAAAATCTAAACATGGACATTTTTTCTTGAGTTCATATTAGTTATTTGGTCACCAATCTACTAATTCCCAATCCTCCAAGGCCCATCTGGAGTCCCACATCGTTTAAAAAGTCCTTGTCTCCTCCAACACTAGTCCCTGGATCTAGTAAGGGAACTGTTAATAAGGAATAAGTGACCTTAAGGGTCATCTAGTCCAATTCTCTTATTTTATAGATGAAGAAGTCAAGGCCTGAAAACATTAAACAACTTAGCCAAAGTCACAGATGCATTAAGTGGAAGAGCTAGGATTCAGACTCCAAACCTATGACTCCAAGGTTTGTGTTTTTTCCATGACCTCATGCTACCTTAGTGATTGATTCCAAAAGCTGTTGCTTGATTTCCCCAGTCCCTTCATGCTTCAGCATCACAGAAGGCGCATTGCTAAAACTGTGTGCTCATGGCCATTACATAGTAAGAGTTTAATAAATTTGATTGTTAAGTATTAGGGAATGTTTTATTCTTTAAGTGGGGAGATGGAAAGCAGAGATAGTCTGTCTTTTTTCTCTTGAAGATTCTTTCAATTGATGGGTAGGTGGAATAGTAGTTCTGGTGATCAAATGCCTGCAAGTTATTACAGAGTAGCATAGGGTGAGGTAGGATGGGGGTGAAGGGGAAGAGAAGAAGGTGAGGGTGGAAATAATCCAGATACAGCCAGTTCAGGAAATGACCACACCAAGAATCATAAGCAACCAGCTATTGCTATTTACCCTGTTTGGGACTCCAGATGTACCATAAGTGGGCAGAATGCAATAGTTTTGGGCAGTTTCTGTTCTAAAGGAAGGTAGCACCTGAGAAGTCAGTGACATGAGGAGCCAACTTACTGTGTGACTCTGGCCAAGGACAGATCTCTATCACCTTTTCCTTCAAGTCAGTTAGCAAAGCTATTAGATTGAAGTAGAATAAATCTGCAAAATTAATTAAACTACTCATTGCTATGTTTGTTTTTGCTATAATATGAATGAATGAAAAGCATTTATTAATGCTTAAAGCATTTATTCATCTTTATTATGTGCTAGTTCACTGTGCGAAGAGCTTGGGATACAGGACAAAAGAGAGACAGTCCTGCCCTCAAAGAGCTTATATTCTAGTAGGAGAATTAACACATGGGGGGATAGTGGCCAGGGAAGGGACTTTTGATCTGGAGAGTCACTGGAATGATTTGCTGATTCATTGAGTGACTGATTCACATGACCCTTCTGAAATCAGTGGCTATATTGACTTGATTAATGTGCCCAGATTGAGAGGTGGGAGGGTGGGATGTGCACTATAGTAAAGTATGATGATGGTGGCTGGAATGGATTGGAGTATAACAGCATGGCTCCAGGGAAGTCCCGAGTCCCTAAAAGATAGGTAGATAAAGCAGTTATTTTCCCTGGGCTCTGTCTGTGACAGCTGTCTTTGAACTGTTTCTTTTGTGCTTATGATGACTGAAAAGTCAAGGAAATCACCTCCTTAAGGGAACTAGCCTCGAGTTACAGGAAGTGAGGACCATTGGGTCTTAGAGCATTTCCTGGGCACCAAGAGTGTCTTGCTCAAGGTCACACAGCCACCATGGTCAGAGGCAGGATTTGAACTAGGCCTTCCTGATTCCAAAGCCAACTTTCCGTTTCTCCACATTGCCTCTTGGATCTATGTATTCTATTGCACTAGAAAGTCCTACATCAGTCTGTTGGGAAAAGGAGAGACAGGGGAAAAAGCTCGGGGAAAAAGAAAGAGATAGGGAAGAGATAGAAGGAGGGAGATTTCTTTCCTTGTGTTCAGCTGCTGAAGAAAGCAATTCTTCATATGCTGTGCTGGTCATGGATGATGTGTAAAAGATGGATGACTGGGTCCAAGGAAGATTGCCAGGTATCTAGAGAAGTCAGACAGCCTTCCACTCCAATTTGGAATCTGTGATCTCTATGCAGGACAGAGTCTGCCATGAACATGCTGTCTAGTCTTGGACAAATCCCTTTTCTTTTCTAGGTGTCAATTTTAAACAAAAAGCATTGGAGTTGGTATCATCCAGCCCGAAATATTTGTGCCTGTGCTTTTTTTGTTTTGTTTTTGTACATATCATCATCATAAGCTTGCTTTTGGAGGTCAGTAAAAAACAAATTGTAGGACTCAGACTATTTGTTCAAAGTTTGGGCTTTACAATATAAGAGCCTTTCATCTGAGGGTTTCAAAAGTACTTGCAAATTGTAATAAAGTCAAACATTCAGCTGACCTAAAGTATTATAAAAAGCAGCTTAAGTATCTGGTTTGGTATTTTTTTTATCCTTGTCTCTTAAATAGAGTTCATTTTATTTTATTTTATTTGAAAAACCACTGTGGGACGTCTCCTTAGTGAGAGACATCTGGCAACTTGAGTAGATTTCATGTAAAGGCAGAGTAGGTGGTTTCCTAGGTGACATCATTTGAAGCATTATGTCTGGAAGACTCCATGCCAATAATATGACTTTTACTGTCTTGCTATAGTACCTAAAACCTACTATTAGAGATTCATTTTTTTTGGGTTAAGACGTTATAACTCTAGTAGTGCCCTTTCAAAATGTAAACATTCCTGGGAATGTTAACCTATTAAACAATTATCAGCCATTAATACCTGAATGTAAATTAATTAACCAGATTAACCCAGCACAGTGAAGAGTGAATGGGAGGTTGGATAGGTAGGGAGAAAGATTAGAGAATATAGGATCCTGAGGCGGCTAGGTGGCACAGTGAGTAGAGCACCGGCCCTGGAGTCAGAAGGACCTGAGTTCGGATCCGGCCTCAGACACTTAACACACAAACAAACAAAAAAAACCTAGCCATGTGGCCTTCGCCAAGTTACTTAACCCCAATTGCCCTCCAAAAAAAAAAAAAAGAGAGAGAGAGAATATAGGACCCTGTCAGGACAAGTAGAGGGGATGGGGAACCGTGGTAAGGGATTGTAGGAAATCAGAGCTTGTGGTTGTTGTTATTATTTGTCCTTTGTTCTCAAAGAGGACCCAGGGGAAAATGAAGGCACTAAGGGATGAGAGGGCACTCAAGACAACTGCTTTATTTCAAAAACATGGAGAAGTATGACCTTTCATATAATGGATACCATAAATACTTGTTGAATCTTATCTGTTCATGAACAATTGCTCCCAAGCATTGTTAGACACCTTGGGAGAGCTCCATTTTTCAGATTACATTTAGTGCCATTTAATACATGCAAAAAAATGACTTAGATAACTATGTCCTTCACACAATTTTTTTACCATATATATGTGTGTTTCAATTAAATACATATTTGCATTGTGTGCAAGGCATTGGTTAAACAACAATTAACATTTATGGATTTTTTGACCCTTATAACTCAATGGCCCAGTGTACGGTTTGGGGGTTATCTCTCACAGAAACTCTTTGGCTCATGTCTCCATCTTGGAAGCATTTGCCTTTGATGTGTCTCTCATGAAAAATTGCTGGCTGCCTCATTTTTCTCTCAAAAAATGGGCATTCACTGATAATCGTTCAGTCAATTGAGACAGTGAGTTTATATAAGTATAGGCTTTATTTAGCTTGATACCACCACCACCAACAAACTCATCTAATCGATTCATGTCACATCCCATAGATGGTCAGGAAAATCTTCTCCCCATTCCTACAGGGAATGTGCAATCTTTCTGACTTATAGTACTACCCTTTGTAGCTGAGTATTGCTAGGGAGTCAATCATCTACTCCTGGTGGGTCCTACTTTCTCCACAGGAAATGAAATCAGAGTTGAATTGTGACAGTCAGCCTCCCCCCAAAACTTACATAGTCCACATAGTTCATAGTCTTGTTGTTATTCAGTTATTTTCAGTTGAGTCTGACTCTTTGTGACCCCATTTGGGGTTTTCTTGGCAAAGATCCTTGGAGTGGTTTGCTATTTCCTTCTGATCATTTTAAAGATGTGGAAACTGAGGCAAACAGCTTGCCCACAGTCAAACAACTAGTATCTGAGGCTGTATTTGACCTCAGCAAGGTGGATCTTCCTGACTCCAGGTCCAGTGTTGTATACACTGCATCACTGAACTACCCCCAGCTCATAGTACCTGCCAAGAAAATGTTTCAGGTTTGATCTTCTGTTCCCCATTGAAGCTCTGTCTTTACTTCTTTACTGCTCTTCGGTGTACATTGTTCACTTAATGTGTCTCTCTCTCTCTTTCTCTCTCTCTCTCTCTCTCTCTCTCTCTCTCTCTCTCTCTCTCTCCCCCCTCCCTCTCTCTCTCTCTCTCTCTCTCTCTCTCTCTTTCTTGTCTCCCTTTATTTCTGCTGTGATGCATGCGCTGAATATATTATTATACCCATTTTACAGATGTAGAAATAGAGGTTTAACAAGGTCAAGAGACTTGACCAAAGACATAAAGCTACTTATGGCAGAACTGGGACCCAAAAACATATCTTTTGACTCCAAGTCTATTTGATCTTAAATTTGGGATGGATTGCTGGACCTAGAATCAGTAAGTAGCTATAAGTTCAAATCCAGCCTCAGATATTACTAGCTGTATGACTCTGGGCAAGTCTTTTAAACTCTCTCACTGCTTTGGTTTACTCACATGCAAAATGGAGATAATAGCAACACCTACCTCACATGGGTTGTTTTGAGGATCAAATGAGATAATATTTGTAAAATACTTTGCAAACCAGCAAGCAGTATATAAATGCTTCTTCCTCCTCCTCCTCCTCCTCCTCCTCCTCCTCCTCCTCCTCCTCCTTCTTCTTCTTCTTCCTCTTCCTCTTCTTCTTCATTGTTAATGGAGGTGACCTTGGGCAGTTGAAGGCTATGGTTGTGGAGCATAAGCTCTAGTAGATTTTATCAAATTGGAAAATCTTTGGGCAGAAGCATAGGAATTGATGGTTATCTTTTGTCTTGGTCTTAGCCTGGTTAAACTGAGAGACACTCCTGAGCAGCAGGTGAGCTATTAAGTGAGGAAGTGTTAGATTATGGTACCTTGTGACACCATTTATTAAGTTGTACAATCTGTATTGATGGAGAGGGTGGCCTCACCAAAGAAATGAAGCAGATTCTTGAAATATCAGTGCTGACACTATTTAGATCAGATTTCTTGACCATTTTTGTGTTGTGGACCCTTTTGGATGTCCAATGAAGCCTAGCCTGAATAGTGTTTTTAAATAAATAAAATAAAAACACATAGGATTCCAGGGGAAACCCATTATTTTGAATACACTTAGCAAAATATTTTAAAAACAAATACATGGAGCCCAGGTTAAGAACTTCTGATTTAGACCATGGACATGCACTGTGATCTCAGTAATATATGGATTTCTAAGTGTGCTTGGGACTGCAACAATCTCTATTTGATTTCTCTTTAATTATACAATATTTCTTTTAAAATTGAAATGAATTAAAATGAATTCTCCTTTGGAAAAGATGTTGGAAAATTTCTCAACACTTCTTGACATCAGTAGAAACACCTTTGGGTACTGCAAAACCCAAGGTTGTAATTACCACTTTGAAGTATGTAAAGCCAATCACAAACAGCTCTCCTGAGGACTGCTGCTATGAATAACTTTAAGGATCTAATTGCACAGTATAGTGAACTCTCTATTCAGCAATAATAATATTCACAACAATACAACATAACAGTTTATTACTAAGGTCACCACATAGTCTTAAATAAAACATATCATTCAATAAGTCACAATCTCCTCAATCAGTATTGAGTACCCAAGTAAAAGTCTTCTTTCATCTTGACTTGAGGCTAGCTTCCAATCATCCTTAAGTCAATAATCCTTAAGGAATAGTGGGAAGTACAAAGGCCATCTACTCCTAGCTCTTTGATCACCCAACCCTTGCCTAGATTCACAGGTAGGCAGCTCTCTGATGACAACTCATGGTGGCTGGTCCACTCCAAGCCCTTCAAAGTTTCTATTTCTAGGAAGACAAAATTTAACAGAGCCACGACAATATTTACACACATTAAGCTTAGCAGAGTTACAACAATGTTCACACACATTGCTGGCACTATCATCTCAATTCACTTTCTGTCTGACAAAGTAACACAAACCAACAGACAAAGCTTCTGTCTGAGAAATCAAACACAAATCAATAGTAAAGTCCTAGGATTTATGTAAACAGCAGTAAAGTCCTCTTTCAGGGCTTTTGGACCAGCAGTAAAGTCCTCTTTTAAGACTTCTGTCTAAAAACAACAGACAAGGCTTTTGTCTGGCAGACCAACAGACAGAGTGCTACAGAGTGCCAAGATCACAAGCATTCTCACTCTCAGTTCTGCTTGGTTCCATCTTGTACTCCAAGCTTTTATCTGCTCTGCTCCTTCCTGTTCTACCCTTCCTGTTCCACTCTTCCTATTCTGCTCTTTTGGCAAGCTCCTCCCACTGTGGGCTTCATGTGATGATGTTAGGCCTATTATAGGTAGGGAAGGTCTCCAAACTGCCTTAGGCCTATTAAGTGCAACACATTGTATACTGTTTCCAACAAAGACTTGATATCATCACAGGAGAGGCTCAAAGGCACTTGTATAACTTAAACAAGGAGCTAAGTATTACTCTGCTTGCCATTATAGTAACTGAAGCAAGGAGCAAAGTACCACTTTACTTGCCATTACAAAGTACCCATAAACCTTCAGCTAAAGTTCTTGACCGAGTTCCCTCAGAATTGGAGAATCAAAGTAAAATGACTTTTTGTTCAGTGGAACCATGTAACCTAACAATTTCCTGGCCAGGCTATTCCCTAGTTAAATAGTTTTGGAGGCGGCCATCTCTTTCTTCTGGTCACTAGGGAATCAATCCAGTAAGTACTGGATTCTATTCCTCCTATTAACATCTGCCTGCAGCAAAATTCACTCAGAACTCTTCCACTGACCCAGATTTCCTCTGAAAGTCAAACAAGAAGAGTATAGAAAATTGTAGTCTAAGAAAATTTTCCTGAAGTCTGTTGCTTAACACTTCAGGAGGCCTGCTCTTGTCTTTTGGGCCCTAGGTCCATGGACCACTGTGCTAGCAGATAAATAAAATCCGGTAAGATTCTTTGACTTCAAAGTCAATCTCTTCCATGTGTGGAAAAGATAGGGTAGGGTGTGGGAAGGGGATGGGAATTGGGGATAGAGAATAATTTTTTTGCTGGCAAGGGGGAAACTATATGACCTAATGGATTTTTTTTTTCCATTCCTAACTTCAGGGATTCCATGATTAATTCAGACATCTGGTTTACCTCTCCAGTGAGATACCATTTTATTAACTACCGTGTAGGAAACTGTCTTGTTATCCCAGACAGAGAAATAGTCACTCCCTGCTTCCTCAAAATGTGTAATTCAGCCAAGCTAATAACTTTCCACAATCTTTTCTAACTGGCCTAATTTTGACTTCTTTGGATAGAAACCCAATAAGGACCTGTCAAAAAGACCTGGAAAATGGTATGTGTGTTTTAAATAAGACGATAAATTTATGGGGTAAAAAATCTTCTTGTAGATATGGGAAATTTCTGGGCATACAACCAAGCACATATCCATGCTTGTAAATAGTATTATTTTACTGTTATTGATATAACAAACAAGCACTTTCATGTTTGCCACAGGCTATGTGTTATTTGTTTGCTTTTGGGACAGCTTGTTCTGATAGGTCTGAGTATCATTAAGGGGTAACGAGGAGTAATTTAATATTCAAGCCAATCTAGTTCAAATAAATCCAATGAGCACCTATTAAGTGCCTAAATTGTATCAGGCATTATGCTAGGCACTGGGGATACAAATACAGAGATGAGAAAAACAAACAAACCAGTGTCTGCCCACAAAGAATTTACATCTTTACTGAGAATAACTTTTCTGGAAATAATGATGGAGAGTGTTACCATGGAAGTCATGTCCTCTACAGTATTTTCAGGGAGTGGGGATGGGGTTA
This sequence comes from Gymnobelideus leadbeateri, assembly GCA_011680675.1. Classification (NCBI taxonomy): domain Eukaryota; kingdom Metazoa; phylum Chordata; class Mammalia; order Diprotodontia; family Petauridae; genus Gymnobelideus; species Gymnobelideus leadbeateri. The sequence continues at coordinate 310,531 of WOXC01006026.1, read as the reverse complement.
AAGTAGGGGATGATCTAAGTGCTGACAGTCTTCTTCCTAGAAGGGATGGTTTGCAAAATCTTGAAAAACCCTAGAGCATTATGGGGCTCTAGGGGAAAGCTTTACCCCTGGAGTTGCCTCATTTTCATTGCTTCTAGGAAGTGGAGTTATATAACTCAGGAGATAATTGTTTCTGAATCAGGAAGAAACTATGCTTTGGCCTTGGGATTTAGGGGGAAGGAGTGGCTATCAACTCCTTGAGGGCATAAGTGTGTGTGTGTGTGTGTGTGTGTGTGTGTGTGTGTGTGTGTGTGGTATGAGATTCGGGCCAAAGCTAAACCAGGAATGGACATTTCAGGAGCTGAGTGACTTGGGTACCAGGTGTGCTTCCTCACTTAGATCAGCCCACACCAAAAAAGGTCTAGGGAAGGGTGAGAAGAGGTATAGGATAACTTCTTCCTCTATACCCACAGGGGCTGATTCCCTGGTCACATTCTTGGCATGGCCCCAGAATTTGAAACCTAGAGTCCTGGACTATGCACTGGTTTGCTAAAAAAACTATGTCTAAATTCTTTTTTTTTTTTTAATATTTCCCTTAAATTTTTTTTTGAGTTCCAAATTTTCTCTCCACCCTCACCTCCTCCCTCCCTGAGACAGTAAACAATTTGATATAGGTTATGCATGTTCAATCATGAAAAACATATTACCATATTAGTCATGTTGTGAGAGAAGAATTTGTCTAAGTTCTGATAAACAGATGCACTAGGTTGTCATAGAAATACAAAGAAGAGATGTGCAGACAGTACGTTTAGTTGCCTTTTCAGTCTTTCTCCTGACTATTCCTTCTCCTTTCTAATTCTTTTATCTTCCACTCAGTCAAATGTGAGGCCCTGTGTAAAGGCGGGGAGGGACCAAAGACTTACAAGCCTTTACCTGGCTTTCCACCAACTTCCCTTATAATAGGGTCTGCACATTGGCTGTCTTCAAATATTTGAAGTGCTGTCTCAGAGAAGAGGGATTGGACACATCTTTTTTGATACCAAAAGTAAAAAATTAGAAGCAAAGGGTGGAACTTGTGTGGAAGGCAATTGGGTCTTGATGTCAGGAAAGATGTCCTCAAAATTAGATCTCAGTAGAGCAGGCTCTCACAGGAGCTTCCCCTCAGTGAAGCCTTTAAGCAAACGCTGGATGACCGTTTATCAAGTAAAGTTGTTGTTGTTGCTGTTGTTGTTATATTGTGTCCAATGCCTCATGACCCCATTTGGGTTTTTCTTGGCAAAGATAATGGAGTGGTTTGCCATTTCCTTCTGTAGCTAATTTGACAGATGAGGAAACTGAGGCAAGCAGGGTTAAGGGACTTGCCCAAGGTCACATAATTAGGCAGTGTCTGAAGCTGGATTTATACTCAGGAAAATGAATTTTCCTGACTCCAGGCCAGACTTTCTATCCACTCCACCATCTAGCTGAAAGGATTTAATGTTGGACTTAATAGCCACTGTTGTCCTTTAAAATTCTGAAATTGTCATTCTGTCACTTAGTAGAACTGAGTTTGAATCTTGATTCTGACAATGGCTAATTATGTGATTATGGGAAATTTACTTAATCTCTCTGACTTTGACTTTCCTCTTCTGTAAGTATGGATAATAATATGTGTACAGGATTCACATGGAAGAGAGATCCACTATAAATGAAGAAACCATCTAGTTGTCCCAGTTTGTGACTGAAATTGTATTGATTACATTAAGCCTTGACCCATTTCAGAACCTCTTAGATGACATCTGTAACTATTCAAAAGAATTTGATCACACCATCCACATATGAAAAACCAAGTGGAGGAAGAATGCCTTTTCTCTAGACTAGGGGTCCTATTGCTATCAGGCTGAAACCAGTCCTATTTTATTTAAAAATATAAAAACTATTCTTAGCTCTTGGTCAGTACAAAAACAGGCTGCAATGCTTAGTTTGCTGATTCTTGGTCTAGACCAGAGGTGGGGAACCTGCAGCTTCGTAACCTAATGTGGCCCTGTTGGTCCTCAGGTGCGGCCCTTTGAATCCAAACTTCACAGAACAAATCCTTGTTTGGATTCAGTCAAAAGGCCTCATCTGAGGACCTAGAGGGCCACATGTGGTCTCAAGGCTACAGGTTCCCCACCCCAGTCTAGACAATGATATAAAGGAAGAAGATAAATATTTACTAAGCCCCTACTATGTGACAGGTACTAAGCTAAGTGTTTTATAAATATTATCTTATTTGATTATTTGTTTGTTCAGTCATTTTTCAATTATATACAACTCTTTGTGACTCCACTTGGGTTCTTGGTGAAGATACTGGAGTGGTTTGTCATTTCCTTCTCTGGATTATTTTACAGATGAGGAAACTGAGGCAAGCAGAATTAAGTGTCTTGCCCAGAGTCAGACAGATGGTAAGTTTCTGAGGCCACATTTGAACTCAGGTCTTCCTGATTCCAGGCCTGGCTCTTTATCCACCTAGCTGCCCCTTTATGATATTAATAGTTCATATAATTATTTAATTGAAACATATCTGACACAAACACTGTAAGTTGATAAGGACTAGTCATGGAATTGAATAGGAGGAAGAGCTGATTGGATTGCCTTAGAGAAATTGTGCCATGCTTTAAATCAGTGTTGTCAGACTCAAATAGGATCCTTTCATAAGGATCACTATAGGTTGCCTATTGACTTAGTTTTAAAATATGTTTATCCATGTCTTTTTGTATTTGTATTTATTTTGTTCAATATTTCCCAATTACATTTTAATCTGATTCAGGCATATTCAGGCCCAGTGTTTAATACTTCTGCTTAAATGACCTGAAATGTCTTCTTGAAACAAAGAAACATATTCTTAAAATTTTTTTATTTATTTACTTTTAGTTTACAAATTCACTTCCACAAGCTTAGGAGTTCTAAATGTTCTCCCCCCACCCTTACCTCCCGTGGTGGCATGCAATCCAATATAGGTTCTATAAATACCATCACATTAAACATTAGTCAAGTTGTAAAGAAGAATTATAACTAATGGAGTGAACAATGAGAAAGAAGGAACAAAGGAAAACAAAAAAGAGAGGGAGCAAATAGTTTGCTTCAATCTGCTTTCAGACTCTGTAGTTCTTTCCTCTGGATGTGGAGAGCCCTTTCCGTCATGAGTCCTTTGGAGTTGTCTTATAACCTTGCATTGCTGAGTGGAGCCCAGTCTATTGAAGTCAGAAAGATCCATATTTTTAACACCAGTTCTCTTCCAGCAATGCTATATAGCTTATGAACATGAGAATATTGCAGTCTCCCAAGAATTAAAGCTGTGGGTCATGAAAAGGGCAACATAGAGACGCACGGAGGGATGTAGAATTAGTCTAAATAGACTTTAGCATATTATCAGTGAAAAATTGATTACACTGGAATTATCGTTATAAGTCATATAATTGAGGAAATGTGGGACTGGTGAAGGAGGTAGACTGGTCATTTGGAGAAAATGCACTAGGACTAGCTAACCTTTGGTCTCCACTACACAATGTCAAGACCTAGGAGAAGGCCCTCAGATGATTGAATGGATCTACTGTGGAGGATGTATAGAGGGACATGGGTATGCATCCCATGGCAGGAAGAGGTGAGGGTGGATCCCAGAATTATAGGTTTAGAGCTGGCACTTAATAGCTCCTCAGATGCCACTCCTTTATTTTACCGATGAGGGAACTGAATCCTAGGAAGTTTTAAGTGACTCCCCCAGAGTCACACAGCTTGGCAGATTCTGAAGCTGGGTGTTTTTGAAGTGAGGTCTTTCTGACTCTGAATACAGTGCCCTAACAGCTTAAACCATACTGTCCTCATTTACTTTAATTACTGCATTGACGAAACCTCAGATCCATAGAGGTATTGAAATATATCAAAGTTGTTATGAGGGAAGTGCCTGGTAAGCCTTGAAACATGCTGTGAATGTGAGAGATTACCACATCGCGGTCAGAAATGCTGTTTTGGGAGGCTATTAGGTGGCACAGTGGATAGAACACAGACCCTGGAGTCAGGAGGACTTTAGTTCAAATCCAGCCTCAGACTGTGTGACCCAGACAAGTCACTTAACCCCATTTCACATTCCCCACCTGACATCACATAAGTCAGTGACACTCTCCTGCCTTGCAATCTAACCTGGAATGCCATGCTTTCCATGCCCCCCTCCACATGACCACAATGTGCAGATTTATTCAGTGTCCTGATTGGTTTATACCAGAAATATTTACATGCATAAGAACAACAATAACAAAATGGTGCTAGGAGTCAGAAACAAGTCTGCTCAAGCCCAATATTCTTTTTGGGGGCATCTAGGTGATGCAGTAGATAGAGTGCCAGGCCTAGAGTCAAGAAAAACTGAGTTCAAATCTGGGCTCAGATATTGACTAGCTGTGTGACCCTGGGCAAGTCATTTAACCCTGCTTGCCCGTTTCCTCATTGATAAAATGAGGTAGAGAAGGAAATGGCAAACCAATCCAATATGTCTGTCAAGAAAACCACAAAGGGAGTCATGAAGAGTCATCCCATGGAATACGTACTCATGTCCTTCTAGAACTCCTCCCCAACAGATCCATTCAATCATCTGAGGGCCTTTTCTTTGACATTGTGTAGTGTAGCCCAAAGGTTGGCTAGTGGTTCTAGTGCATTTTCTCCAAACAACACAACAACAACAATATTCTTTCTGTCACCAAACCCAAGCATATATTTACAAAATGCATGGTTATTATGTCCAGTATACAGCAGAATACCCCGGTGTTCCTTAATATACAGAGTAGTGGAAAGAATACTGAACAGGGCTTCATAAAGCCTAGGTTCTAGTCCAGGATGGCCACTTACTAGCTATGTGACCTTTGGTCAATCACTTAACATTCTGAGTCTCAATTTTCTCATCCATAAAATGAGAACTAATACTACTTGCCCCGTAGACACATTGTGAGGATCAAATGAGATAACATATGAAAGTACTGTTAATTGAAAATTGTAGAGAACATATTATACCATATTCTATAATAAATTCAAAATGGGGGGTGGCTAGGAGGTGCACTGAATAGAACACTGGCCCTGGAGTCAGGAGGACCGAGTTTCAGATCTGGCCTCAGACACTTAACACAAAAAATAGCTGTGTGACCTTGGGCAAGTCACTTAACCCCAACTACCCTCCAAAAAAATTTAAAAATTTAAAAAAGTAACAGTTTCAGTAATTTAAAAAGCAAAAAAAAAAAAAAGACAGCATTTAGGGGTGGCTAGGTGGTACAGTGAATAGAGCACTGGCCCTGGAGTCAGGAGGACCTGAGTTCAAAGACTAGTCATGTGACCTTGGCCAAGTCACTTAACCCCAATTGCCCTGCCTTCCCCTCTCCAAAAAAGCAAAAAAAAAAAAAAAGTACTAGAAAAGTTCTTTTATCCAAAAATACTTCCCTCATCAGCCATTCAACAATGACCAGTAGAAATTTCACCATTATGAATTCATTCATTTCATTATCCCTTTTTACAATGAAAATATTTCTAGCTATTAAGATTTAAATAGTTAAGTTATGAGATCTTGTAGAATAAAACATGATAAAATTTCACATGATATTCATGTGGATAAGAAAGAAAGGTATAGTCTAGATAACAGCACATTAAGGCAGATTAAGAGATGGTTTAATGACGAGTCATTAATGGATCAATGTCAGCATGGAAGGGGGTCTCTAATGAGGTTTCCCAGTGATATGCCCTTGATCTTGTTCTATTCAACATCTTTATCAATAACTTGGGTGAAGGCAAAGATAGAATGCTTATTAAAGTCACAAATTTCAATAAAGTAAGAGGGAAGGGGAAAAGAGAACAAACTTTTATCAAGCACCTTCTATGTGCTAGACATTGTTCTAAGTGATTTACAAATATCTCATTTGATTCTTACAAAAACCTGGGAGGCAGATGCTATTGTTATCCCTATTTAACAATGAGGAAATGGAGGCAGATAAGGGTTAAGTTATTTGGCCAAGATCATACATCTAGTTAGTGTCTGAAGGCAGATTTGAACTCAGATCTTCCTGACTCCAGTCCTAGCAGTCTATCCACTGGTCCACCTAGCTGTCTCCTAGGCAAACAGAGGTTAAGTGACTAGCCCAAGGTCAATCATCTAGTAAGTGTCTGAGGACAGATTTGAACTCAGGTCTATCCTTAGTCCAGGCCCAGCCCTCTATCCACTAAGCCATCAACCTACCTCACTAGAATTATAGATCCAATCAAATAAGATGAAATTTAATAAAGTCCAAAACTTGAATAAAAAAGAAAAACCAGTAACAATTGTACAAGTAAAAGGTGGAGCAGTCATGTCAAGACAGCAATTTATGTAAAAATAATCTAGGGGATTTAGAGGGCTGCAGATCCAATATTGACAAATAATGTGATACAGTAGAAAGCAACCTAAGGTGATTTTAGGCTATAGGTATAAATGAGAGGCAGGATGGCCCATTGGTTAGAGAGCTGGCTTCAGGCTGGGACAACTTGGATTCAAGACCTGCCTTTAACACATTCTGGTTGTGTGATTCTGCCCATCATTTAATTTCTCAGTGCTTTAAGCCTCTGTATAAAAGCCAGAACAGGGTTCAGATGGGTTGGGGCCAAGGATGGAGAAGAGAGCAGGAGGTAGGACTGGGGCCAGGCACATGAGAACTTGGCCAGAACTGAAAGGAAGAACAAGGATGGGAGCTGGGGGGAAAGAAAGATGCACATGGGAGCCAGATACATACACAGACAGGAGAGTACCAGGGACAAAAGGTGGGGGTGGGGCTGGGACAGATGGAAGGCAGACATGCTGGTAGAGCAGGCTCTTTTAGCTCTGGAGGCCTCAAGCCAAGTCCTTAATCCAGTGGTCCTTCTGCTTTCACTTGGAGGGTTTTTATTAAGGTTTTTTTTTTGGGGGGGGGGTGTATAGGAAGGGTGGACCAAGGGACCTGAGAGAGCACAGTATTATATGGAAAAATTAACAGGTGACTTTTTGGAATGTGGATTTCTTTCAAAATTCTTTAAGTTGAATTTACATAAAGCAAGAGCTGTCTATAATAGGAAATCAATATGGAAAGATGGGTTGAAGACTCATTATAAAGGACTTTTAATTTTGGAACAGAGTAATTTGCATTTTGTCCTCAAGGGAATATGGAGCTGCTGAAGCTTTTTGAGTATTGGGGATGACTGATCACATATGTGTTTTAGGAATATCAGTTTGGCAGCCAAGTAGATGATGGATGGGGGGGTGCATGGACTGGATGTAGGGGGACTAGTTAGGAGGTTTTTGCAGTAGTCTAGATAGGAGGTTATGAGGGCCTGAACTAGGCTCGGGGCCCTGAGAGTAGAGAGCAAGGCAGTGAATGTAAGTCATATTGTGGAGACAAAATTAATAAGACCTGGCAAATAATTGAATATGTTGGGGCTAGGGAAAGAGAAGAATCAAGGATTGACTAAGGATTACAAACTGGATGACTAGAAGGACAATGTTACCCTCAACAGAAATATGGAAGTTAGTGAAAGGAGTTGGGCTTAAGGGAAAAGCAGTTGATCACTCTATCAAAGAGCATTTATTAATCAAAGTCCTTCATAACCTCATCCCCTCCTGCCATTCCATTCTTCTTACACTATTTCTTTGATCCAATAATACTGGCCTCCTGTCTATTCCACAAACAAGACACCCCATCTCTCTGAGCTCTGAGCATTCTCTCTAGCTTATTCCCTATGCCCGGAATGCTCTCCCTCCATCATTCAGACTACTGAGCTCCCTGGCTTCCTTCAAATCCCAACTAAAATCCTACTTTCTACTGGAAACCTTCCCTAATCCCTCTTAATCCCAGTGCCTTCCCTCCATTAATTATCTTCTGTTTACACCGTATGTGACTTGCTTTGAATATATTTGTTTGCATGATGTGTCCCCCATTAGATTGTAAGCTCCTTGAGAGCAAGGACTGTCTTTTGCCTCTTTTTGTATGCCTGACACAAGTAGGCACTCAATAAACATTAATTGAATGAATGTGTGAGGCACAGTGATAGGTGGTAGGGTTATAAAGACAAAAATGAAACCACCTTTATCTTCAAGAGGATTACATTCAATCAGAAGAGACAATGCACACATATACAAAGTGAACACAAGATAAATTCTGGGGAAGAAGCAGCTGAGAAATCGGAAAGAGTAATGAGCTCTGTTGGGGTATATTGAATGAGATACCTTATGGGGTATTCAGATGGAGAAATAAGGCAGTAGGTGACAGGCATCTAGAGATAAATAACAGCTGGATATACAGATCTGGGAGTCATCTGCCTAGAGATTATAATACCCATGCTAGCTGATGAGATCATTAGAGAAGGTACAGAGAAAAAAAGCAGAGCGTTCAGGATGGAGATATGCACAAACATGGTGGTAGGACATAGATGTTGACTGAAGGAAAGACATTTAAGAGGAGTAGTCCAACAGGAGGAGAATTAAGAGTGAATTTTCATAAAGACCCAGGGAAGAGAAAGTATCCAGGAGGAAGGGGAGGCCAACAATTTCAAACGACACAGGAAGGTCAAGAAGATACAAAATGATATTTTCAGAGGATGTTAGAAAGATTAAATGAAAGTTTTTTAAGGATGGGGGAGATCTGGGCATGTTTATAGGCAACAAGGTCAGAGTTATAGAGATTGGAGATGAGAGAAAGATTGATACAGGATGGGATGGAATCAGGGGTCAAAAGGAGAGGGTTTGTCTATGATGAGGAGAAAGGTCACCTTCTCAGAGATTATTGGAAAGGAGGAGAGATTGGAGAGTTTTGCTGAGGTGTAGCATTGGATCCAAAAAGGAGCTCATGATGGATGGCCTCAATTTTCTTAGTTATGTATGATGCGATGTCCTTTGCTTGAATGGGGGTGATGGTATTAGTGTCTGGAGGAGAAAAGAGAAGGTTTGGAACAGATGTTATGGAGAGTTAATAGAGTCTATTTGGGAGGAGTGAAGGAATCACAATACAGCTGCGAGGGACCAATTGAGATTAAATAACATAAATTTTTAGCTGATCCAGTCAGCCTGGTTATGTGACTTCCTCCAGCTGTGTTTAGCAGCACAAGAGAGGAGAAGTTGAATAGTGGCAGTAATAGTTGCTTGGGGTTTGAGAAAGGATGATCAGTGACTAGACAAAAGGGCAAAGGAATTCTGGACCACAGGACAGTGTGAAGGTGAACTGGCTAACTGTGAGAATCCACATGGCAAGAGGAGGAAAGGGAGGTCAGAACAGAGATAGTGCACCAGGGAAGCATTGAGAGGTGGGAGGATGAAAGGTTCTGCTGAGGAGGAGGAAGACTAAGTTTTGGAGACCTGAGACACAGGGAGAGATGGAGAACAGGAGGTTATGATCAGACAAATGAATTTTGGAGTTCTGGAGGGAAGAGGTGTAATATTTGTGGATGATGACCAGATATGATTGTTCCTGGGTGTGGCTGAGGAATGAAGGTGAAGGTCAGGATACTGAGGAAGTTGATGAACTGGGTGTTCATCATGAACTGGGAAGTCAGAGGATTTTTTGCTGGCTCCCATGGTAGTGGCTGCTCTGCCAGGCCCTCAGGATGTTTGTATAGTCCTTTCTAGTGACTTGCCCACAGGGTACCTTTGGGGTGGTTTGCCTTGAGCTGGAAGGGGAAACTGGGTTGGGGGAATGAAGAGCTCCTTGGCAATCTGTTCAAAAGTATTTTAACAGGATGTATATTAACCCAAATGAAATGTTAAGTGGTGGCATTTCAGGAAGAAAGTGAGTTATTTGGAGGCCTAGGGGACTACCACTTTGGCAGTGGAAACCCACTAGGGAATTTAACCCCCAGCCATTCCTGTACCTCAACTATTCCTATCTTTTACAGATTCTTCCCTCCCTTCCTCTCCATTTCTGAACCTAGAGATTCTGTAAGAGCTCTGAGTACTTTTTGTTTTTTTTTTACAACCATGACCTTGGCAGTGATAATAATAGATGTTATGTTATGTTATGTTATGTTATGTTTGTTGTGTTATGTTGTGTTATATATAATAGATGGTAATAATAGCAATAATAGATGTTTATAAAGTACAATAAAGTAACCTGAAAGCTTTACTTACACTCTCTTTGGGGAGCATCAAATGGTAGATGGTAGATGCTTAAATAATAAATTCATTTTGATTCAATAAATATTTACTAAGATATGTAGGTGCTATGCCAAGAATCTGGGGCATGGGGGTGGGGAGGAGGATGGACTGATATAATAAGATTGATCTCAGATAAGTAACTGTAAGCAAATATGAAGAGGAAGGGAGTACTAACAACTAAGGAGAATCTATTTTACTTTTTTATTTGTATCACCAGTACCTATGAGAAGCCCTGGAACATTTGTTATTGTTGTTCAGTCATGTCTTTGTGATCCTATAGTCCCTGCACTCGAGAAACTTACATTCCAATATAGGTCAACACATATAAGGAGTGATAGCCATAAAAGGGAATTTGGTTTAAGTTGTTACAATGGCTAAATAAATCCATTGGACATTTGATTGGATCAGGGTTCTCAGAACTAGAGGTGGAAGGCAGGAGGGGTGGAATGAGTGTGATGACAAGGTAGATGCCAAGATGCCCAGGGTAATGAGTGCATGGCATATGATGCATGGTCTGGTCTTGGTGGGGGTGAGGGGAAATAACGGTTGGGAGGAGACATAATGGACTTGGTCCCTATTCACTCACCAATCAGTATAGCTGAGACCCAGGATGGGAGTTCCAAAGCTGAGAGCTAGAACTCCCCCAAGGACTTCAGGCAGAGTTTCCAGAGTCTTGTCTGGAGTCGTTCAAGGTGAGGAGAAATGTGGTACCTGAGGGAGAAAAGGAGAAATGGCAAGAGACCTGGGGTGCAGAGTGAAGCATGGTGTATCGGCCCCACCCTTTGCTATCCAAGGGATGAGAGACATAGGAATCATGTGGCTTGTCCGCTTTTTTCCTTCAAGAAATTGCCTCCTGGTGCCAATCTCCTAAAATGTTTTTGTAGCTAAAAGGAGATGAGGATGGATCAAATAATGAAGTTCTAAGAATGTTCTCTTCTTTCTCTGTGTTTGCTAGTGCCAGGACTCTGTAGCATTCCCAATCTCCCTCTCTCCCATCCCTCCTTTCTCATACTGCCTCGGAACTTCTCCTAACATAGCCCAACTGGCCCGGCAGTTCCCCATACTCTCAGTTACTCCTCATTCTTCTTCCTGACCCCCAATAACCAATGCCATTTTCTCTCAAGAGCATGCTGCTTCAGGAAATCTTTCTAAAGAAGACCTGGTACTCTTGAAACTGGGGTTGCCATGAGGCAGTTCTCAAAGGTTGCCTAGTATACCTCTTTTTGCTCCCAGAAGGATAGATTCTAGAATCATGCTACCTGAGGAATTCACAATTTCTGCTCCTCTGCCTAGAAGGTTGGGATTCAGGGCCAAGTGACCTTGAACTCCCTTCTCAGGCTGTGGAAAATCACGTGTCTCCCAGAGCTGTTTGGAGAGCCTTTTTATAGGTGATGAGTCTGAGGCCTAGAGAGGGGAAATGACTTTCACATATTTCTGTAACTGGAGAGTGTTAGAAGTAGGATTCTAACTCACATCACTTCTCCTCACTGCCTCTCATCTGCTTGTTGCCCCCTTTCTCATGGTGAGCATCTTTGAACTTGACTAGTCTGGTCTTCAAACTGTATAGTTCATTGTGGAGCTTTACGTCTTGAGAGAACATTCCAGAGGGAAACTGTCCCAGAATGTCCATTACAGGACCAGGGTCACCTCCTCAATATCATGAGATATCATGTCACTCTAAAAAACAAATTTTTAAAAAATTAGTATTTACTTGGTAAATACTGATACCATATTGGAGTATGAGGGTGGTTCCACCAAACTGGAAAGACTTCAAATATGTTTGGCGATGGCAACTTCTTATTTTCTTGGAAGTCCAGGCAGGCCACAGGGTGATTCATCTTTTGGTCATAGCATTTTAGGAAGATATTGGACAAAGAAATAGAGGGGTTGCAATCTATAGGATGGAGACATAACCCATACTGAGGAAATCCTGGAATCATAGGGTATGGAGTTGGAAGGGACCTCACAGGCTGGCTAGTCTGAGCCTTTATTTTACAGATGAGAAATCAAGGGAATTAAAGTGACTTGCTCAAGGTTGTACTAGGTGGGAGATGTCCGAGGTGGCAATTGAACCAAAGTGTTCCTATTCTAAAGCCAGTATTCTTTCTACTTAGTGTACTACTTCACTCTTGTATCTTTGAAGGACTGAACAATTTCTAATTATGAAGGATTTGGATAAATAGCTCTTTTTAAAAAATGTCCCTGATTTTCCAAGTCTGAATTCCATAGTTGGAAAAAAGTGGGAGTCAGGAATAAATGATGTCATATACTGGAATCACTAAAGAGAAAAGGTAAAGTATTTGATCCCTTTCTTTTCCCCTCTTTGGCTGAGTGTTGAAATGTAATTGCAGAGATGGATGCCTTGGGATATTTTCTGGCAAGACACCTATAATTTAGGTTCTGTTTTCCAGAGCCCTAGAGACTACTCCCTCCTAGCACACTGATGTTTCTGTCCTATCAGTTTTCCCCAAATAGAGCCCTGCTTGCGAGCTCTAGGGATCTGACACACATCCCAGTTCATTCACACTTTGGGTATGCCATATGTTAACTCACAGTCATGCTGTAGCACGAGGTTAAAAAAAAGCTTGCTTTGCCTCCACCGTTACACCCACGACGTCTCTTCCAACGGAACTGTTTAGGATTGAGAACAGCTTGCTTAATACAAATGTGTCTCCAATCTTTTATGGAGTTGACATTTTCTCATGATGTGGTGTACTTGCTGCCGACGTTGCAGATAAATTTGTTCCTATTTAGAATTGGCTGCTCTGATAGTAGCAGAGCCAATCCCTTTTGAGAGCATGGCATAGATCATCTTCTCAGCTAATTTTTAGCTGGTTGCTTTGCAGGTTCTTACATATCACCTGCAGGATTAGGGATCATGTCCCATTGGTCCTTTGAAGGCCAACAGGGAAGAGTAGTTGAGTACAATGTAGCTTGAAGAATTAATTAATCTTTAAACATTGGAGGTTTCTCTCATTCCTATGTATTTAGGTGGTTGTCAGACTTATTTCTGGCCCTCATCTACAGGTTGGAATACAACTCACATAAATAGGTATAGCAATTGATTCTGGCCTCACTCTCCCAGAGTGTAGGTTGACTCTCTCTCCCTCCGTGCTCTAGGGAAATCCCTGAAGGGTTAGGATGTCTCTTTCTCTAGTGTTATGAGTTTCAGTCCCCACTCCAGTGTGGTCCCCTCACTGTTAATCATCTGTGATTAAAATCTAGTGTCTCAAGTTTCATTTAACCAATTAACAATGATTTTACTTCAAAGATAAAGTAAGAATATAAGTATAAAGATTTCACTTTAACACCTGAGAGGCACACTTCCTCCTATATCACCTCAAACTTAAGGCAGTTTCTAGATAGCAATGGTTCCACCAACTTCATACCCAAATGTGGCATAGTATTAGCTAAATGAGTCCTTGCATTAGCTACTCTGGGCTGGACTCTGAATGACATTACTATGGATGTTGGACTGGCTGACTACCAAACTTAGCACAGACTCCATTCCCAGACCTCTTGGCAGCCTGCTTGCCTAATGTTCTGATGGTTATAGCCATCTCTAATCTCCTTCACCTAGAAGTAGAAAAGACAAATTTGCAATGAAAGAAGAGGCAGAGGCCCATATTCCTGGGACATATACTGGCCTTGAATGGGGAGGACTCAAAGCCTCTCCTTTTATGGTATTGTTTCTCTCTTCTTTTTACCAGAAAGCAACCAGGCAAGGAGTCAGACAATGGGCCTGGTCTAACTAGTGTTTTTGGAATGTATCCCAGTTCCACCTCCAGGGCTAATCAAAGAGACTCCTCTTCATTATGTAGTAAGTAGATCAAAGCCCCTTATAGAATATCTGTCCATTTTCCAGGTGGGATTTGCATTAGCTGGGCCCTCTGCTCTTGCTCATAAGTGCTAGACTCACTGACCAGTCTCTTGTTAAACAAGAACCCAGTCTTCAGGAAAACATAACCAAAGAAAGTAAATTAAATATTTCTATGTGGGTCCTGTATAAAAAAAATCTTACAGAGGAAGCTCTTGCAAGAACATCTCATAAAAAGATAAAACATTAGAAGGAAAACACACATTTATAGATAACTTAGCAAGAAAACCAATTAAGCCAGATTATCCCAATGCAGTTAAGGATAAAACTACGAGGAAAGGGGACAGACAACAAAGTGGAAAATATCTGTAAAGATTTCTGTAATAGACTCTTTTCTCTATCAGTGAAATTGAAGCCAGTCAGGCAATGAAAGATTAAATGACTTGTTCAAGGTCACATATCTAGTAGGTATTAAAGAAAAGACTCAGAAAGAACTGGCTCTTTCTGTCCAACTCTCTATCCACCATGCCATACTTCTTCAACCCTTATCCTTGTTTCAAGTACTTTGGCCTCCAGTTATTTAATCACCCTATGTGCTCATTATGTCTGTCTTAAATCTATTTCAACCTTTCCTTTGCAAGTCTTGAATCTGAAATAGAATATTCCATCAGTAGATTATAATGGAAAGGAGGGCAATTTTGGACTCTTTGTTTGACTAGAGTTTTCATGCCTCAGGTGTGCACATCTATATCCTTTCCTTCTCTTCAAATTAATTTAATTTTCCCCATGTTTTGGGATTCCTAGTTATGGCTCTGTAACTACCTCCCCACTCCTAAGTGTACCTCACCCCAGCCCCACATGCAGTAAATTGTAATTCCTATTAGGGCAGGCTATATAACTTATCTAAAGTTATATCTCCTTTTATGACTAAATATAGGCACTTTTGAATTTTTGAATAGAAAGGGCAAAGGCAAACCAACTTAGACCCACATAATTGTAGATTATGTTATAGTGAAACTCAAATTTCAAATTAATGGGGCTATTTTATGAGGGACAGATAGGTGATGCAGTGGATAGAGTGCTGGGACTTACTGGAAAAGACTCTGGTATTGGAAAAGATTGAAGGAAAAAGGAAAAGGAGATGGCAGAGGATAAGATGGATAGATAGTGTTATGGGAACAATGAACATAAACTTGGTTTAGAGAGATGGTGGAGGATAGAAGGGCTTGGTGTGGTATGGTCCATGGGGTCATGAAGAGTCAGACACAACTGAATGACTGAACAAAAATATATTATTTTATTTAATCAGTGCTTCTTGATAACAGGGATGTTATCCTGTTGGGATGGGGATGGTTCCTGAGTCAACATAATAGAGTAGGAAAAAATTAGCTTGGGCACTGAAAGATCTAGGTTGTGGTCCTAGCTCTGTGGCTAACTACATATATGGTGACCTCCCATAGATCACTACTTTGGAACTATGTTTTCTTATCTGTAAAATTGAGAGGGCTGTACTAGTTTATCTCTAAGGTGTCTTGCAGCTCTAAAAAGGCTATGATTCTTCCTTGCTATCTCTTTCACAATATTTAATGTAGGGCTCCTTAGCCTCTCTCACTCTGTCTAATGCGAGAATCCATGAACTTGTTTGTTTTTTAATTAATTAATTAATTTTGTTTTCAGCATTCATTTCCACAAGACTTTGAGTTACAAATTTTCTCTCCATCTCTCCCCTCCCCTCCACCCTGAGATGGCATGCATTCTGATTACCCCTTCCTCTAGTCTACCCCCCCCCCTTCTATCATCCCCCATCCCCTTCCACCTTACTTTCTTTTAGGGCAAGATAGATTTCTATACCCCATTGCCTGTATATCTTATTTCCAAGTTTTATGTAAAAAGAATTTTAAACATTTGTTTTTAAAGCTTTGAGTTCCTAATTCTCTCCCTTCTTCCCTCCCCACCCATCCATGAACCCATTAAAAAAAAATCTTGAGAACTGTATTTCAATAGAATTGGTTTCCTTTGCATTCCTATGTATTTTATTTTATTTATTTAAAACATTCTTCTGAGAAGGGGTGCCTCACCATCACCAGATTGCCAAATAGGTCTCTGACACCAAAAAATTTAACAGCCTCTGGTCTAGCGGCATGCCTGTGCCTACAAGGAACTTTCCCGCGAATGTTATTGACTTACTCTCTGCTAGATATTTGAATGAATGCTATATTTGTAGCCAGAGGATCCAAGTTTGAATTATAGCTCGTTTAAATACTTGACCAATATAATCTCGGGCAAATCAATTACTCTGGTCCTTCAATTCTTCATCTTTAAAATACAAATGCTTGATGATCTCGAAGGTGTCTTCGACCTCTAAATCTATGGTCCTAAAGTCCTATAAGCTGGTTTAAAATATTTTTAAGGCAAAAAATACAATTTCAGGATTCTACAGTATTTATTAAACATATGAACACATTAAGCAGGTACCTAATAAATTCTTAGCCAAACTGAATTGAATGGATTCTTTTTCGGGGTGGCGGGGGCAAAGAAAAACTTAGAGGGAGCAATGTAATTTTCCTTACTCTGTAGCCTTTCTCAATTCTAATAGAGAGGGAAGCATGCACTTTTAGGGCCCAGTAAGAAAAGTCAATGCAAGAACTCTTAATATAGCAATCTCGAGCTTTATCCTGGACAGACATAGTTCTTTCCTTCAACAGCCAACCATGTTTTTTGTTGTTGTTGTTGTTATTGTTTTTTTGCAGACTTATAAGAAAGCAACAACCCATTAACCCAAAGTAGTGACTAGAAATACAACTTCCTTTCGAGAGATTTCTTTGGCAAATGTCTATTCTGAGCTCCACATATATTGTAGCTAGCACCTGCAATTCTATTTCCCTTCCTCCCACTCACAGATGGCTTTTATGGGTGGTCCAGATGGTAAGAATCAATTTTTTCCATCACTTTCCTGAGAAAGTAGAAAATATTCTTTTAAAACAGATAGATACAATATAATTGACAGAGAGATAGAGGTGGATGAGTAGATAGGTAGATAAATAGATAGATAGTAGGGAGATAGATATGGAGGTAGGTGATAGACATTCAGACAAGTAGATTATGTAGGTAGCTAGATGGATGGGTAGATTGATAGGTACACAGGTAGATAGCTATATGGCTAGACAGGTAGATGATAGACAATCATATAGGTAGATATATAGTCAGAAAGAGAGATGAATGGATAAGTAGATGGATGGATGGATGGATGGATAGGCAGATAGATACACAGTACCTGGCACTTAGTAGGTGCTTAATAACTGTTTCTTGAGTATTGACTGACATGTCTTCAAATTGCCCTTCAGGATAATTAAGCTTTTAATGTTTCATTTTATTTTTTTATTAGTTTGTTTGTTTGTTTTACAGGATTCAAATCCATAGTTCCTTAATTTAGTTCAAATTTCCCTTCCCTCCCTCCACCCACCCCCCAGGATGGCATATAGTCCAGCATAGGATCTGCAAATACTTTCACATTAGACATTAGTCAGGTTATAAAGGAGTATTGTACTAAATGTAATGAAAAAGAGGTAACAAGGAAATAAAACCAAAGAATGAAAAGAAAAAGATCAAGCAGTTTGCTTCCATCAGGATTCAAACTCAGTTCTTTCTAGTTATATCTCTGGATGTCGCATCTCTCTCCTTCATGAGTCTTTTGGGATTGACTTATATCACTGCATTGCTGAGAAGAGTCCAGTCTATCATAGTTGGTCATCACACATATGTTGTGTCTGTGATTGTATACAAACTTCTCCTGGTTCTACTCTTCTCACTCAGCATCAGTTTGTATAAGCCTCTCCAGGTAAATATGAAATCTGTCTGCTCCTCGTTCATTTGATATTTCAATGTTGTAATATTCCATGATTTGTAGACAAAGAACTGCAATGGGAGGTTATCAGTGTTAAAAAATTGGACTTCATGAGAAGACTTTCATGAACTGATAAAGAGGAAGTAATTAGAAAAATAATATGCACAATAACTACAACAAAATAAATGGAAAGAACAACATCAACAACAACAGTAAGAAGGGTATCTGAATGCTGTATAATCATTATGACCAAGGTTGACCCTGAGAAGGGTTGAGTACATGTACTTCTCTCTCTTCTTTGCAAAGGTGGGGAAGTATAGGTGTGAAACATTGCATACATTGTCATACATAATTTACACTTTGGTACATTTGGTTGAAATTATTTTTTCTCTTTCTTTCAATCTCTGTTATGTAGTATAAGTTTCTAGGGAAGAGAGGGGAGAGAATATATTTAGAAATGAAGCTGCTATAATAACAAAATTTTGTTAAAATATGAAGTATAAATATAAAGTATTATAAAGTAGGCCTTACTGACAGTTGATAACCTGATATCATTGAATATACAATCCATTTTCTAAAATTTGAATCAACCTTCTCTCTACCTCTTATTCAATTTCATGCAGCCTATTGTTCATCTGCTGGAATAAGTTGCATTTAACTCAAACAGCAATTAAGCACCTGCTATTTGCCAGGCATTATGTGAGGTGCTGGGATTTCAAAGACAAAAATCAAACAGTCCCTTCCCTTACATTCTACTGGGGGAAAGCAATAGGTAGCAGAAGAGTCAACACAAAAATATATGAAGTAAATACAAAGTAATTTTGTGGGGGTGGGGAATAGCACTAAAACTGGGTGGATGAGGAAGAAAGGGCCTGCCATAGGCAAGTAATACTTGAAAAGAGCTGGAGATTTTAAGAGGAAAAGGCAAGGAATGAGATTATTTCATTCCTGAATTTCAGTGCAAAGTTGCAGAGACACAAAATGGAAGGTCAAGTCTAGGAACTAGCAAGTATATTAAGTTCAGCTGAAGCATAGGCTAGATGAGAGGGAGTAACATGCATTAGACCTAGAAAGAGAGACTTGGACCAGATTGTAAAGGTCTTTGAATGTCTGTAATGGGAATGGGAATTTGAAGATCTTCCTTGCCCCTTGTATTTGCAATCAAACAGGTACTTAGCACCTTGTTCCAAGTTCATGATTGTGTCAAGTATTAAGACCCAGAACTTGTGAATCCCACAGTGGAATGGACTTGTTGACCTAACAGGAAGGGGCAGAACATGGGGGAGCTAATACCATATATAAGGAAAAGCCCAAGCTAGAGAGAGGCCACAACTGCTGGGAGAGAGCATCTGGAGGCTGGACTGCTACTGCTGGGGAGAGAGAAGAGAACTGAGAACTGAACTGAGAAGAACTGAGAAGAGAAATGAGAACTGAGAACTGAACTGAGAATTTAGAAGAACTGAGAAGAGAAATGAGAACTGAGGACTGAATTGAGAATTGAGAAGAACTGAGAAGAGAAATGAGAACTGAGGACTGAATTGAGAATTGAGAAGAACTGAGAAGAGAAATGAGAACTGAGAACTGAACTGAGAATTGAGAAGAACTGAGAAACAAGAAGAGAGGAGAACTGGGAGGAGACATAGCTGTGGTGTCTGTACTTTGTCCATTTTGATGTTACTTTGTCTGTCCATTTTGATGTTACTTAGTCAGATTCTTCTGCTGATAGAGGACTGTGCTATTGTTATAGAAGCCCTGGGGCCTTGCTGCTGGTTCAGAAGGCCTGAAAGAGGATTTTCTTGTTGTATGTTTACAGAAATCCTGGAGGGGGGTCTTGCTGATGATTTCAGAGGTCCTGGGACTATACTGATGATTTGTGTTGACGCCTTAGACCTTGTTGTTGGGTCTATGTTGATTTCTCAGGCAGAAAGTGAATTGATGAGGGTGCTGGCAATGTTTATGAATGTTTTGTGGCTTTGTTAAGCTTTGTCTTCCCAAGAACAGAAACTGTGAAGGACTTGAGGTGGACCAGACACTGTGAGCTTCAGAACAGAAACTGCACAAGAAGCTTCAGAACAGAAACTGCACAAGAAGCTGGATGAAGAACTGAGAGCTGTCTGCCTTTGAACCCAGGTGACAGTTGTATAGATTCAGGCAGGATCTGGGACCATGGAAGAGGAACCACGGAAGCTGATAGCATGGAGTTAAGATGAAAAGACCTCTCCTTGGGTATTTAATGCAAACTGAGAAAATCCTGACTTACTGTGGCCTAGGGGTGGAGAACTCTGACCTTTACATTTAGATAATTGAGTTAAGGAATTCTCCAATTAAGAAGAAAAAAAGACTTTTTGATTGAAGAGACTAAGACAATGTGACTTAGGGGTGGAGCACTTTGACCTTTGTAGTTTGTGTCAATTAAGGAAAGGATGATTGAATTAAGGACTTACTAAATGATTGTGTAACTAAATCAATGTTATCTTTTGCTAAAACTATGTGACCACTTTGGTGAAAACTATGTGGCCACTTTAGTGATAAGTTGTTATGCCATAACATTGTGAATGCTGTATTTTAATTTCTATGAATGTTTTGTCTTAGTTTGTTACTGAACAAATAGAATTCATTATATCATGTAATCAGAACCTTGAAAGCTGTTCACAGCAGCAGTCCTCAGGAAAGCTGCTCATGCTTGGCTTTAGAATGTTTCACAGAGAAAGTTTCATTTTATTGCGAAGACAATAGGGAGATGCTGGAGCTTATTGAGGAAGGGACTGATATGATTAGATGACCACATGCTTTAAGAGTATAAATATGGCAGCTGAATGGTGGATAAATTAGAAAGAAGAGAGACTTGAAGAAAGGTGACCATTTAGGAGGCTACTGCAATAGTCCAGGCAAGAGGTGCTGAGGTCCTGAACTGGAGTGATTGTTGTGTGGGTAGAGATGAGAAGACGGATGTAAGAAATGCTGAGGAGGTAGATTTGACCAGACATTGAATGGTTTGGAGGAGACAAAGGGAGGCATTAAGGATGATTCTGAGGTTGTAAGCCTTGGTGAATTGAAAGATGGTGATGCTTTTAACAGAAATAGTATAGTTAGGAAGAGTAGTGGCTTTCAGAAGAAAGATAATGAGTTCTGTCTTGGATATATTGAGTTTTCAGTGCCTTGGGAACATTCAGGTGGAGAGGGCCATCTGACAGTTAATGAAATGAGATTATTGCTTAGGAGAGAGATGAGGGATGGATAGGTGGATCTGAAAGTCATTTGCATGGCGCCACATGAGGCAATTAGGTAGCACAGTAGATTGAATGCTGGACCTGGAGTCAGGAAGACCTGAGTTCAAATTCAACCTCAGATATTTACTATCTGTGTGACTCTGTACATGTCACTTCACCTCCATCTGCCTCAGTTTCCTCATTTCTAAAATGGGGATAATAATAACCACTTACCTCCCAGGATTGTTGTGAAAATAAAATGAGATAATATTTTTTCCGGTGCTTTTCACATTAAGTCTAGGTGTCATAATAATGATAATTAATTTTAGTATTATTTTGAAAATAAAAATAAAAATTATTATCATAAATGATAATTGAACTCAGAGAAGTTGATAAAGTCATTAAAAAAGAGTGTGGAGACAAGAAGGCCCAGGACAGATGTATAACTAAATCACCGAACAGGCTGCCCTTTCAGTAACCTGTCATAATCTGGGCAACAAACATTCTTCACTGATTTGGTTTTCATATATGGCTTGCTAGACTGATGATGTAAGTCACTGTGGGTGTTGTTAAGTAGGCTTTGTAGCATTCTAGGGCTCCATGTAACCAGCACCAAGTTGCCCACAAACAGGAGTATCTACATTATCTCTCCATCTACTAAGGGTTGCTCTTCTCTGGTTTTAGCACAGGATATTTTCTGGTGCTGGTTAAACCCATGACAAGCATGTCTCCCCTGCTTTTAACTACTTGGTGATGGTGATCAGAGGATCCTTGAACAAAATTATCTTTATGATTTGTTTTTATTATATTCTGTCCATATACACCTTGTTGAAGAAGAACCTTTCAGTCTATTTTCTTATTCTAAATCAAACAGCTTTTTTTTACTAAGCAAAAAATAGACACATTGAGTTCTTACAGTCTCTAAATATCTTTGCCAATTACGTGACCCCAAGTCTGTTTGGAATCATCCACAAGAGAATGTTTGTTCACTTCACAACTGTATCAACAACACCTTTAATGAGCCCATTGTCTATGAAGATTTTATAGAGCTGAGAGTAAAGGTATATAGACTGGTAGTTGGTAATGACTTCTTGGTCATCTTTGTGTGTGTGTGTGTGTGTGTGTGTGTGTGTGTGTGTGTGTGTGTGTGTGTGTAATAATGCTGCCTTTGATCTTTTCTATTCTTTTGGGATCTTAACCTTGGAGATAATCTGGAAAATTGATTCCCTAAGTGCCTTAAGAATGTACTGTTCCTTATTTCTAGGAAAATTGTTGTTACTCATTCTTCATTTTCAAAGAGGACCAAGGACATTACAGGGTGATGTGTTGACTTGCTGGATTTAAGTCAGGCAGACTTGCACAAAGTCATCAGCTTCACTCTCTTTTCCAGAGCCTTTGAAGTCCAGTGGAGGGACAAAAGTCAAGCCAACTGATGATGGCCCAGGATGTAGTAGATGACCTTGGTGTCTTCAATGTCTGACCAAGCAATAAGCTTCAGCTGCCTTCATGGCTGTTGGAACAAATTGTTCCCATCTGTCCATTTTGGCCAGGGGAAGTCTTCACATGCTTGTGGAGACACTCCCCTAACTCACCAATGGGATGGAAGCTTGTACAGGTCAGTAGAAGAAGTTGGAGTTAAAAAACCTGAGTCTGGATCCCAGTTCTGCTGCTTGTTGTCTATTCTGGGCCCCAGATTTATGATCATATGTAAAATGAAGGTCTCTATTTCATCTTACATGAAAATTCACCCAATTGTTCCTGTGACTGGTTATGTTTGCACTTTTATCATTTTTACAAACCCCTTCTAGTCAAGATGAAATAGAGAGAGTCTATGAAGAATTTGGAAAGTTCTTCCAAACTAAATGAACATATACCTTGATATTTGGTTATCTTAATGTAAAGGTTGGCACAAGGAAGATGAGAAGATAGGAAGGGTGATTGTTTAAAACCATATGACACAGAGCAGTGGACAGAGCACAGAACTGAAACTGCAAGGCCTACAGGGCCATCTAGCCTGAGACTTTCACAGCACCTGCTTTTGCTGCCTTCATGGCTGTTGGAACAAGGTGTTCTCATCCCCCAATTTGGCCAGGGGAAGTCTTCACATCCTCCAGGACAATGACAAACACCTTTGATCAACATGTACAAAGATGAATAAACATAAAAGAGAAGATAATTAGAATGTGGGGTATAGGTAGCAAGTGCTATGTGGGAGCAGTCATGAAGGAGAAAAGATCTGTGTCATTTGAAGCAAGAGAGAAAAGACTCACAGTGAAGGTGCCACATTTTAGGAAGGACGTTGATAAACTGTGGTTTGTATGGACTAAGATGATTAAGATGTTGTAATGGTAAAGGAATGTGAAGATCTTCCCTGTCCTTTAATGGGTCTCACTTGGCCCAACAAGAGAAGCTTGCTTAGGGAAGGCTTATTTATTTATTTATTTTTTAAAAGCAATTGGGGTTAAGTAACTTGCTCAAGGTTACACGGCTAGTCATTATTTATGCGTGGGTGCTCATTTTCTGAGGCTGGATCTGATCTCGGGTCATCCAAACTCCGAGGCCGGCGCTCTTACTCACTGCGCCACCTAGCCGCCCCTTTAGGGCAATTGGGGTTAAGTAACTTGCCCAAGGTTACACGGCTAGGTTTTTGTTTGTGTGGGTTAAGTGTCTGAGGCTGGATCCGAACTCAGGTCCTTCTGATTCCAGGGCCGGCGCTCTATTCACTGCGCCACCTAGCCGCCCTGAAGGCTTATTTTTTAGGAAGGCTTTCACACCTTTTATTACTTTGTAATTAGCCAGTGGGTCACGAAGGTTGTGATGTTTTCTGACCCTGGAGAAGGCTATATATACCTCTGAGGTGAGGGTTTGCTGTGGGGCTTACTTATGGGAAGAATTGTGTGATTTGGTCAGATGAGATTCTGGCCCGCTGATGATAACCACCCACTCCCCGCCCCACCCTCCCCACTTTGAAAACCCAGATGTTGGTGCTTCTCTCCCTGGTAACCAACTATCTAGGTATGTGATGGTCAGACAGCTAGAAGCTCTGTCTGTTGATTTGTTGAATTGTGTTATTTTCCCTATCTGAATTTTTTGTCTCTATAATTTCTGTTTATATTTTCTCTGAAGTTCAGGGTGCTGACTTTTCCCCCTGAACTAGGTAAATGATATAGGTTTGACTAAAGTAAGATTGTTAACCCCTTTTGAGTTGCTTTCCTTTAGAAAAGCAGATCAAAGAACCCATGCTAGCAGCCATCCTGGGTATGCTAGGGTGTTGGCTGCTACAGATATTGAGGCCACACTCAAAACTATGTCACCTGTGGATAGGTTGAAGTGCAAAGAGTGAAACACATGTGTACCAGAAGTGTAAAAGACATTCTAACAACATGTATGATGAGAAGAGGAGGAGGGTTGGCCATCAAGTGACAGTGGAAGGTAACAGATGGACAGTATGAATGTTGTCCTAGTATTCATAAAGTAGTAAATCACCCAGAGGAGTGCTTCTAGCATGCTAGGTTGATATTCTAGGGAGGATGTGGTAGCTTGTATTGGGGAGGGTGGAGGGGCAGAACTGTGATTTCATTGACCGAAGGGACTCCCAATGAAGAAATTCCCTTTACCAATATAGATCAGCCAACAGGCATTTATTAAATGCCTATTATGTGCCAGGCAATGTTTTAATCCTCTGGGCATATTAAAAAAAAGAGAGAGAAGAAATGATGCCTGCCCCCAAGAAAATGACATTCAGCGGGGAAGATGACATGCAAATAATGAGATATATACAGAATGTATACAGTGTAGATGGAAGGAAGTCTCAAAGGGGAAGGCACTGGCAGCTAGGGCTTCCAGAAAGGGCTTCCTAAAGAAGGTGGGTTTTAAACTGAGTCTTCAAGAAAACCTGGGACACTAGATGGAGATGAAGGAATAGAATGTTTTAGGGTTGGGGATAGAACAACAACTTTTCTACAATTTGTAGTCTTAAAGAGTTGCTTCAGGGCACTGAGGGGTTAAGTCATTTGCCCAGGACCACAAAGTCAATATGTATCAGAAGTGGAACTTAAAGCCAAATCTTCCTGACTCTTAGAATAGGACTCTGTCCATTGTTCTCTCATGGAGGATTCATGAACAAAGATCCCACAGGAGGAGGAGGCATGGTTGTATTCTGAGATGAGGGTGGGGGGGAGGTAAGTACATTATCACAAATCCACAAATGTGTCTTACATTGGTCTCTGACAATTTTATGTAATACTTATCTCTCCTAATAAATTCTTAGATTTCAATTTCAGCCAGGGGTTGTGTCATATATTTAGAATAAATACTTGTTGAATTAAATTGAGTGAATTTTCCAATCTGATTAGTTAATATTTTAAAAAGGAAAACATGCACACAGCCACAACCTAAATTGGTATCAATCCTCTGATTTTGTTGTTGTTGTTGTTGTTGTTATAGTACAATAGGCTCTTATAGGATTTCTGCCCAGAGCACCTGGGGGTATGCTGGGAAAGAATGAAGTCACTGATGCCACAACATGATTTTTGCTATGGGCCCCTATTACATAGTACTGGAATGTTCAGTCAACACACATTCCAGAATTCCGTGCCTACACATTCTGGCTCCATTTCAGAATGGTCGGTGTACTTGTGGATGGGTGTGCTAGTAAATAGCCTCATTTTCAAGTCTTTATATAACCAACCCATTGTAGGATTTTCTTTTCTCCACCCACTGAAAGCTCACTGCTGTCTCAGTTTCTAGCATGTGCTAACATGAGCTCTGGTTCAACAGCTTTGAGAACTTCAGTGTCTTTTGAATCTCTTTCGAACATTAAATCTGCTGTCACCCCTAAGAGCCTGGGCCACCTCTGGGGTCCCTGCTTATTCAGAGATATAGCATATGGTGTCATTTCCTTGGCTATGGAGGGAAAAACCAGAATAAAAAAGCCTCAGTCATTTTTACAAGAGCAATATACTGTATTCAGACTATGTAGTGTGTGTTTGCATGTGTGTAAAAGAAAGGGGGAGAAACTCTAGGTTTCGGGTTTCAGTTCAAATGTGAAATTCAGTTCCAGTCTATCCAAAGGTTTCCTGAGGTTTATAAGCCTGTCCAAGAAATCTGGCCCCAGTTTATTACTTCATACTGAAATCATGCAAAACTCATGATCTCATGAGCTTGGATGTGAAACCAGGTGAAACTTAAATGGCTTAAAGTGCACTTTGCATAGAAACGGTGTTCATCCAGACTCAACTTGGGAGATATGGAGCAACAGACGTAACTAGAATCTAAGATACTGGAGATACCCGTGTGCAAAGTCTTGCCGAAAAATTAAATTACTCATTTTCACTCAGTTTTCTGTAAGAGAGGCTTTGAGAGAACCCTGTAGGAAGATCTCAAGGACCTCTCCTTGGCTGCTCCTGGCAGGAGTTATTACTTCTGGTAATTGCAGTCGTTTACTGTGGTCACCAAAGCTAAACCTGGTAACTCCTGTTTAAAGTAATCTCCCTTCCCCATTCTCCTGTCTGTACTCTCACTATATTTCCATCAAAAAGCACTTCTTAGCACAGATTTTTACCTGGCGCCATGAAGAGAACCTGCCCTTTAGGACAAGGGTCCCAAGTCAGGAGATCAGGACCTATGGATAGATCTCAAAGTCTTACCTAATAACTAAGCTAGCTACCACTGTCACACTCCTTCATCTACTCAACGACTTTGCTGTCAACTATCTACCACCCTCAACTCTGACAATGTCAAACTTTCAAAATCAAAAGCAACTCCTGTGATACCCCATATCCGAAATGTGGAGATGCTGGGCTTAGTAATTTATACATGAGATAGACTAGATTCCATAGGGATTCTTAACCTTTTCTATGTCATGGACCCTTTTAGCAGTCTGATTAAACCTATGAGGTTCTTCTCAAAATGTTTTTAAATATACAAAATAAAATATATAAGATCAAAAAGGAAACCGAGCATATCAAAATACAGTTATATATCTATCTATTAATGTTTGTCTTCCATCTATTCATCTATCCCTCTATCTATCTATCTATCTGTCTGTCTTCTATCTTCTGTCTATCATCTCATTGTTTCTCTCTGCCTCTGTCTTTCTATCAACCAAGTTCATTTACCCCAGGTTTAATTGTTGGATTGTATGTGTAATTTGTCCTTCATTCTCAAAGAATAACATGACATCAGGAAGATGATGCCATGACTTCTAAGAGGATTGGATTTAAGTGAGGGAGGGTTATATAAAGTCACCAAACTAACTTTTTCCTCCAGAGTCATTTGGGTCCAATGGTTGGATATCTATCAGGATGATTGGAGATGACCCAGGATGCAGTGACTTTGATACTTTTAACCTAAGATCTTTTCAGGTTCTCACTTCAAATGAGGCAACACCCATCTAGTGAATAGGCCTCTTTAAAAAGTGAGTCAAGGGATGGCCCCTTTAATTAAAAAAAATCAGTCTAGGAGGGAAGCCCCTCAGGGTTGCTGGCCAAAAGAGAAACAGTTAACCCTTAACTGATGCTTGGCCAGGGACCTATTGTTGTCCAATCCATGAGATCCAGAGTGAATTGGGTTTAAGGCTTGGTCTTTGTAAAGAAATCTAGCCAGTAACGAATGTAGGGTGCACTCATTGGTCCTTGAACCCAATTGCTTTCTTGGCAAGTTCCTACACTGGTCTTGATATGCAAAGGCTAATGCTAAGCACTACCTTAAGCCTACCCACAAGATATAATGATTAAGCAGTTTGTGCTTGAAAAGGAATAAGCAGTTTATAATCCCAAGTCTTTGCGCCTGTGTCTGAGCTTGCTACTGATCCTGTATCTGGAAAAATATTTGTTCCTTTTATCCTATATCCTGACTCTAATATGGTAACTCAGGGTTTCTGATTCCAGGATTTGATCCTGTTTTTTTCCTAGAAAGAAATCTTGCAAGCTATCAGAGGTTCTTGATTGTAAAATGTAAAAATTGTAAAATTCTCAAAATGTAAACAAATGCATAGAGAATATGTACAAGTATGTGTATATCTTTATATATAGCTACATCCAGACGCCTTTTTTTCCTCTCCTTGCCTCTTCTTCCCAATCATACTTTCCTACACACACACACACACACACACGCTCTTATTACTGTTCTTTCTAGCCCCCATGCACAATTTCCTCCTTATTTCCTTCTATCTATTCTCATTATAGAGAGCAATGTAGTTTACTCAGTGCCCATCATGTTCTGACAGAGATGTTTCAAATGGACATTGAGAGGCCCATAAGTGGAAGAAAAGGGAAGCTGAATCAGAGTAAGTAGGAACCTATTTTGTCTTCTTAGCATAAGTGGCTAGCCAAGAAAGCAGGAAAAACATCCCCATGTTGAACTGAAGAATAGGAACAGGTTCTGATGAATTCTGGGATGTCAGCAGCTGCTTTCAACTTTCAACTCCCTTCTTTTGGATTGGGGATACGACCTTATCTTCTCACAGGCCATGAACAATAGTGATGGAGGCAAAGTTCTTGGTTTGTGCTCTCTTCTACCTCTATCTTTGGTAGTCTTTTTAGCTTTCCCAGTCTCCCTCTCTCTCAGCCCTCCAAGCTGGTCAGGGTTTTTAAAGGGTAAATTGGGGAAAAGACCTATGAGAGATGGTTGGTTTCCTACAACAATGACACCTTGTGTTTACAAAGCAGTTCCTCAAAGGTTTCTCAATTACAACTCTGCGTTTCTTCTTTCTAGATTAATTCAAACTAGGGCTCCTAAATGAGAGGATCTGAGTATTTATACAAAAGGCTACCAGGAAGGAGTTATAAAGGGAGAAATCATTGCATCTTTGTAAGCTTTAGTTTTCTCATCTGAAAAATGGTACGATAATTTCATTGTTGTAAAGCCCAAAGGAAAAATATATTTCAATGTCAGTTATTAGTAATAATAATAAAAAATGATAGGAAATGGTTTCCATGGAATTGCAGAGACTCTCTGAAACATATCACTTCAGATAGTAATTCAGCCAGATTTGTGGCTTTTTTTCTTTATTTTTTTTTACAGCTTCAATATTTTAATTGTTTTTATAATGAAGCAAAAGAAAATGTGATGCTTAGAACTGGATTATGTGACCCATTCTCATCTCCTTTTGGATTACTTCTCTTGATGGGCAGCATTCGCTTTGATCTACAATTAGGTTTAATAAAATCTCTTTTATGGTCTTGGCCTTTTCCTCTCAGTTGGCTTTGTATGATTGCTGTTGCCTCTTTGCTTCCCTTCATAGTGCCTTTGCCCTTGAGTGTTGTGGGAGGCTTTTCCCTTGTTTTCCTGTAGCACTTTGTGAGTCTGGTGCTTGTCACACTCTTTGCAGTCAGCTCTTCAGGCTTTGAGGACATTCTCTATGTTGGTGGCAGCATTATCAGTAAGAAGAGCTAGGACTGATCAGTCAGGTAACAATGCTGATTGACTGAAAGCCACAATGATGGGGAGACTTACAAAGGAAATAGTCTCTATTCTCCAGGTTATGGAATTCAGTATCTCTAGCTAGAAAAGACCACAGATCCCTACCACAGTTTTACAGTGGCAGAAACTGAGGTCTAGGGAGTTGAAGGGACTTGTCCTAGATCAAAAGTACTAAGATCGGTTTCATATACAGGTTATCTGCTCCAAATTCAACATTCCTCTTCCAAGCCTCCACATGGGTGTGGTTCTACACCATCGGCTACTTTTTGGACATTCTAAACTCAGTGTTCAAATGAGGACTTTCCCAATCTTAATTCCCAAACCCTTACCTCTTCTGAACTTTCCTGTTACTGTTGAAAGTACTACTAGCTGCCCAGTTACTGTGATCTGAAAATTCGTTGTTCCCCTTGACTCACTTTACATATATAATTTTTTGCCAAATATTATACTTTCTACCTTCACAGTGGGATAACTAGGTAGTAAAGTAGATAGAATGCTGGGCCTGAAGTCAGAAAGATATATCTTTCTGAGTTCAAAACTGGCCTCAGACACTTGCTTGCTATGTAACCCTGGGCAAGTCACTTAACCCCATCGGCCTCAGTGTCCTCATCTATAAAATGAACTGGAGAAGAAAATAGCAAACCACTCCAAGTCAGAAATGACTGAACAACAAAAGAATCTTCATAACATCTCTCTTTCTCTCCACTTACATAGTCACTACTCTGGTTTAGGATCTTTTCACCTCTTACCTATTATTGTAATAACCTTCTGACTGGTCTCCCTGCCTTAAGGCTCCCCACTCTGGTGCATCCAACACAAATAGGCTAAAGTGATTTTCCTAAAGATAGGTCTAACCATGTCGGGCCCTTACTTGTTAAACTCCAGTAGCTTCCTATTACTCCTAGGACGAAAAATAAACTTCATTTGGTGTTTAATACTCTTTGTAAGTTCATTTCTTTTTGCCTTTACACTCTTACACTTGCGGCCCCTCCATCTACTCTATGATGCAGCTGCATCGGTCTGCTTGTTGTTCCTTGCATATAACACTCAATCTCTTGTCTCTGGGCTTTGGTGCCAACTGCCCCTAATGCCTTGAATGCTCTCCCTCATCCTTTTTGTGTCCCTGGCCTTTTTAAAGTTTCAGTCCAAATTCTCCTTTCTCTAACAGTGATGGAGAGGTTACGTATGCTGAGTACAGATCGAGACATATTTCTTCTTTGGAAGGGGCAAGGCCAATGAGGGAATTTGTTTTGCTTGACTTTATATGTATGTAATAGGGGGTTTGCTTTTCTTTCTTCCTCATTTGGGGTGGGAGGATGAGAATATGGATTTGAAAATACAATTTTAATTTAAAAAGGAATGCACTAATGTACTTGATGACAGGAAATATTATTACCTTTCTTCATATCCCCAGAGAGTAGTAGCCCAATGCCTGGAACATAGTGTTAATAAATACTTTTTGGTTGATTAAACAATCTCTCACATGTATTCAGTGTTGTTTTATCCCTCATATCTCACAGGATCCCTAGAGGAGCCTTGGAAGGTTTGTAGGAAAGGACAAGAATTATTTTTACAGATGAAGAAACTGAGTCTTGATGATTTCTGGTCAAAGTTACTTGGCTCCCTATTCTAGGTCAGGGTCAACTACAATAAATATGTTAAAATACACTGGATCATAGACTCATAACACTTAGAGCTGGGAAGGAACATTAAAAAGTATCTAATCCAGGACCCTCATTTTACAGGAGGAAAATGAGACCCAGAGAGGTGATGTTCATATAAGATGAGAAGTATGTGAGAGGCCACAGTAAAAAGAGGCCTGGTCTTGTAGTCAAAATAACTCAGGTTATTAAACTGCTTTGAGCCTCAATTTTCTCCTCTGTGGAAAAGGTATAAAAATAATTGCACTCAGGGCAGCTAGGTGGTGCAGTGGATAGAACACTAGCCTTGGAATCGGGAAGACCTGAGTTCAAATAGGACTCTAGACACTAGCC
Organism: Gymnobelideus leadbeateri; assembly: GCA_011680675.1. Classification (NCBI taxonomy): domain Eukaryota; kingdom Metazoa; phylum Chordata; class Mammalia; order Diprotodontia; family Petauridae; genus Gymnobelideus; species Gymnobelideus leadbeateri. The sequence continues at coordinate 279,120 of WOXC01006026.1, read as the reverse complement.
ATGTGACCCTGGGTAAGTCACTTAAATCTGATTGCCTCTCCTCCCCCCTCCCCAAAAGATATAATAATTGGACTCCCCTCTTGCAGCAGTTTTGTGAAGAAATTGATTCATAAACCTGAAAGCATCATAGAAATGTGCGTTATTATTATAATACAATGCTTTTTGATCCAGATCTAGAATTTTATCACTGTAGGGAACTCTCAGGAAGGAATTTCCTTCATTAATGCTGGCTGACAACTATTTTGCAATTTATAGTTAGAGAGTTGCCTAGAGCACTGAAAGCTTTGTGATAATAATGGCTAACATTTATATAACACTTACTCTGTGCCAAGCACTGTGCCAAGGGCACAATTATTGTGTCAGTTGATCCTCATGACAACCCTGGGAGGTAGGATAATAATATCCCCATTTTACAGATGAGAAAACTAAAGCAAACAGAAGTGACTTGACTAAGGTCATAGAGCTAAGAAGTGTCAGGAGGGAGACATAAAGCCAAGCCTGGCTTTCAGTTCATGGGGCCACCCTTCCTTTCATTGTACAGCTATACATATATAAATGAATGTGGGACTATACAAATACATGCAGTGGTTAAAAAAAAAGAAAAGGAAAACAACTGGTTTCTGGCACTATTTAAAAGTCACAAAGGCAGTGACAGCTTTGACACTTTTGGGGAAAAAATTATAAATTACCATAGAAGTTGAAGAAAACAAGAAAAATGTGTTATTTCATGATTCAGAGCAATTAACTATTGAATTCTGGGAAAAGAAAAAAATGAAAGAAACTCCAAATGTTTAAGTCTCTGTTGCTTAGTACCTGTGTGAGCTTTGGCAAATTGTGTAATTTCCCTCAACCTCATGGTTCTCCTCATATGTAAAATGACCTTAGAGCACTTCTTAAACTGGGAGTCACGACCCCATATGAAGTGCAAGATATTTGGTAATAGTAAAAGGTTTGTGGACACTCAGTGGCCAAAAATTAGTTAAAATTCAAAAGCAGGATGAATCCAAGGTGCTTCTGGCATCGATTGCCCGTGTTGCATGGTACAGGTTCGCTGCAGCCTTGGTTCTGAACACAAAACATGTGCTCTTTGCACTGCCTGTGCCCTCAGGCCACACACCATCAACTAATGCTGTTGGAATTGTGGAAATGCAAGAAGGGGTCACTGGTGGGAAAAGTTTAAGAAGCCCTGAGTCTCTTCCAACTGTGCCTATGATCTAGGATTGATGAACATGAAACCTATCCTCATATTACTGAATTTGAATGGACTATTAATCTGGGCCTGTTCAGAACTAAAAGAAATGGCAGGCGGGACATACATTAGAGATATTTTGTAGTGAGATCAAGAGAAGGAAAAATGTGTATGAATTTTTTGAGAAATGGGTAGCAGTTACTGAAAGGCAGATTTAGGGTCAAGGTAAGGAAGAGCTTTCTAACAATTTCCATTATTATTATGGTTCAATTGTGTGGCCCCATCGGGAGTTTTCTTGGCAAAGTTACTAGAGTGGTTTACTATTTCCTTCTCCAGCTCATTTTACAGATGAGGAAACTGAGGCAAACAGTGTGAAGTGACTTGCCTAGGGTCACACAGTGTCTGAGGCCGGATTTGAACTCAGGAATATGAGTCTTCCTTACTCCAGGCCTGGAGCTCTATGCACTATGGTGTCACCTAGCTGTCCTCCTAACAATTAGAACCATCCCAAACTTGAATGTATTGCCTTGAGGAGTCCCCTCCACCTCCACACATCTGAGGTTTTCAAGGAGAACAGGAGATTCTTGCTCCAATAGAGGTTGAACTCAAGTGGCCTTTAAGGTCTTCTCCAGAATTTGGACAAGTTTCTTCCCTCATCTGGGACTTGGATTCCTTACTTCCTTACCTATAAAACAAGGGAGTAAGACTCAACAAATGAGTAGAAAGAAAGTCACTGACACAGGAATTGGAAGACCTGGATTCTAATTCTGTCTCTGACATTTACAGTTGATCTTGAGCAAATTCTGGACCTCAGTTTCCTCATAGGTAAAATCAGATTTGAACTAGGTAGTCTCCCAGTCCCCTTCCCTCTCTTGATCTTTTATGCTCCTAGGATTTCTAAAGTTGCTTTCAACTCTGAGATGATTTTTATATTATGAAATTATTATATATTAATATTATATTATGAGTAGATAGTAGCTAGTTGGCACAGTGGGTAAAGCGCAGGCCCTGGAGTCAGGAAGACTCAACTTCCTGAATGCAAATGTGGCCCTAGACACTTCCTAGCTGTGTGACCCTGGGGATGTCCCTTAACCCTGTTTGCCTCAATTTCCTTATCTGTAAAATAAACTGGAGAAGAAAATAGTAAACCACTCCAGTATCTTCCCCAAGAAAACCCTAAATGGGGCCACAAAGAATCAGAAATGACTAAACAACAACAACAAATGTTATATTATATGCTATATAATATTGTGGTATACTAATATATGCTTGTAATATGCTTTCATATAGTATTTATATAAGATTATTATCATATATATTTACAAAGTCCTTTAATAATGATTATCAAATCACAGGATGTTAGACCTAGAGTTGGAAGTATTGAGGTTTAGGGTTTGGGGGTGCTTGAGACCCCAAAATACTGAAAAGCTGGGTCCTGCCAAATTAATTCAGCTCAAGCCTCCTCTCAGTCAAAGAAAAGCAAAGTTTATTAAAGATTCACCGTAATAGGTAGACTCTTAAGGAGCTAGTCTGTGCTAGATTGAATCTAAGCCCCTTCATGGCAGCAAGATGGATCTTATATACAGAAAGACTGTGGGAGGCATCTAGGGGTGGTCTACAGGAAGGGTTTGGGGAGGGTCTTAAGGAAGAGTCTAAGAAGGGTCTTGAGGGAGCTGAGGTTAGACTCCAGGAGTGGAATTAAGGGTGGGAAATAGCTGAAGACTACCTAGAGATGACAGACAATGGACGGCTAGGCTAGTTTAATGGTAACAGATTTGGGTATAGATTTTTTTTTTTTTTTTGCTTTTTGGATCTGGAAGGCTGGGCAATTAGAGTTAAATGACTTGCCCAAGGTCATATGGCCAGTAAATGTTAAGTGTCTAAGGCTGGATTTGAACTCAGGTCTTCCTGACTCCAGGGCTGGTGCTCTATTCACTGCACAGTCACAGCCACTCCTGGATACAGATATTTTGATAGGATCAAGGGTGGGAAGTAACTGGACAATGGAGGGCTAGGCTAGGTTAAGAGTAAGAGAGACTAGGGTCTGCTGATAATGAAAGGGAAGATTCTAGGAGAGGTCAAGGGGGTTCCCAGAGCCTGTACCCCATCAGAAGGAAACTCAGAGGTCATTTTGTCTAACCCCCTCATTTTACAAATGAGTAAACAGGCCTTGGGAAGTTAAATGACTTCTTAGGTCACAAAGAAGGTAAATGCATACCTTACTTCACTCTCCACTAGGTCTATGCTAGGAAAGATTGTTTCATAAGGTTTAGCAATTTAGAAATTTGTGAAAGGGGTCTTTGGCGTGTCTAGGCATTCAACTATAATATCTCTTCTTTTCAAGTTTTAAAGTTGGGTGTGGGAGAGGTGGAGGCTGGAAGAGTCTGACTCACCCCATTCATATTTCTTATTGCTATGTAAAGTGCCATTCCCCTTGACTGCCTAGGTTTTAGCCTGGGTGATAAAACCCTTTGTGTGTGAAACTTTGACAAATCATTCCAGAAATATGGATGTCTATAAACTGAATGTCAGTTTCATGCTCCAAGCAAGTTGTGTCCAGCTCCAACTGTCTGTGGGTCTGAAAGCACCAACTCCCCCAACCTTGGCTACAACCTTCTGCCCTAGATAGCTGGAGGGCAAGGCCCATATTTTATTTTCTCCTCCTTCTGTGTCCAACCCAGTGCTGGGCATAATGAGCTCCATTAAATGCTTTAGAACAAAAACCAGAGCTAGGCCTTAATGTTTGTACAATACTTGAGCCATTTCCAAAACGCTCTCACATATGTTCTCCGAGGGCTATGAATGAATCCTCTGCATCAGCCCTAGGGGGAAGGGAGGCATGTCTGATTAGAACCTTCCACCTTTCTGACATTGCCTAAGGTTGCCTTGCACAGCTTCAAGCTTTGGTGAATGATTGGAGGGGCAGAAAGCATTGTTTTAAAGTCCATTGTTAAAAAACAAAACAAACAAATGAAAAAACAAAAACCCTACTACACAATATGAAAAGCAGCTGGCCAGCTGGTCTTAGAGTAAAGACTCTAGACTCCTCCCCTCTGCAAGGGAATCATTGTCAGAAACCCAGTTTCTAAGCCAGAAATCATTGCAAGAGGGGCATTGAGTTTCTAAGGTATTAAAGAGAAATATGCCACAAAGTGTAAATTCCTAGATGCTCTAAGGAAAGCCAAGCACTAATGGCTTGAATCATAATAACTCCTGGACTGATCTGTGACGCGGTTTTACATTTTCTGACTGATGGTAATTATTTTGGACAAATTATACCATAGAAGCAGGCCTCCAGGCAAAAATTTGAAACCAGAAAGGGAATAGGACCCGGCAGAAGGTACACTCTTGTCTATGAGGCTGGTCCATGTGCTTGACAGATGTCGAAAGCTCTTCTAGACCCATGGTCTCCATCTAGTGGCTCATGTTGGCTTAAGCCTGGCCTTAGCTAAAAACTGATCGACTTCAGCCTGTGTTTTGCTGCTTGTGGCTGCTTTTGCTGCTCCTGAAGAACCCCTTTGTCTTACTTTAGCTGAGTGTGGCTGGCACTTTCTTCTTATAATGTCCTTTTAGAAGACATTCTTTTTTTTTCCCATTTAAATGTGTCTTTATTTTAAAATCTAGGCCAGAGACACAAAAGTTTATCTTGGTCTTGCTTCATAATTCTATGTTTGGTTTAAATTTCCTCTCAAGATGCATTTGGCATGCTTGGTCATTAGATCCCTCAGAACTATAATAAATTCTGCTAAATATTGCATTTGATGTAACTAATCTTTTTTCATCTGATGAATACCTGTGGTGGCCTCTGTCCTTAGGGCTCCTAGGGTCCCCTAGCAAGAGAGTAAGGGATAACTCTTTGGAGCCACACAAAGAGAGAGTGACCTTTCATCTCATAAGACCAGAACCTCAAACCCCATAGTCCACTTTTAAGGAGACTTTGTTATTTAAATGGGGGCATAAGCCACTCCATAGCTATGTTTCCAAGGGCAGAATTCCTATTAACTTGGGCCATTTAAAAGTCTTCCTCCCCAGACACCAGCCTAATAAGTGCCCTCAGGCCATATGTCTTCTATTTCTTCTGTGTCTCCCACCACAGGGCACAGAAGACATGGGCAATAAATGCTTCTTGTTTGGTTTATTTAATATCTAAATGAAGAGTTAAAGCCTTTCCTGAAAGGAAGTTGTGTACTCTGGCCTAGGTCTGAGAGGCTACTTCTTAAAATGTATCCTGTCTTACAAAAAATCCAGGACTTGTGAAAATGCAAAGTCAGCCTGGAGGAACTTTTGGGTTCTTTATGAGGATGACTTGCCTGCTGGACCATGGGTCAGAGGTGAAAGATTAATGTCCTACTCTCCCTTCTTGTTTTAGTAATTATCATCGATTTATGGGGGAAGTTGTGTAGTCCAGTAGATAGAACACTGGATTTGGAGTTAGGAAGATTTGACTTGAAATCTGACCTCAGATACTTATTAGCTGGGCAAGTCACTTAACCTCTGTTTGCTTCAATTGCCTCCTCTGTAATATGAGGCAGCTAGGTGGTACAGTAAATAGAACACCTAGAATCAGAAATAATCATTGTCCTGAGTTCAAGTGTGACCTCAGACACTTAGTAGCTGTATGTAACTCAACTCTGTTTACCTCAGTTTCCTCATCTGTAAAATGACCTGGAGAAGGAAATGGCAAACCAGTCATGTATCTTTGCCTAGAAAACTTCAAATGGGGCCACAAAGAGTTGGACACAATTGAAACTACTTAACAACAACAAGAACAACAAAATGGGTTAATAGCACCTACTTCCCAAGGCTTGTTGGGAGGATAAAGTGAGATAATAAATGTAATGCCCTTGGCACAGTGCCTGGCAAACAATAGGTACTATATAAATGTTATTTATTATTGTCATTTAAAAATGATTGGGTGACTTCAGCTTGTGCACCTGATTCAGTGTTGATAGAAGTGATCTTTGAGTAATTTCAGAAAGACCATAAAAATCAATGAGGCACTTGTAGAATCTCATTGGGAACCAATACCATGTCTTTGAACCTTCACCACAAGAACTTTTTCTAGTTGTGATCTGAAGTGCATTAATAGACAGGTGCTCCTTCACTTTCAAGTTCTTTTTCATCACTTCTCTAAGTGACCCAGGACATACTTTCTTGAACTATTTTATTTTGTGGTTTGTGAGAATGATTCTAATTGGTAGATGGTCATTTCCAGTCCCAAAGGTAGCATGGTGGTGTCTTTGAATGCCATGGTTCCAGGATGACTAACTGACATTTCTCAATAAGAGTGAACAAGGTGAGTAAGAAGGGAGAACAGCAGGAAATTAGGCTTCATGAGGCTGCAGAGATGGTACCCTGCCCAAAGATCCATCACTGTCTTTTCACCAGTCTGCAGTAAGTTTCTCAAAACATGACTGAGGAAAGCAATATGGAAAGCACCCGAAATCAGCTCCATAAGACAAATTCAATGGTGTTTCGGAGACTGACCTGAGGATGCAACAAAGCTGCCCAGTCATTGGAGGTGGGAGATAACAATGGGACGGGGCTCTCAAAGGAAAAAAGGACCAGTGAGACACTTTTAAATTTAATGTGTTATTGACATTTTCTCCCTCACTTTTTTTTTCTTTTTGGAGGGTAATCGGGGTTAAGCGAATTACCCAAGGTCACACAGCTAGTACATGTTAAGTGTCTGAGGCCAGATTTGAACTCCACTCCTCCTGACTCCAGGGCTGGTGCTTTATTCATTGAGCCACCTAGCTACCCCAGCTCCTTCACTTTCTTAAGTTTAGAAAATCAACAGGACAATAAATCAAGCCCTGATCTGTCGTTTTTGCTGATCATAGGCTACAAAAACTAACACTGAAAGTTTAATAAACAGCTCTTATAGAGCCGACTCCAGCATGCCCCTGGCCACTCCTCCAGGTTCTAGGGAAACACCTGACAAGTTGGCATGTCTTTTTCTGATGCTATCAACTCAAGCCCCTGTTCCAGTGTATTCCCTCCCTCTAGTCATTCCCCAGTTATCATTTTGTCCCTTGTATCCTTGATACCCTCCAGTGATTATCACCTCAGTATCATTTAATCAATCAACATCAAATAGCTTTTACAAAAGAATATTTACTGAGAAGCTATAACAAGAAAAAGAATACAGATATTTCTCCCCAATAAAAGGAGATCATTTTCTTTTCTACCACCTTGTTCCTTGGGAAGAATGGGCTCATGCTTAATGTGGCTGCTACAAAGCAGTTAACCTTGCAAAATTCACTTTTGAATACATCCTGACCAAAGAACTGATTCAATTCCTTGTTTGTAGGATTCAGCATCATTGGCGTTGGGGTTTGTCCTCTGTTGGGTTAAGTCCCAGGGCTATGCTGGCATAGTTGGTTTGGTTGTCTGAAAATTCTGGCATAGGCTTATGTCACTAGAACTCTGGCAGCTTGCTCTTCTGACCTTTTGAAGCTCACAAGGCTGTATCCTGGTCGTTATGTGTCCAACACTCTCTCAACTTTCTCAGCAAGACTACTTGACCTAGGCTTCATTCTGGCTTCAGGCAAGAGAGTACCAAGAGAGTTCCTCCTCCCTGGATGCCAGGGAAAAGGAGAAGAATTGAGCTGTCCCTGTGGATGTCTTTTCTATGTGTATTTAGATCTGGCTTATCAACCAGTCTGTTTCTTTACCAGGTAGAGGACTGGAAATAGTTACAGGATAACTGTGCATACTCTGAAGTAGAGAGGAGGGCCCTTTATTACATGCTAGAAGCAGGCTCCCCAAGTCTCCCCAAATAGTTTGGCAGCAGGCAGAGCATGCTGTTGACATCCTTATAGGGAAGGGTTCCTATTGCCTAATGACCATTTAAAATTATATGTACATATACATACATATAGAGACATATGTATATTATTATGGAACATAATTGGTGAACATTCTGATGGGTGAATATTCACCTTATCGTGCCCAGAGCCAGATCTAGCATGCCACTTTCCAGTTATCTCCATGCCACCCCATATATGTTCTCCCCCCAACTTCCTAACTCTAGCTCTGAGACCAATAATCAAATCACCTCTATCATTTTTGTGAAAAGGTGTGTCACTCAATTGTCCCATGATGCCCCAAACACACCTCCTTTCTTCCCTGTACAAAACACTTCTCCCTGGTCACCATTTTATGTATTAGAATATAAACTCTGAGGTCAAGGACTGCCTTGCTTCCTTATATCTGAATACCCTGATATTAGCACAGTATCTGGCACATGGTAAGCACTTAAAGGCTTAAATTTCTGCGTTTATTCTTTTTTAAAATTTATTTTAGACCAACACTAAAACTTAAATACAGAATAAGAAAAAGAAACATTATAAAATTAAATATAAAAGAAAAAAGACATGCCATGTGCACAGCAGAACATAGGAGAGGATTCAGAATATGTGGCAATAACTTATCATTCCAAGAAAGCCTACATATTTAATACTGTGCATTACATTGAAAGCTGTCTGTCTTTTCTTTGTTCCTTGTAGGTTTTCTTTTGTTCTCTGTACACTTTTTGCTTTGTTCTTTTTCCTCTTTCCTCCCTCCCTACCCACCACCCCAAGGCCACAGTTGAGCATAGATATATTTATATATAGGTATTGGTATATACATACACACATACATATATACATGCATACATATATAAGCATATACTTTCCCTAAGAGAGTCTGCTCCTAATCTTGCTTTTGTTTGTGCATATCTTTTTTTCCTATCTCTCCAATTTTTCTACTTCTACCTGTTACCTTGCCCTCCTATTACTTACCCTACCCCTCTCCAGCAATCCCTCTCTTATCCTCCCATTCCCCTAAATCTAAACACCTTTTTGTCACCCCTTTGACCTATTCTGTCTCCTTCCCCTCTAAAGCTCTCTCCTTTATCCTCCCATTTGCCTGCATCTAAACATGCTTCTATATCCCCCTTTTAACCTATTCCCTCATCCTCCCCTCTAAAGATCCCTCCTTTATCCTTTCCCCTGTCCCTACCCCCTTAGAGTTTTATTTCTTTTTTTACATTCAAAAGACTTTTATACTTTTCTAGATGTATGTGTATTTTCCCCTCTTAAACCCATTCATGATGAAAGTAGGTTTCCAGAACTAACATCTAATTCCTCTGTATTGGTTCTTCTTCTTGAACCTCATTTGTATAAGATAATTACTCTTTTAGCTGTTCTTGAATGGTTTTATTTTTTAAAGTCATATCATACTCAGATCTACTCCAATCTTTCTAATAAGCAACCTAATTACTAGTAACAATCTTAGACATAGGTTTTACATTTTATGTATGTAAAAGGTAAACATTCTATCCTTATTTAGTCCCTTGTAATTGGTCATTGGTATGTACCTTATATTTCTCTTGGTTCTCATATGTCAAATCTTCTATTGAGTTCAGGATTTCTTTTAACAGAGTCCTGAAAGTCTAATTGTTGATCCAATGTCCATTTTTTTTTTCATGCAGAATTATGCTTAACTTGGCTGGGTATGATATTTTTGGTGGGAGGCCCAGTTCTTTTGCTCTTCAATATATAGTGTTCCAAGACCTGTGATCTTTTAGTGTTGCCAATGCTAGGTCTTGTGTGATTCTAATTGTGGTACTGTCATACGTACATTTTTTTTGTTGTTGTTCATAATATTTTTCCTTGATCTAGGGATTTTGGAATTTAACTATAATATTCCTGTGTTTTCCTTGTAGGATCTCTTTCAGGTGGTGAACAGTGGATTTTTTTCTATTTCTACTTTCCCTTCTTGTTCTAATGCTTCAGGACAATTTTCTTTAATTATTTCTTCTGTTACCGTATCAAGAGTCTTTTTTTTTTTTTGCTTTTTTTTGGAGGGGGCAATTGGGGTTAAGTGACTTGCCCAAGGTCACATGGCTAGTTTTTGTGTTAAGTGTCTAAGGTCCTTAGACTCAGGTCCTCCTGACTTCAGGGCCCATACTCCATTCACTGGGCCACCTAGTTGCCCCAAGATTCTTTTATTGATATTAACTTTCAGGTGGTCCAATCATTCTTATGTTTTCTCTTCTGGATCTGTTCTCTAGATGTGTTATTTTTCTTATGAGATGTTTCACATTCTCTTCTATTTTTTCATTCTTTACATATATATATATACATATATATATATGTATGTATGTATGTATGTATGTATATTTTTATCTCAACTTCACTGTCTTCCCCTTGCCCACTTCTGATTTTTAAGGAGTCATTTTCTTCCTTAAGATTCTGGATCTCTGGGGGTGGCTAGATAGTGTAGTGAATAGAGCACGAGCCCTGGAGTCAGGAGGACCTGAGTTCAAATCCAGCCTCAGATACTTAACACTTACTAGCTGTGTGGTATTGGACAAGTCACTTAACCCCAATTGCCCTGCCTTCCCCCCTCAAAAAAAAAAAAAGCAAGATTCTGGATCTCCTTTCCAAATTGGTTGACTTTCTTGTCATAATCTTCTTGGTTTTCTTGTATTCTTCTTATTTTTCTTTTTAAATTTTCCTCAGTCTCTCTCATTTGATTTTTAAAGTCTTTTAAAAATTATTCTATGAATTCTTTTTGGGCTGGTGACCATTTGACATTACTCTTTGGGGGAGAAGAGGGTTTGTTTGCTTCAGTATCCTCCTCTGAAGATGAATCTCAGTCTTCTCTATTCCCATAGAAGCTCTGTATGGTTGGATTCTTTCTCCTTTGTGCATTTTTTGGGGGTAATAATTTAGTTTTTATAATCACTTCTAGTCCTCAGGCATGGGGGAATGGTGCCTCTGGCCTCTGATCCTTCTCAGTTCTCCCCTCTGACCTTGAACTCAAATCAAGACCTCCAGCTTCCTGTAAGTGCCCACAGCCAGCGGTGCCCTACCCCATACCCAAGTGCTTCTGCCCTCACCAGGTGTGTCCTCTTTCCTTTTTGTGGCCCCACCCCCCCCTGCTCTTTGTAGCACAGCTGAGTCAGCAGACATTCCCTAGATCTTCTGTGGATCAAATACCCAACTCCCTTAACTGTCCTGGGACTAAAAATTCCTGTGGTAGGGTGAGGCAGCCTCCCAACCCCGCTAACCCCAAGGCTTGCTACTTGTTGTTTAAGCAGCTTGAGGCTTGTTGTTAAAACAGACCCTAGCCTGGAGGTGTTTACTCTTCACAGGGAGGAAATCTAGTCCTGGGATTTTTCTTAAGGATTCCACTTGTCCCAAGAGGACCACTGTTCTGATGCTACTCTGGTTTATTTCCACCTATGTTCACCCAGAGGCATTATTTTATCTCTTTTGTGGAGGAAAATCTTGAGAGCCTGAAATTTTCTCACCTACTCTGCCATCTTCCCAGAATCCTCTCCCTCATGCATTCATTCTTGAATTCATTCATTCATTCATTTATTCATAGTGCAAGCAGAATGAATATGAAGGAAGGAACTAGTCATTAGAAAGAATTTCTAGGAGGTAAGTTTGGGCCTAGAAGCTGAAGAAAGTTACAGGCATATATTGATGGACAGGAGTGGGGTGAACCCAAAAGAATCGCAGTCAGGAAATAATAGCAGGTTGCACCAGAAGGGATTTGGAGTAGAGGGGTCATGTCATGTTTGGGAGAAAAGACACTGTGAGAAGACAATTTGTTGGACTTTGAATGCCAGACTGAAGAACTTAGGTTTTAAACAAAAGTCTATATGGAACCACTCTGAGTCCTGAGCCTCAGAGGACCATGATGAAAAAGGTACCTGAAAGAGTTGTTTTGGGAAGCTACATGTACACTGTAGTTCAGCTGCCTGACTTGGTAGTAGCTGCAGTCCCCTAGCTGGGATAGGGAAGTAAAAGGAGGCACAGAGGGTAGGGACCAATCTGACAGATGTTTTAAAGCATACACCAGAACAGCTCTGTGATTGACCAGACATTCAGTGCAACACACACTGTGCTTTCTATATGCAAGGCAGTATTCTCTTTTCGGAGTATATAAAGATAGATATGACATGACCTTCCTCTCAAAATGCTTATGATCTAATAAGATAAAAATGACATTTACAATCCAATAAGACATGAGAAGAAATGGGAGTTGAATATAATTCTAAGGTTTGTGAGTTTCAATTGTAAAATTATCAATCAGTTATAATTAACCACCTACTATGTGCGATGCAGTGAGGTACTATGATGGATAAGGCTCTGTGCTTAGAGTTAGGAAGACTTATCTTCATGGGTTCAAATCTGGGTTGACCTTGGGAAAGTCCCTTAACCCTGTTTACTCAGTTTCCTCATTTGTAAAATGAGCTGGAGAAGGAAATGGCAAACCATTCCCAGATCTTTGTCAACAGAATCCCAAATGGGGTCATGAAGAGTCAGACACACCTGAAATGACTGAATAACATCCACAAATGTGCTGGGCACTGAGACTTTCTTTTTCAATTGAACCTGTACTTTCATTGGTGTAGGTAGGGATCTCCCTATTAAGAATTCCTTTACCAATGCAGATCTACACCTTTCCTGTAGCTTAGACTCTTAGAAAGTTATCTGGGGCCTAAAAGATTAAATGACCTGTCCAGCTAGGGTCATATAGTCAATATATGTCAAAGGTGGGACTCTGACCCACGTCTTCCTGACTCTGAAATCAACTCTTTATCCACAATATCACAGCTACCTCTTCACAAAGACAAATTGAAACAATCGCTGTCTTTAAGGAATTGGTAATCTATTGAATTCAGCTAATTTGGTTAATGGTATTAGGTGTCCTCCCCTATCTCTTGGAGTTTTGTCTCTCTATCATGTAATGAGACTTTTTTAGTTCCCTTTTTTGGGGGAGAGGCAATGGGGGTTAAGTGACTAGGCCAGAGTCTCATAGCTAGTAAGTATCTGAGGTTGTATTTGAACTCAGGTCCTTCCTGATTCCAGGCTCTATACAATGTGCCACATAGCTGCCCTAAGATTTCCTTAGTTCTAAAGTACTCGGCAATCCTTAAGTAACATGCCCAGGAGCAATACTCCCAAGTGTGACTTGAAACAGATAAAAAAATGTCATTGGGAAACGTTTAGCAAAATCAATAAGAACACAACAGAACACAGATAATGTTAAAATATGGTTTTCTAAGTGAGTCTGTGGACCTGCAAGAAACCTTATGTATGGTTTAGTGGTCCTGTTTCCGTTTGAGCTTGGCACCACTGCCCTAGAGCACATATTTTCCCCATTATCACAGAAAAAAGGATAGTCCTGCCAACAGTCATACCCAAGGGCACAGGATTCTTGTTCCGGGCATTGTTTTCATTCTTTAACTTGACCCGAAATGTTGTTTCTGGGATGAAATTTCATGATCCCAGTTCAGCCAAGGAATGCACTTTTTGAAAGGAATTTGAAAAACAAACCATCTTATCATTTCTACATTCTTAGAGAGTAGCCCAAAATGGAAGTAGATGCTTTATCATGATGACTGCTGTTTATTTAGTGTGCATATCAGTGCCACTTTTTAATCAATACAGGACACAGGGAAGCATGATAATACTTGGCTATATTTTTAAATGCAAAAAATGCATTTAAAATTCCCTATTGATTTAGTGTTAAAGTCTCTTGAACATTATATTCTTATTCACTCTTGAATGCACACACACACACACACACACACACACAACCCTCTGAAACAGGAAGAATTTTTAGAAGGCAATATTTAAAATGCACACATGTTACTCTTTTCCCTTTTCTGCAGACATAGGGAATTGTAAGTAAGGAATACTACAACAATGCTCATCTTGGTTGATGTTTTGGTTTGTTTTACTGAACTTTTTTCATATATATATATGTACATATATAATAAAGAATATGTGTGTGCATATGTATGCATCTTATTACATAAGAGATGACTCTCTGGGAGGGGTTGGGGAGAGGAATTGTGTTGGAAAATGAAGATGGTATCAGAACAAAAGGTAGCAATTAAAAATAAATACATGATAACTTGAAAATAGTCATAAAATAGCAATAATATGTTGACATAGTACTCTTTAAGAGGTTGGTGAAGCACTTTACATACATAATCTCATTTTATATATAATAAAATGTTGATGTGGTGTGGGTCTTCAGATGAAGATATTTCTGCACATGGGGGAAATTTAGAGAAAAATCCCATCATTGTGCCTTACAGGGAAAAGACCATTGATCTATGTCAGAAGTCTGGGTCATGGCTCTGCCAGTTCACTGGCTGTATGATCCCAGGCAAATCGTTTAAACTCTCTGGTCCTCAGTTTCTTTATCTGTGATAGAGCAATAACGATCTCTGTACTGTTTATCTCACAAGACTACTATGAGAAAAGTGCATTGTAAAACTTAAAAGTGTTACAAAAATAAGAACAATCATTAGTGTTCTCACCATTGTCATGTTATTGAACATAGAAATATGGTTTAAATGTTGCACTGACTTTAATAATTCCCCTGTGGTCCCCACTTGGGCCAAACTTTCATTGGCACTTAAAACACCCTGAGGCCCTGGCAGTGGGGGCAAGTTATAGCTGCTTGGTGGTAATCTCTAGGAAAGATCAAACAATCAAAAAATGCATTCCAGAAACTTGACCAAGCCAGAAACCTCTAACCTTCCCTGAGACAGCAGACTCCCCAAAGGCTCTCCTTTGATATATTCTGAGCACCCACTAGATTGGAGGCCATTACAGGTTAAATAAGGAGGCACATGACCCTGCAGATTTCTCTGTTAATCAGCAGCCCCAGTCCTGTTTCCCTCAATCCAGTGTGACTGACCGTGAACCCACACAGGTCTGAGATCTTGTAAGGCTTCCTCAGGTGCTTCCTTCTTCTCTGGGTTTAAAGGATGATGCTTTTGCCATGCAAAAGGCAACCAAACCTCTGTGCTCTTCTGGGTCTGCTGCAAACCAGCCTCAGCAGGAGAATAGAGTTGGGCCCTGCTTTGACTGAGAACCCAGTGAAACAAACTGCACAGTCATTTCTGGATATGATCTTCTAGTTTTACAAGTCTTTCTACCAATATAGATCAGCCCTGACTCTGCAACTTTTGTTCTTAGAGAACTGTCTGGGGTATGTAGAGGTGAAGTGACCCGTTCAGGATCTGTAGTTAGTACATGTCAGGGGCATTAGGGAATCCAAGGTCAGTTCTCTGAACACACTGGGATGCTGCCTTGCAGCCCACTCATGTTATAAATAAAAGACTATAATGGTATCCTATTGGTCAGGTTGGTGCATTATGGAAGACCTGCCTAGGAATCTAGTGAAGAGCCAAGACAAACTATGACCTAGGCAGCATATAGAGAAGATGTAGAACCCTCCTCTTTGAGAGGTCATGGCAATTAATCATTTTTTTCAAGCATGTGTTTATTTTATTTTATTTAATCATTATTTTAATGCATTGGTAGAGTTGTAAACTGATCCAACCATTCTGGAGAGCAATCTGGAACTATGTCCAAAGGGCTACAAATAATTTCATACCCTTTGACCCAGCAATACCACTTCTAGGGTTATATCCCAAAGAGATCATAGAAATGGGAGGAAGACCTGTATGTACAAAAATATTTATAGCAGCTCTTTTTGTGGTGGCAAAGAATTGGAAGTCAAGGGGATGTCCACCAACTGGGGAATGGCTGAACAGGTTGTGGCATATGAATGTAATGGAATACTATTGTGCTATAAGGAATGAGGAGCAGACAGAGTTCATAATAACCTGGAGAGACTTATATAAACTGATGCTGAGTGAGGGGAGCAGAACCAGGAGAGATCTGTACACAATTACAGACACAAGTTATGTGTGACAACTAACTTTGATACACTGGGCTCCCCTCAGCAATGTGAGGTTATAAGACAACTCTAAAAGACTCATGATGGAAAGAAATATCCACATCCAGAGGAAGAGCTGCTGAAGTCTGAATGCAGATTGAAGCAAACTACTTGCTCTGTTTCTTTTTCTTGTTTTGTTTTGCTTCCTCTTTCCCATTGTTCATTCCTTGGTTATAATCCTTCTTTACAACCTGACTAATATCTAATGTGAAGGTATTTGTATTTGAGTGCATGCTGCCATGGTGGGGGTGGGGGAGAGGGGAAGGATATGGAGGGGGAGAAAATTTGAAACTCAAGGGATTATGGAAATGAATCTTGTGAACTAAAAGTAAATAAATAAATTAATTTAAAAAAAAAGAAATTGAAACAAAGGACAACTAGATGGCACAGTGGGTAGAGCAACTGGCCCTGGAGTAAGGAGGATCTGAGTTCAAATATGGCCCCAGATATTTACTAGCTGGTTGTGTGACCCTGGGCAAGTCACTTAACTCCTATTGTGTCCAAAAGCCCCCAAAGATATGGAAATAAGGAGAAGACTACTTAATAAGAAACTTTTCATAAACTGGGAAATTGGCATATGGAAATTCTCTTTCCTTCTCCTTATATACCCATGAGCATATAAGAGCCTGCAGGCACATGCCCACGCACAGGCACGCAGGTGCGTCCTTTTCCTTTAATTTGACCTCTTTTAATGATTAACACCAAATCAGAAATGTACATTTTACTTCACACCACAACAGACAATTTCTGCTTTAACTCACAATCAACCACTATGAAAAATCTGCTGCATAAGGTGAGAGATCTCATGGAAGTAACTGGTGGGGGCTGGCCATTCACCAAACCCTCTGTCTATCTACTCTCCAAGGTCAGCCAGAGTAGATAGCGCAGGGCCTGGAAAGAAGGCTCAGACACCTGAGTTTAGAGCATCACCTGATCACAGATGGAGTGCTGGAAGGGACCTCAAAAGTCTAACCCCCTCATTTTGCTGAGTCATTTCAGTCGTGTCAGACTCTCTTTGATCCCGTTTGGGGTTTTCTTGGCAGAGATACTGGAGTGGTCTGCCATTCCCTTCTCCAGCTCATTTTACAGATGAGGAACTGAGGCAAACATGGTGAAGTGACCTGCCCAGGGTCACACAGCTAGTAAGCATGTGAGACTGAATTTGAACTCAGCTCTTCCTAATTCCAGCCCAGACACTCTATTTACTGCTCTACCTAGCTGCCCCCCTCATTTTATGGATGAGGAATTTTTGAGGTAATTTACTTGCTCAAGGTATAAATTCATGGAATAAATTTTAAAAATGGGATTTTAACCTAGGTCCTCTTCCTGAAAATCTAGTGCTGTTCCCAGGTACTGGCAGGTCCTTTCTCAAAGGGTCTATGTGGAATCAGAGGATCTGAATTAGAGTGTGGCTCTAATCCTTACAATCCACATGGCCCCTAGACAAGTCTAACTTTTCTGACCTTTAGTTTCCTTATCTATAAAATGGGAATAACAACACTGTATAACCTGTAGGCTATAACTGCTTTGTAAACTTATCAAGTGTTATCTAAGTGAGCAATTATTATCAAAATAACCTGGACTTAATCAGCTTAAACTCAACTTTGTTTCTTCCCCCCCAGGAAGTAAGAGATAATTATGAAAACACAGGAGAGACAGTGGATTCTAGAACAAGGGAAGTTTTCCCTTACATGCAGCTGAAATCTGCCTTTTTTGCAGCTTCCATCCATTGTTTTAAGTCATGTCTTCTGAGCCTAGTGAACGTGTCTCTTCCTTATGTCATACTTTCTAATATTTGAAGATAGATTTCTGTCTTTTCTTTTCCAGACTAAACATTCCGTAATCCTTTAATTATTCTTTGTCTGGCACAGTTCCTAATTTCCTCACCACCCTGGTAGCCCTGGCCCAGATATGCTCTGACTCCCTTTGGGGTTCCTATAACATGATGGCCAGAGTTCATGACAAAACCCCAGATGTAACCTGCTCTGCTAGGAGGACAGCTAGAGCAACATTCTGGACACTGGACTTCTATTAATATAGTCCTGGGAACCTTGGGAACATTGGAAATGAAGTATAAAATCTGGCCAGAACAATAAGGGACTGGAAGGCTGAGAAGGGATGCTTTGGTTTCTCTTGGTCCTACCAGGGGATTGCTTGAAAAAGCAGAACTGAACTTTTGACTTTTGAAGACTGAACTACTCTGGCTCCAGGGAACCACAGTATCCTTAACCACAGGGACCTCAGTACTAGGAATGAGGAATCAAACAGTACTTGGAATTCCCCTTTCTAACTTGAGGAGAAAAAAAAAAGACAAAATCCCTTAGGTTGACTCCCCCCAAGGTTTCTAAGCCCCCACCATCCTCCAGGAACAGATGGTTCAAATTTTCACTGGATCATTGTACAGAGGCCTCTGAGATGGTCACCAGGACCACAGTGACCTTCTCTGAGCCTTTCCTTCAGCCAAATTGTATGTTTATTTGAGTTGTGCCAAGAGATAGGAGCTCTCAGGCAACATCTGGTTCCCAAAGAGATTTTGAGTGTTATCTCTCAGCTGAATCATTTCAATCATGTTTTTGAAATACATAATAGCCCTTCATACTCTTTACATATATAAAGGTCATTCTATTTTTCAAAACTCTTTCATGTACCTGGATGCATGCTAGCTTTCACACTAAGACATTTTGTAGATCATCACTTTGGAGGACACAGATGCAAAATGACTTTCCTTAGCTAGCCAGAGCTCTAGCTAGGGCAGGGTCACAGGAGTTGGGACCTAAAGCATTAATTGGCCTTTTATAGGCCAGAAAAAATTCAAAATGTGTACTTCTTTAGAAGAATAGAAGGAAGTGAGGGGAGTACAAGTATGAGGTTAGGGATGTAAGTTTGTGAAGGTTTTTGTTTTAGGAAGGTTCTCTAGCTTTCTTCAGGCATTGGTAAGGAACAGAGAAGAGGGTTCAGGTTCCAGGATCCTATGAAGACAGTAGAATGCATCACTCCTTTCTTATTCCTCTTTATCCCATAAAGTAACCTCCAAATTGCCCCATCCCTTCCCCTCTCCAGTGCTTTCCCTTCCACAGCCTCTTTCCTTCCCTCCTTCCAGTGATAACTTCATAGGATCACCAGTTGTCTTGACTTTTGCCTTACCACTGGACTTCAATTACTCTAGAAGAGAGAGTGAGGCTGATGACTACATAGCTCTGCCTTACTTAAATCCAGTTCACTTGCAAGTCAAGACTTTGATTTGATGTCATTGGCCCTCCTTGATGTCATTGGTTCTCTTTGAGAATGAAGGATGAACAACAACAACAATGTAGGATCATAGTTTTATAGCTGGAATTTCAATGGTCATTCAGTGTTCTAACTCCAACTTATCTTTCCAGCCTCATTATCTATCACTCTCTTTTTTTTCTCTCTATGGTCCCGTCAAACTACCCTTCTTACTATTCCTCATACTCAAAACTCTGTCTCACACCTCACATTTCCATGACTTTCTTTGCAATGGCTAAATGCCATTCTTGGAATGTTCTCTCTTCCTATCTCAACCTCTGAGAATCCCTAATTTCCTTCAAAATTTAGCTCTTGTGCCACATTTTTTGCGAAGCCTTTCTTGATCCCCTAACTGCTAGTACCTTCCACCTCAAGATTACTTCGCAATTACTTTGTACAGTCCTAAGTAAAATATATGAGAGTCAGCCTAGTATAGAACACACATGTCTCTGTGCTTCATTCTCTTTATCTATCTGAAGACAGCTAACTATCTTCAGGATTAGAAAGAAAAGGATTCAAGTCCTGCCTCTGAAAGATACAAGTGACAATCTCTCGGAGCTCCAGGCAACTCTGAGACTAAAATACAAAGAAGGTGCCAACTTGCTTTGGTAGATTGATGGCTTTTTCACCTATATGAAATCAGAGATCCAGTCTGTATCCATGAAAGAACGTAAACTTCTTAAGGGCAGAAGCAGCTTCGTTTTTGACTTTGAGTCCCTCAAATAGAAACTCTGAAAATCAAAGGCTATCAAAATAGAAATAAAAGCAAACACAGAATTGATAAGTAAAACTTGGAGCTCTGATAAAATAAATAGCTAATCTGATTAAAAGAGAGAGAGGAAAACCAAATTGCTACTATCAAAAATGAAAAGGAAAAATTCACAATGATTAAAAATGAAATGAGACTATGGGAAATTATTTTTGTTCAATCATATGCCCCAAACTAATAACTTAATGAAATAGGTGAATATTTTAAAATATATAAAACATTCAGAAAAAACACAAGAAATACAGAATTTAATTCAATCTCAGAAAAATAAATCGAAGAAGCCATAAATGAACTCTTTAAAAATAACCCAGGATCAAATGGATTTACAAGTGAATTCTAAATTCAGAGAACAAATAATTCCAATGTTACATAAACTGCTTGCAGAAATAGGAAAAGAAGAGATTATCCTATCAAATATCTTCTATGATACAAACATGGTATTGATACCTAAGTCAGGGAGAGACAAGACCTAGAAAGAAAACTATAGGACAAATGTTATTATCAAAATTTTAAATAAAATGATAATTTTATCTACTAGGTGGTGCAGTGAGTAGAGCGTCGGCCCTGGAGTCAGAAGGACCTGAGTTCGGATCCAACCTCAGACACTTAATGCACACACAAACAAAAACCTAGCCGTGTAACCTTGGGCAAGTTACTTAACCCCAATTGCCCTCCAAAAAGCAAAAAAAAAAAAAATGATAATTAAGAGGTTATAGCAACACATCAAAAATTTCATATACTATGACTAGGTTAGATTTATACCAGGAATGAAAGATTGGTTCAATATTAGGAAATATACAAACATAATAGACCATATTTATAATAAAAGCAATAAAAATAATATAATAATAATAATATAATTTTGTAATATATTTGAGAAAAATATTTTTATGAAATACAACCATTTTGTTAAAAAAAACACAATAAAAAGCATAGAATTAAATGTATCTTTCCTTAATATGGCAAATAGTATCTATCTAAAACCATGAGTCAGAATTACATATGGAGATAAACTAGAGGTTTTCCAAAAGATCAGAGGTAATGCAAAGACATTCATTGTCTTGTGCAATAAATATTATCTATGACAATAAGACAAGAAAAAAATTAATTGAGGGAATAACCATAGGAAAAAGAGAAATCAAAGCATTATATTTATAAATAGAAAATCCTCTAGAGTCAACTAAAATTGCATGAAATAATAACCAACAAATTTGATTTGGAATAAGTAGTTTGTTAACTGTTCGATGATCACTAAGATTTTCATGGGGCAGCTAGGTGGTGCAGTAAATAGAGCGCTGATCCTGGAGTCAGGAAGATTCATCTTCCTGAGTTCAAATCTGGCCTCAGACATTTTAGATTATATGATAAACTCATACATATATACAAGGCTCTTTCTCATATATATATATATATATATATATATATATATATATATATATATATATATAATCTCATACAGATATGTAGATAGCTGTATTACCTCAGACAAGTGCCTTAATTCTGTTTGCTTCAGTCTCCTCATCTGTCAAATAAGCTGGAGAAGGAAATGGCAAGACTCTCCAGTGTCTTTGCCAAGAAAACACCAATAGGAGTCACAAAGAGCTGGATATGAGTGAAAATGACTAAACAAAAAAGATCTTTAGGAGCTCTAAATCTGTGATTTAGATTATAGAGTCCATAGAGTCAAGAATATTCTAAAAGTTAATTTTTTTCTTGAAGTTTCTAGAAGTACCTAAGTATAAGTTCTTTTAAAAATATATATTCTTTTAAAGGAAAGGCAAAATGTATGCTTGTCTTAAAAAGCATTTAAGGCATCTAGATGGGAGTAGAGGATAGAATGCTAGATCTGGAATCAGGAAGACCTGATTCTTATATTTACTACCATAAGTCACTTGAGCTCTCTAAATCTCAGTTTCCTTGTCTGTAAAATGGTTATAATCATAGTATCTACCTCATAGGGAGGAGCAAATGAGATTTTATATTATATCTATCTATATCTATATGTTTATGTAGATATAATTTTACAAACTTTAAAGTGCTATATAAATGCCAGCTATCATTTTTTGTTTTTCAGTCATGTCTGACTTTGTGACCCCATTTGGGGTGTTCTTGGCAAAGATATTGGAGTGGTTTGCCATTTCCTTTTGAAACTTATTTTACAGATGAGAAAACTGAGGTAAACAGGACTAAGTGACTTGCACACACAACTATTAAGTGTCTAAGACCAGATTTGAACTCAAGAAGATGTCTTCCACTCCCTACAGAAACAAAGCCAGAATAAAATAATTAAGGGTTATTAATTATTCAAGATTGGACTATGTCACTATAATAAAAATGATGATAGTACCTAAATCAGTTTACTTATTTGATGCCACACTAATCAAACTATCAAAGGGTTTAAAAAATAGTAGCAAAATTCACAAGCAAATTCAAGGCAAATAAAGAAAAAAAATATGGGAAGGAAGGGGACCTACTAGTATTGTATCTCAAACTATACTACAAAACAATAAATTGTCAAAACCATTTGTTATTTATTAAGGAACAGAGAAGTTGATCAGTGGAACAGATTAGTTATATACCATATATAACTAATACATATATATACCACACAACAGAATGGTGCTCAATAAACCCAAGATCTCCTAGCAATTGGGATAAGAACTCTGTTCAGTGAAGACAGATGGGAAAACTGAAAAGCAATCTGACAGAAATTAGGTTTAGATTAACATCTCATACTATAGACTAAGATAAGCTCCAAAGAGCCATTTGGCAACTTTAAAAGGTCACATCATAGACACATTAGAAGAAAAAGGAAGGAATTATCTTTTGTGACTATGGATAGGGAAAGAATACATGAACAACAACAAAAAAACCCAACAGATTACAGATGGTAGTGGGGATGATTTTTTTATGATACAAACATAAAACGTTTTGTACAAATAAATTCAGTGCAGTTAAAATTAGAAGGGAAAAGATTAATTGGGAAAAATCTTTGTAGCAACACCCCCCATCTGATATTCAAGATATTTAAAGAATAGTTTCAAATAAATAATAACAAATTCCCCAATAGATAAATAGTGAAAGAATGTGAACAGAAGTTTCCAAAAGGAAGAAATACACATTATTAACAACCATATAAAAATACTCCTAAATCACAAATAGAGAAATTCAAATTAAAACAATTTTGAGGTTCCATTTTATTTCTATGAGATTTTTAAAGATTAAAGGAAAGGAAAATGACATTTGCTGGAAGGACTGAGGGAAAAGCTGCATACTCCACTGCTCATGGAGTTCAATCATTTTGGAAAGCATTTTGAAATCATGCCTCCAAATTCACTTAACTGTGTACACCCTTTAAACCAGTAATAATGTTACTACTCCTATACCCCAAGGAAGTCAAAGAGAGAAGAGTTACCCATCAATTTGGATAGCGGTGGTGGTGACCGAAGAAGTTATGAAATGAATGTGATGAGATAAATGAATATGATAATTGTGTCATGAGAAATAATGAAATGAATGGGTCAAAAAATCTTGAGAGACCTCAGTGAGCTGATACAAAATGAAGTGAATAGAATCATCATAACAATGTATATCATAAGAACATTGCAAATATAAATAACTTTGAAAGACTTAAAGAATTATGTTCAATGCAGTAACCAGCTTTGATTCATCAGAAGACTGATCCTATAGACTCAAAATGAAAAATGAAAGGTATTTTTGGATATGGACTGTTAGGGCCCTTTAAGACTTCATCTGAACTCGGAGAACTCACGGAGAACTCAGGATGGCGGAGCTACTCAGGTTGGGTCTTACAGGCACCTGTGTGTGTTTCTGCCCCCTCTCCCCCTTGAACCAACACAGGTTCAAGGATTACTAACTTGTAATTACTAACTGCTATCAGGGGAGCACTCCCCTTCTGTGAGGAGCCTGCTGCTGAGGCATGTGGGGGAACAGAGTTGGCGGGGGGAGGATATAAAAGGAGGGAGGTGAGGTGAAAGAGGAGAGAGAGAAGAGGGGATTGTGAATGAGAAAGAGATTAAACGGCAAGATACATTACATCTTGGTGTCAGGACTCCTTTGTCTGTTTGGGAGGAGCAGGCTCCCCCGAGGGGTTCGTGGGGCTGAACCAGAGGTCATAGTGGGGTGACTGGAGGGGAACTCTCCGAGGGGTCATAGTGGGGCAACCAGAATCGTGGAGGCGATTGGAGAGGTAAGTTTGGCGTCAGCCCAGGAAGGCAGAATCCTTACAATAGACAATGTGGAAATTTGTTTTTCTTGATTTTGTATATCTTTGAGGTTTTATCCCAATTTCGGAGGAGTTGGAGGGAGAAGGGGTGAGTGATAGTAATTGTCCACTCACCAGAAAAAAAAAGAACAAAACAGAAGAAGAAAAAGGGAAAGGAGTTCAATGAAGCACTTTTCCAAAAATGCATAGAACAGAAGGAAGACCAGAAGGAAACATAGAGAAACATGATAGCTTTGCAAATCACATGTTGAGTTTTTATAGATTCAAAAGGAAAACCAAGCTGTACTTAACAGAGATTTGTGGTTTCATATGCACTTCTATTGTTTTTGTTCTGCTTTGTATATGGAAATGAGTGAATGAATGAATTAAAGTGCACTTATTAAGGACTTAATATATGCCAAGTACTGTGCTAAGTGTGTTGGGGATACAAATAGAAAAGCAAGACAGTTTCTGCTCTCAAAGATCTCACCTTCTATAGTGGGATGACAACACATATACCGGGTTTCAGCTTCAAGTCATGATCCTTAGAATGCACTGGCAAAGTGTGTGGGAACAATTCTCTTTTAATGTAATTTGCAGTGTCAAACTATATCCATTTCTGGTTTTTTTTTTTCCGGGGGGGGGGGCAGTGCAATTGGGGTTAAGTGACTTGCCCAAGGTCACACAGCTAGTAAGCGTGTCAAGTGTCTGAGGTCGAATTTGTACTCGGGTCCTCCTGACTCCAGGGCCGGCCCTCTATTCACTGTGAAACCTAGTGGCCTCGTATCCATTTCTGATGTTGAACCATTTGACAATTCTAAGGACTTGGGGGTGGGGGGACCTCGGTTTTTTTTTCCTTTTTTCAGTAGCTGAGGTTTCTGAAGGCGTGAGGGCTACAATTTCTTAGAAGCAGTTGCCAGGTTGAATCTAGCACAAGGAACTACTTCCCTGCATAAGGGCTCTGGGGGCTGGGCTAGAATCCTGACTAGTGATCTATGGGACATTGTTCTTCCTCAGGCCCTTGGCCTTGCATATGAAATGGCCACTGGTTAGATATTTGTATTGGTAATATATATATATATTTTTTTCTTTCCTTCAGAATAAAATAAGAATTTTATGACATTTTAAAAGAAAAGCATTCACCTTTCTCCAGTCAGTGGCCGGCGCTAGTGTGTTCACACTCTGCACTGTTTCCTCACTGTGAGCTCTTCCTGCATCACCTCAGCGGCTGCTTCCTCCTCTTCCCGGTCCCTCCCGCCACCACCACAGGCTTCGAAGATCTCCAGACACCCACGGGCGCTCAGTACCTCAATGACGTCTTGGCAGACGAGAGCTACATCGAGGGTTTGTGCCATCCCAGGCTGACATTGTGGTATTTAAAGTCGTCTCTGGCCCACCACCTGCTGACTTGGACCATGCACTCCATTGGTAAATCCCCAGTAAGTTCTATGAGAAGCAAAAGGCAAGCTTGCCAGGAATAAAGAAGGCTTTGGCCAAGCATGGGCCTGCTGCTGTGGAAGATACCACAGGAAGTGGAGCTATGGGTAGAAAGATGATGGTGACATTGATCTCTTTGGGTCTGATGAGGAGGAGGAAAGTGGAGAAGCAAAGAAGTTAAGAAGAGTCTTGCTCAGTGTTAATCAAAGAAATAAAAACCAAAACAAACAAACAAAATCCCAACCCTGCGATTGTTGCCAAGTCTTCTATTTTACTGGATGTAAAACTTGGGATGGTGAGACAGATATGGCAAAATTGGAGGAATGTGTCAGAATCATTCGGGCAGATGGCTTGGTCCGGGATCTTCTAAACTAGTTCCAGTGGGGATATGCATCAAGAAGCTTAGATCCAATGTGTGGTTGAAGATGATACAGTTGGGACAGATATGCTAGAGGAACAGATAACTGCATTTGAAGACCATATGCAATCCATGGATGTTGCTGCTTCAATAAGATCTAAATCCTACCATCCTCAGAAATGACATTTAAATAAAAATGTTTGCAAGCAAGGAATAAAAAAGAAAAACATCTACAGAACACTTTCGGTGTTCATCATGGCTCCATTTTTCAGTTGAGATAACTGAGTCTCAGAGAGATTGCTTGACTAGCTCAGTCACACTGCTAACTAGGGTCAGAGTCAGGATTCCAGCACAGGTCTTCTGATTCAGCCTAGTCCCTTCCTCAGGCTGCCTCATATATAAGATTGCTTTTATTTTGGCAGCAAAATGGGGCATTAGGAGTAGCCAGCTTGCTGCCATGAAGCCAGAAATTTTGAAGGACCTTCATCCTTGGTGTGAGATTTATTTATAATTGAACTTTTCAAAAACAGTAGCACACAGAGAAAGCAGGGTATAACGGATGGAAAACAAGACCTAGATTCAGAAAGAACTGTGCTCAATTCCGCCATTGACATTTCCTGTCTATGTGGCCATTAGCGAATCACTTGACCTCTCTGAGACTCGGTTTTCCCATCTGTAATGGGGATAATAATACAGCAGAACCTACACCATTGGTTGTCATTAGGCTCAAATGATATACATAAATTTCTTTGAAAACATTAAAAACACTATATGAATTCTAGTTTTTAATTTATTCAAGTGAAGGCACATAACATTCTTGAATACTATCTCTCTACTTCAAAATTTTACTTTTATATTCTTCAATTTTACAATCTTCTAAAAGGGCAGAGATACTTCTGAGAATTTCATGATCACCCAACAAAAGAGATGTTTTAAACTAGATCACACAGATTTCTTCACACACAAAAAAGGGCAAGCATTATAATTCAGGGGGCAAAAAGATAAAAATGGCTATTTTTTTGCACACATTTATGAAAAAACAACCCAACTGCCAAACAGAGATTATTTGGCAATAAAAATCCATTGACTAATCTAGAATTTTTATCCATAGTCCAGAGGCCTTACTCGTTTAGTGATCAAGCTTCCCTACCCATTTCCCCATCCCTTTATTTATTTATTTATTTATTTATTTATTTATTTATTCATTCATTCATTCATTCATTTATTTATTTATTCTATATTGACTACAACAACAAGATTTTTCTCCCTGAAAAAAAGCACAGGACTTAGGAGTTAGAGGACCTGGGCTTGAGCTCTGTTACTCATTAACTGTAGGATCTTGAGCAAATCACTATACTCTCTGGTTCTCAGTTTTCTCATCTGTAAAATGAAGTATTTGAAGGTTTTGAACATGGGAGGCTAGGGGGAATAGTGGCATATAGGCAGAAAAAGGGAAGTTAAAAGCATGAGCTGATTTTGGGGGAAGATAATAAATTGAGCTGTAAATATGTTGAATTTGAGGTGCTAATGGGACATCTAGTTGGAAGTGTCCTGTAAGTGGTTGGTAGTGGCTCTGTAGCTGAGAATACTAGGGTCAGGTAGGTGGCTAGGACAGCTAAGTGGTACAGAGGATAGAACACTGAGCTGGGAATCAGGAAGACTAAGCTTCCCGAGTTCAAATCCTGCCTCAGACATCTACCAGCTGTGTGACCCTGGGCAAATCATTTAACTCTCTTTGCCTCAGTTTCCTCATCTGTAAAATTACAGAGAGAAGGAAATGGCAAGCCACTCCAGTATTCTTGCTAAGAAAATGCCAAATTGAAAATCCCACAGAGAGTCAAACATGACTGAAATGACTCAGTAAAAACAAACAAAAAAAGAAGCTTAGAATCGAAGAGAGGGCTAGAGACATGAATTTCACAAGAGGTGGGACAAACTGGGGAGAGATGCCCACCATTCCCAGTGGCCTGAGTCACAAAAGAGAAGTGAGGCAAGGATGAGAACCCCAGGGAATAACCACCTTAAGAGGCTGGGAAGAGTGAGGAGCCAATGGAAGAGACACAGAAGGGCCATTTGAGAGGCAGTAAGAGCAGTACGAGAATATGGTTGCTGTGAAGCTTTTTGGTTACATCTACAAATTAACCTCATTTGCTTTCATCAGTCAAAAGAGTGCTGGATTTGGAGTCAGAGACCCTGGGTTCAAATTCTGCCTCGGTCACTTACCTCTATGGACTTGGGCAAATCATCTCACCTTCTTAGGACTTGGTTTTCATATCCATAAAATGAAAAAGTCGTACCAGAAAGGATACATTCTCTTCCAGTATTAAATCTATGATTTTATAATCTCCTAAATTCCTCAGACATGGAAGCCCATCTCTATTGGCAATTCCATTTTTAGTGTCTTTTCTTAGGATATTAATTGATTCAAAGTGTTTATTCTTTGTAAATTTCATGATTAGATTCCTTAACCTTTTAAGTAAAGAAGTCTAGATTTGAGGAAAATTCAGATGTTCCAAGCTGACACAGAAAAAACAATTATAGGGTGTTGATAAATATTAAATAATTAAAATGTTTCCCTTTGCTTTCTCTCTCTTACTGAGTTTTTCAAAGAAATAGTGCTATGTGAATTAAGTAGAGAATATTTTTTCAAAGTTTCCATGGAACTGAGATTCCCACTGATATAGATACTCCCTCTAGTGGTAGAGATGCCAACTTAGTCACCTCATCCTGTGTTGTGTCTGTGATATCCAATATATTCTTCATAAAGATCTAACAAATAGACTGGAGGGTTTTTTTCCCTTACATCATTTTTTTTTTAACATTTTGTGCTTATGATGGGCATAGGTTGCCCATCCCTTATCTCCCATTTTCTTTGTATGACTCCTTTTAAGCTCATACATTTCCTGATTTATCTTTTAGTCACTCAATCTATAAGCATTTATTTAATACCTACTATATACCAAGCACTGTGCTAAGTTCTGGAGATCCAAAAGGAAGCAAAAATATAAAAGTGTCCTGCCCTCAAGGAGCTCATAATCGAATGGCAGAGACCATAAGCAAGAAAGTATGTACGAACAAGTTATATAAATAGTAAATAATTAAAGCACTGGAATTAAGAAGGCCTCCTGTAGAGACTAGGAGGTGCCTGGGTAGCTAGGTGGCACAGTGCAGAGAGCACCATCGCTGGAGTCAGGAGGACCTGAGTTCAAATCCAACATCAGACACTTAACACTTACTAGTCAAGTGACCTTGGGCAAGTCACATAACCCCAATTGCCCTCCAAAAAGCAAAGCAAAACAAAACAGAGAATATGCCCTTATGCTCCTTCTTCCAAATGTGTTGCCATTGGAAATATGCAATGACCTGCTCACATATGCCATTTCCATCCAAATCTACGGTATTTATTAATATCTACACTGCCTCCCCCACACACTTTATGTTGGGATAAAGTCAGCAATGAAACTGTCCTTGCTTTCAGGGAGCCTAAATTCTGCTAGAGCAAGCCAACATTTGTATATGTGGAAGTATATTTTTAAATCTTGTTTAAAAATATATCTTAATATTTATGTCTAAAAAGAAAAATCTAAAACATTTTATATATTTTAAAGACATTTAAAATATTTTAAAACAAATATATTTATAGATGAATACATTTTAAAATATGAAAATACAATTTAACATATAAAATATAAATTTATATTTTAAATATATTTTTTAAAATGTAAGTCTACTTGGGGTTGGGATGGTGAGAGTTATAAAAAGCTAGAGATTCAGGAAAGGTCTACTGTAGGAGATGGCATCCAGGCATTTCAAAGAAAGCTAAGGATCTGAAAGATGAAGGTGAAGGGGAAAAACATTTCAAGTAAGCACAGAGTTATAGATATGAGAGAGGGACTGCTATGTACAGGGAATAATCACCAGGTCAATTTTTCTAAAACATAGACTATATGAAGAAGAATGTTCAAGAAGCTTGTACAGGTAGACTAGAGACAGATTGTGAAGTGATTTAAATGTCAGAGAGAACAACTGGTCCTTTTCACTATAGACAGTGGGGAACCAGCATAGTGGATGGTCAGATCTTGACTTCAGAAAAGTTCTTTTGGTTGTTCTGTGGAATATAGCTTAGAGGAGATAGAGAATGGAAGCAGGGTACCCATAAGAGTCTCCTGCAATAACCCAGGTGAGAGTTCCTGTACTAGGGAAGGGATGGTATGGAGGTAGAATTGACAGGAGTTAGCAACTAATTGTGGATGGGGGTTGGGTGGTAATGGTAGTTTGAGAATAATGAGACTAAAGATGACAGTCATGTTTCAATTCTGGAAGGATAAGGCATCCGATAGAATTAGGGAGATACATTTTGTGGGGGAAGGTGCTGAGTTCCTCTTTGGACATGGTGAATTTAAGATGCTGATAGAGCATCTAGGAAGGAACATCCAATAAGTAATTGGTGATATAGGACTAGAGGTCAGGAGAGGGATGAGGACTGTATTTGGAGATATGGAAATTACCTGCCCAGTGGTGAGTGAAGAGAAGAGAGCCACAGACAGAGCCCTGCCACACAGTTCAGCAAAGCAGTTTGGGACATGTATGATAAACCAGAAGAGTGCAAAGTAGTGATTAAAAAAGAAGAGAGAATCCAGAGAAGTCCATGTTATTAAAGTCAAGAGACTCTCCAGAAGGACAGCGTTGTGTTGCCAACATTGTCAAAGGCTGGAGAGGTCAAGAAGACTTAGAACTGAGAAAACAACATCATGTTTCAGAGATTATTGATAATGCTGGAGAGAACAGTTTCAGCTGAGTGATATGCTTGGAAGCCAGAGTGGTATGTGAGGAACTAGAAGTTCTGAGGACCGATGGATTTTTCCAGGACTTTGTCAGTGAATGACTGAATGGAAAAGATTTTTCAAAATAAATCTTATTGATATCTTTTGTTTTGACATAGCCTGAACTTTCTCTTGTATCCCTTCCAGAGATCCATCCCACAGGAAAAAAAAAAACTTTTTTGAGGAAAAAGAAGTTATCTAATCAATTAATACAATGGGAATAAAATCTGACTATAAGGAAATAATCATTTGCTAAGTGCCTACTATGTTTAAATGTTTATGTGTTTAAATATTAAGTGGAAGTGTTTAATATTAAGTGTTTAAATATTATCTCATTTGATCCTCACAAAACCCTGGGAAGTAGGTGCTATTATTATCTCTATTTTATTTATGAAGAAACTGAGGCAAATGAATTAAATGACTTGCCCAGGGTCACATCAGTAGCATCTGAGGCTGAATTTGAATTTAGTTCTCCCCAACTCCAGGTCCAGTGCTCTCTCCTCTGTGCAACCTAGCTGCCCCTATGCTGTATCTATCTATCTATCTATCTATCTATCTATCTATCTATCTATCTATCTATCCATCCACATACCTATATATACAATACATACATACCATTATACATACATATATATATGTATATACACATGTATGCTTATGTGTAGTAAATGTTCCACACACAGGGTCAAAGGAGAAAATAGAATAAGTGGGGGCGTGGGTGGGATAGGATGGAGGGAAATATAGTTAGTCTTTCACAATATACCTACTATAGTAATGTTTTGTATAACTACACATGTACAATCTATATTGAATTGCTTATCTTCCCAGTGGAGGTGGGTAAGGAGGGAAGAAGGGAAAAAATCTGGAACTCAAAGTTTTATAAACAAATGTGTTAATGTTCCACACTTATGGATCTTCCCTCCCTCCTCACCTCTACAACAGAGTGGGGAGAGGTAGCATCTCACACTCTTGTTTAGAACCATGTTCTTTAAAATTTTATAACCTTCATTAAATTTTTTTTCCGGTAGTTTCTTCCTTTGTGTAGTTTATGTTCCTGACTCTGCCCCTTTTACTTTGCATTAGTTCACAGAAGTCTTTCCATTCTTCTTCACATCCATCATGGTTTGCAATTTCCTATAGCATAGTAATATTCCATTACATTCAAGTAACACTATTTAGCCATTCTCCAGTTGATGGACTTTATTTCCAGTTCTTTGCTACCACAAAAGTACCATTACAAATATTTTGTTGTACATGGGGCTTTCTTTTTTCAATGACCTTCTTGGGGTCAATAGTAGAATTTCTGGGTCAAAGGGTATGGATATTTAGATACTTCATTTGCCTAATTCCAAATTGTTTTCCCAAATGATGATGCTAATTCAAAGTTCCACCAAAAATGCATCAGTGTGTCTATCTTTTCACAACTCTTCCAACATTGACTATTCCTGCGTTTCTTCATCTTTGCCAATTTTCTGGGTGTAAGGTGAGATTTCAAGCTTATTTTGCTGTGTATTTTTTATTATCAGTGATTTGGAGCATTCTTTCATATGGTAGTTAATCTGCAGTTTTTTTTTTTTTTGGTGAGCTAGTTATTCACATCCTTTGACTACTTGTCTATTGAGAAATGTCCATTGGTCTTAAATATTTCTGTTAGTCATCTATGTATCTTGTTTGCAAATTTTTTTCAGAGAAATTTAATACAAAAAGAAAACCATTTATTTACAATTACTATGTGTGAAACACTGGGGATAGAAACACAAACCAGAGATTGTCCTTGTCTTCCAGAAGCTTACCTTCTAATAGGAGGAAACAACAATTTGAGGGAGTAGAGGCCAGGGAAGGGAGCTTTGGCATAGGATGTCACAGGGAAGGTAAGTGGAACAAAAGAAAAGTAGATTGATATACCCCTTCTAGTAACAATGGCTGTATTGATTTGTAAGGAAATGGGACATCTAGGATGTTGGGACATGGGTTTTTTTCAATAGTTTAAAAAATGTAATAAAGATAAAATATAACATAATAAAGTGAGGGAGTTGGACCAGATGATCCCTCCTAACCCTCCTGCCATTCTCTTTTGACTTCTCTCTAACTTAAAAATCTCTGGAGCCTTGAATTCTCAGATCCCTGGTCTTAGGATGGCTTAATAACTGGAAGAAAAGTTACCTCCAGGCTCAGGAGAGTAATATAGACACTACCCTTCCATGCAACGATGCTTGGCTCTGAGGTTTGACTGGAAGCCTTGCTTGTGAAATCTTTCCACATACACCACCACCCTTTGAAAGCTGAGCTCTGCTCCCCATGGGGTGCTGGCCAGCAGCTAAATTAGATTGCTAAGGGCTGTTCTAATCTTCTCTGAACTGGCTGTTTCAAATACATTTTAGCTCAGACAACCACAAATGAAGGCAGCATCAGAGGCCAGCTGCATCACAGGCCTATGTCTTCAGAGGCAAAGAGAGCCTTTAAATCATTTGAAAAATGCTGCTGAACAGCACCACTGATACCCCAACCAGGTGACTGATTGTTCTATTGATCTTTAGCCAATTTTGCCTTTCCTCAGAGAATAGTCTAGTGAAATCATGCTCCTTCCCTCTGGCTGCTTTCCAGAGTCAGATAACTTCTGCTGCTATCCCAGAAATATTTATGGGAGTCCTTGAGCTTTCTTGTGCATTAGGAGTCAGGGGCAGGCAAGAACAAGTTAAGAACTAGTTCCTAGAACTTCTGGAGATGATTCTTTCTTTCTTGACTACCCCCACACTTACTGTAATGACTAAGTACTTCCCTTACCTCCTCAACTTAGACTGATTTTTTTTTTATGTTTTAGAATCACATGGTGGTTTACCAAATTCTCAGCTAGTTCCTGGATAGGAAATGGCCTGTGAATCCAGACAGAAGTAGCTCAGTGGAAGCTCTTCCTCCTGAAACCATCTTTTGACTTCCCTGTTTCTGTTAATGGTCATGTCAACTGAGGCTAACCTTACCAGCCAAACTGGCCTTTTCTCTCTGCCTCACCCCTGGGACTCCATCTCTCACCTTGTGCCATGGGACTTTCCATCTTCCATACATAGAATGCATTTTTTCCTCATAGACCTTTAGTAAATTTAGTAAATTAAGTACGTTTCACCTCTTTACCCCACCTCCTTACTTCCTTCCAGCTCCAACACCACTTCCTATACAATGACAATTTTGATCTCTTTACTACCATACTGTGAAGGTATAGTCTGAATCTAGGTCTGCTTCAGACACTGGCTCTGGGGATCTCATTATGGATAGAGGATCTATGCTAATTGTCTCTACTAAAGAAAGAGTACTTCTAGATGACCTTACCCATTTGATCACACACACACACATATACATACACACATTTGATTAAAAACCCACACTAATATAACCTGTGGCTCAAAAATCATTTGCATAAAACTGTCCCCATTGGTATAGATTGTTTACTGGATGCTCCACATGGGGAGAGGGGTAGAGCTGGTGAGTGCTAGGGAGAATGCAAAGCCTGGTCTTCTGGCTTCCAGTTTCTAGAGAAGATGTGAGGATTCAGAGACTCTGGCAAGAGGTCAATGTGTAGAGGAACTGGAACCTTCTCTGATTTCTGTTTTGTTGTTGATTTGGATAAATGGGTTTATTCACAATTTATCATGTGTGTTCATTGTGGAACTGGCATTTGGGATGAAGGGAGTCAAACCTTGGAGCTCTCCTTGCCTGTTAAAGGATAGTTGTCAGTAGAACAGCTAGAACCTAAAAATTATTTCCCCTAGACTAACAATATTTAAAGGAGTAGATACATATAATACTACCCTGGTAACTCCTCTCCCTGAGGAGAGCAGAGTAGCCAGCCTCTGGTCACAATCTCCTACTTCCCCTCCTTGCAGGAATCAAAGTCTCCCTTGGAAAAGCATGGAGGAGGAGGCTTTATAGATATCTATTCATGTCTCCCTATAAGCCACATCTAGGAAGTTCCATGTAGACACATACAACCTACATGGGCAAGAACATAGCAAACAGACCCCTTCACACCAGCAAGACACCTTGATCCTGAGCTAGTAACCACAGTTTCTGATTTTGTTCAAAGTGAACACAACACTCATGAAATAAGGAAAAGGGCACAATTTCAAGTAATGTGATAGACTGGTCCAAACATCTTGCTACTGCAGAGTTCTCTTGAAGCAATTGAGGCTCAATGTTCCCACAATTAAGGAATATGGCAAAATGGGCAGACACAAAAACCAGGATAGGGCTGGATCACCCAGCTGACTCTTATGATACCTTCCAAAGTACATATGAATAGATGCCATCTCTGTTCCTATCAAAAGGCAGATTAGCTTTGCCAATGGGTATACCTCTATCAGTACAGATGTGGCATGGCACCAACAGCGGCTGTTGGGGAGGTATGCCTTTCCAGGTGGTGAAAAACACCTGCCAACTTGAGGATAAATCAGTGTTAATAGAGTCAAGTCAGCATCTGAGGTAGTACTGGCACCACTCTTCTTCCAGTGACTCACTCTTGAATCCTTGAAGTAATCTTTGACTTCTTCCTCTCTTTTACAAGTCCTGGCAATTCTGCCTTTTTTTCTTGGATCTTCTCTTTTCTTTCTATTCACACTGATACTTCCCCAGTCTAGGATAATAACCCTTAGCAAGTTTTCCTGCCTCCAATCTAGCCTACTTCTTTCTAGATACAACTTTTTAAACCTTCCTTCTATATTGCTGCCAAGTTAATCTTCATAAAAGACATATTTTGTAATATCAATTCTCTGCTCATTGGCTTGTCCTTCATTCTCAAAAAGGACCATGATATCAGGAAGGTGATGTCATGACTTGCAAGTGAATTGGATTTAAGCGAGATAGGACTGTGCAAAGTCACCAACCTCACTTTCTCCTTTGGAGCCATCTGGGTCTAGTGGCAAGATATAGATAAGAATGACTGGAGATGGCCCTGGATATAATAGAAGACCTTGGCTTTTTTTTTTTTTTTAAGCAATTGGGGTTAAGTAACTTGCTCAAGGTTACACGGCCAGTCATTATTTATGTGTGGGTGCTCATTTTCTGAGGCTGGATCTGATCTCGGGTCATCCCAACTCCGAGGCTGGTGCTCTTACTCACTGCGCCACCTAGCCGCCCCTTAAGTAACTTGCCCAAGGTCACACGGTTAGGTTTTTGTTTGTGTGGGTTAAGTGTCTGAGGCTGGATCCGAACTCAGGTCCTTCTGACTCCAGGGCTGGTGCTCTACTCACTGCGCCACCTAGCCGCCCAGACCTTGGCCTTTTTAAGCTAAGGTCTTTCCCATTCAGTGATTAAGGCTAGGTAAGAAATGAGGCAAAAAAAAAAAATCTGGGAGGGGAAGACCAGGGTTTCTGACCAAAAAATAAACAATTTCTGTTTACACTCACTTTGAGCCATCAGAACCCAAACAATGATCATAGACCTTTGATGACTCTACCTTATTTACTAAATGAAGTCAAAACTTGTCTGCCTGAATTCATGGATTTATAGAATGATAGCACCTCATAGGTAAAATGAACTTAGAGGCCATTTAACTCAAACCATACATAATCAAGAACCCTCTCTATAATATTCCCCAAATAGCCATCCAGTCATCATATGAAGACCTCGAGGAAGGAGGAACCCACAATATTCAAAAAAAAGGTCATTTCAATTTTGATCAGCTCTAATTGTTAGGCAGTTTTTCCTTATGTAATGAGGTCATGCTTTGGAACATGTGCAAAGATGTCCTTCTGCTTCTGGCCATGTGTGACTCAGTACTTGGGAGCACTAGGAATGAGCCCCTAACTAATTTTCACCATGTGTGAAAGTCTTATTTTAATTTTGTTGAGAAGGAGCCTAACTCTTCCATTTAGAGGCTGGCTCCCCCAGGCCTGAACGTGGCTCAAACTTGTGTGAATCCAGAACTGAGAAGTGGCCATTAGTAAGAGGAGACGGTGAGTGGCTTAGTGCCTTTGGTCCCAGTGGTCATTGTATCTGCTCTTTAGAACTGAGAGAAATATATTGTTCTAATTTCTTCCATATTTCTTATATGTAATGGCCTCATGTAGCTAGCCCTGTATCTAACCATCTCAGTTCTCTTGTATCCCAGGACTTTTCCAGTCTTTTCTCCCCAGGGCCTGGTGTCCATCATTTGAGGTTCTTTATCAGAAATTTTACTTAACACAATTGTTGTCTCTCCTGTGGTTCCTCCTCTGTCTCATGTCAGGGTAAGTTCTTAAAGCAGCTGTCCACATTATCTGTATTTTCTTTTCTCTGTATATCTCCAATACTAATCAATATGAATATTTAAGATTTTTTTTTCTATTTGGAAACATCTGGATAATTGACTAGATTTTTTTTTCCATTTTAAAATCCAGGCTTCTATTAGACACACAGTTTTAGATAAATAAATCTAATAACTTGAAAAACTTAAGGAAGAAATAAATCTTTTATTCCTCTTTCAACAACCCCCCCTAGAACATTCCACTCACTCTCAATTACTTAGTTGTTTACTAAAATTAAGTTGTTTATTTAAAATAAAATAGAATAAATATTGAGCTCATGGTTGCATCTGTTGTGACTTAAACTTGAGTTAGTTTCTTCCAGGTGAGGATTTGGGGCAGTGCCTGGCCTCTCTGGAGACACTTGGTATTCAGTATACTTGAATTAACAAAATTTTCGGTCTCCTACTCGGGATTTTTTGTTGTGTTTCCGTAGGCCTTGAACTTTTCATCCTGCACAGACTTTTGGCACTTCTTTCTTTGCTTTATGACCCTGAAATCAACAGTTTCATCTGCTTTATCTGGAGGGACCAGTCCCACAGTTGTGGGTGAGGAAAGAAAATCCTGGCTTCCTCATTGTCCTGGTGAAAACAACTATCACATCTGAGGAGTACTCTTGCTCAGAGCAGAAAATTGGCAAAGGGGCTTTTTGTGGAGTGGCACAGGAGAAGAGAAGGGGGAGGGGGAGCAGTATCCAGGAGGAAAACAGAAATTCAGAAATGAAGAGAGGAAACTTTGCTTGAGGGACAAAGTAGAACTGAATGAACAGATTAGAGCTATGTCTACATTGTCTCAATTCAACTAAACTTTAAAGGAGTACTATGTGTAGAGCACTGGGCTAGGTTCTGTTGAAGATACAAAATTTAGTTAAGACTAAAAAAGAAGCATCCAAGATTTTAATTCTTCTCACATCAGATGGATTATTTGCTGAAACACTGGGGCACTTTATACTTTTCTGATTAAATAAGCTAGGTACCTGTGTAAGAGAAACCATAGTCTCAGAGCTTTTTTTTTTTCTGTAATATATTTTAGTTGTTCTGAAAAAATAGTCTAAGAAATCCAGTACTAGGAAATGGAAGTCTAACAGGAATGAAAAGAACTGAAACAATATAATTTAGGAAAAGTTGGAGAAATGAACATATAATTTATTCAACAAATATTATTAAACACCAACTATGTGCAAGATACTTTGAACTAGGGGGTGGCTAGGTGGCACAGTGAAAAAAGCACTGGCCCTGGAATCGGGAGGTCCTGAGTTCAAATCTGGCCTCTCAGACACTTAACACAAAAACTAGCTGTGTGACCTTGGGTAAGTCACTTAACCCCACCTGCCTTCCAAAACAACAACAACAACAACAAAATAAGATACTTTGAACTAGAAGCTTCAATGGGTGGGTATTTCCTATTTTTTAGTGGTGGTTATCTCTCAAGAGAAACAGTCATTAGTTCAAGGAGCTGTTCAGGTATGTCCCAGCATTTACCCTTGCCCAGATATAAATAGCCCTAAACACACAAGAAACTTTGATGAACTCTTGGTGAAACTCTTTATGTTCTCCTAGTTTGGGAACCATTCCCTAACCCCTAAACCATCTCTCCTCTCCTCTCCTTTCTTCTGAATTTAAGAAATAAAACCATTTCCACAGCACAGGAGGAGAGAAAAAAGATAATTGAACATGAAATTGCAAATATCCTATATACAACTTGCTATTCCTTTTAAATTTACTCCTGATTGATATTGGTATCATGAAGTAGAAGGAGTGCTAGATTGGGAGTCAGAGGACCTAAGTTTGGATCCTGGCTTTTCTTCTTTCTGCCCATTTGATCTTGGGTAAGTTATTTGACCTCTCTGGCCTTCTTGTGTAAACTAAGGAATTTTAACTAGGTGGCCTCTAAATTATCTTTCTGTTCTAAATTTATGATTCTCAGGTCTCTGGCTAAGGACATGCTATATCCAGAAACCAACCTAATGCCTTTTGCAGCCTTATTCCCAACCTTCCTATATGTCCAGCCTTCCTGGGAGACCCTCATCCCTACCTAGACAATGGTAGGTGGTAGGTGAGGTGGAAGGAATAGTACAAGAGTCAAAGCTGTTCAATACAATGGCTACTTTGGAGGGGGCTAGGTGGCACAGGGAATAGAGCACTGGCCCTGGAGTCAGAGGGACTTGAGTTCCTCAGACACTTAACACTTACTAGCTGTGTGACCTTGGGCAAGTCACTTAACCCCAGTTGCCCTGGCCTCCCCCCTCCAAAAAAAAATACAATGGCTACTTTGAAGGTTAGGTGGAAGAGATGAATCATCATCTTCAACATGATAATGACAGTATAGCACTTAAGATTTGCAAAGTTCTTTAAATATGTTAACTCACTTGATCCTCATAACAACCCTGTGCTGTAGGTACTATTATTATCCCCAATTGACAGATGAGGAAACTGAGGCTAAGAGAGGGAAAATAACTTGTCCAGGATTATACAGCTAAGTTTCAAATCCTGTCTGAGGTAGGATGCAAATTCAAATATTCCTGTCTTCAGGTCTTGCACTCATATCTGCTGTACCACCTAGCTGCAGGAATGTCCTATATGAAATTGTCACTAACAAAGATACTTTCCAATAAAGTTCCTGACAAAATTCTACCTACAATGTCCATCAGATTGATTTTAAATCCTCTTATTGGTAGAAAATTATAAATGGCAATTGAAAAATGGTGGAATGTATGAAAAAGCATTTATTAAGCATTTGCTAAGGTCCAAGCACTGTACTAAGTTTTGGTGACATAAATGTGAAAAAGAGATGGTCCTTGCTCTTAAGGAGCTCCCACTTTAATTGGAAGAGACAATACAACTTCAGGGCAGATGGAAAGGCCAAGTCCTAAAGGGTGGAATAGCAGGTGGATGGCAAGGTCAAGTGATCTGTAAGATGCATCAACAGGTGACATAAAAGTGCTCATGTTCTGGAAGGCATGTGATAAGACTTTAGGACAGAGTGGCAGTGCAGACTATAAGACCTGGTAGTCTTCTGTCTTACCATAAGTATTATCATTTGTGAAGCTAAGCTCCTCTAGGTGGTAGGAAGAGCCATGTTGATTCTAATAGGATTTTGGTCATCAGGGGAGGGTCAAAAAGAAGCAAAGGAGAAGAGCATCTCCCCTTCCTGCCTGCCCTCCCCAATAGTTATTATAAAGGCAAAGGCTGGAAAGGCTTATCCTCTAATTGGTGAAGAGCAGCAAATCTATCTCTTCCCAAAATGGTTGTTGGACAATCCTAGATTCTTTCTGTACTCTTGGGCTTCAATGAAGAGAGAGCCCAGGGAATACATGTGTATGGCTGAAATGAGAGGAATGGGAGGGGCTCAGGAGAAGGCAGTGTATAACAGGGAAAAGATCCTTGGATGTAAGTCAGAGAACCTGCGTCCAAATCCTACCACTAACACAATGCTTTTGTGACCCTGGGCAACTTACATAGTTAACATCTCTGGGCCTCAATTTCCTCATCTTTAAAATGATAAGAGTTGGATTAGATGGACCCTAAAGTTCCTTCCATCTCTTATTCTATCATACTAAGGTGGTTTTGAAACTTCAGGACCAGGGACAGCTCCTACTGACATTCTAACCTTGGGATCTAAAGGTGATGTATGGGAATGACTTTCCTTTGCTACCTTTTCCCCCAAGTTTCTGGAAGTGGGAAAAGGAAAAGATCATGGGAAGAGATTTGATGGGAGTGAGAAATCAGTACTGCAATTAGGATGTATAACTTAGGTCTGGATCTTGACCACATATTAAGAGAAATTATTATTAATAACCAATATCTTGTGGGTATTCAGAGTCTACTCCCCTCCCCCCCATGTCTCTTGAAGGACATTACTGGTAATGAATTGTATTAACTCTCTTGATCTTGGTCAGAGCCACTGAACCTTACAAGGAATTTAATCTAAAGTGGGGAAGTCCATTGTGTTCTACTTAAGCTTGGGTGGAGATAGATACTTTTGTCTAGATAGCCCAAGACCCGAGTAGAGATAATTTCTCTGTCCAAGGATGACATGATGTCACCAGCAGCCCCTCATTGTTTTGAAGAGTTATAAACTATGAACCCACTGCCATGATTGTCTTTGGTCTAAGAGAGACAGCCAAATGACCATCTTTTTATTAGTAACCTGCTGGCCTTATTAATAAAATGATTAAATTAGGGGCGGCTAGGTGGTACAGTGAGTAGAGCGTCGGCCCTGGAGTCAGAAGGACCTGAGTTCGGATCTGACCTCAGACATTTTTTTTTCTTTTTCTTTTTTTTTTTTTTTAAGCAATTGGGGTTAAGTAACTTGCTCAAGGTTACACGGCTAGTCATTATTTATGCGTGGGTGCTCATTTTCTGAGGCGGGATCTGATCTCGGGTCATCCCAACTCCGAGGCCGGCGCTCTTACTCACTGCGCCACCTAGCCGCCCCTTGACCTCAGACATTTAATGCACACACAAACAAAAAACCTAGCCATGTGATCTTGGGCAAGTTACTTAACCCCATTGCCCTTCAAAAAGAAAAAAAAATGATTAAATTACCCAGAAGCTATGTCACTCCAACCTTTTTAGTCATCACTTTTGTAACATCTCCTTCACTTATATCATTGCTTCTAAAGGAAATATTGTTGCCCCCTCTCCTCTAACTCCTCCTCCTCCCCCATCCTAACCATGTTTCCACCAAAAAAGCATTTTAGGAGAACCAAATAAGGATGTTTGAAGGGATATACCCAAAGGTATGCTGGTAAATGTTTAACAATGGGCTCTCTAGACAATCAACAAAATGATTCATTGAGCTTTGATTTGTAGTATTTGCTGGTTTCTGAGGTATAAATAAAACTTCACACTAAAAATTTAACAACCTGGAGAACCTTCAAAAGTTGACTCCCCCACACTCCTGGATACAAAGTAGCATTACTAAGTTCTATTGGTATTAAAACAAAGCTGTAGGAAATGAGAAGTGTGGGAGTAGAAACATGAAGAATTCAGACATTTAAATAAAAGAATGAGGATCTGGAAACAGTTGCAACCTGTGTGAATCATGACTCTAGATGATCAGAGGATCAGACTTAGAGCAGGCAGGAATCTTAGAGGTCACTTAATGCTGCACCCTCATTTTAAAGTTGAGGAAATGAAGGCCTAGAGAGGTTGTGACTTGCCCACAGTAACACAGCTAGTGTCAGAGTTAAGATTTGAACAAAGGGCCCCTGACTATAAATCCAATGTGTATGCCCTTGTATCATGCTCTCTGATCTCAGTGAAAACACTTAGATGAGAAGACTAGAAATTTCAAAGTCATGAACAGTTCATTCTCCACTTTCACAAAGGAAACATTTCTAGAAAACATTGTAAAAGTCAACAACATGAATGTTGATACATCGAGGCTACAGGAAATAGGGCGGTGTATTTCAAGACCATCAAAAACTCTAATCTTTCACTAGAGATCGCTGAAAATACACTTTTCTG
The DNA here is from genome assembly GCA_011680675.1 of Gymnobelideus leadbeateri. Lineage (NCBI taxonomy): Eukaryota > Metazoa > Chordata > Mammalia > Diprotodontia > Petauridae > Gymnobelideus > Gymnobelideus leadbeateri. The sequence continues at coordinate 236,540 of WOXC01006026.1, read as the reverse complement.
CATAGAATTCTTTATGATAAAACATTAGTTTTGATAACATGTACCTTTCCTAATACAGTAACCATGAAATAATCCATAAAATGCATGGGAGAGGAGAGGCAATACCACACTGTACAGGGATGGGCAGGGACGGGAATGTTCAAGCATCACATATCCAATTTGTGCACAAGTCAAGACATCACCTTCCAGATGTCATTGGTTCTCTTCAAGGACAAGCAACAACAACAGGAAACCCCCAAAGTAAAAGTGTGAAAGGGACAACACCTGCCATCACTGATATCCCTTTTAGCTCTGTGGTTGAATTATTCCTGGATGAAAAGCCCATACCTCAGGGTGAATTCCCTGCCCTTGTCAGAGGTTGCCAAGCAGCTCTGCAATGCTGTTCTTCTCTTTACATCTCTGCTTCCCCCCACCCCCCAGGACCCAAGGGAATACAAGCAAGAGGGTGGGGGTGACCCTCACCTCATTTCACAAACTTAGCCACTTTTCTATGTTTTTTTTTTAAATTTCCCATTGAGCCCTTAAGAGGTTACTTCAGTACTTTCTAAAGCAGATTCACTAACACTTTTAGAATACTTTCCTCCTTTCTGTGGATATAAACTTGTGCATGGAGCCTCTCATTTTTTCTCTATTGCTCTCAGCCATGAATGTGCATGGTTGCCAATGTGAAAGTGAAAATGAGGTTACTAATAAAATCATGCGAATACTTGAAGTTGTGAAAGCTAAATGAGCAAATGTTGAGGATTGACTGTACTTTTTCTGAAATCAGGCAAGATTCTGTCTGCAGGCAACTTGAATGAATGACACTTTGGGGATGTTTATGAAAAGCACAGGGCCTAGTTCTGCTTCACTTGCAGATTGAATTTCAGTCACCTAGAGCCAAATTTGAAAGGATGGAAAAATTGATGTAGACAGAAAGTATTTTTGTGCTGGATTGAGGTGAACGGAAGATCAGCATTTTTATTACTGGCAAATATGAATAAAAAAGGGAGAAATATGGGCCAAGTGTTTCAGTTGGCCTTTTGTTCTTACTCTGACTTGATTTGCATGCTAATCAAAGAGGTTCTTAGGAGTAGACTTTGTTGCCTTATCTTCCACTTAATTTCTGCAGAAGGTTTTTTTGAGCAGTGACTTGGAAATGGGTTTTCTAAGACACTGGTTTACAATCAAGAATATAGGGGGTGTTACTTGGACTTTCCTAATTATTAAGTCATAGTGTTGTCTAGGACTGAACTTCAAATCATCTTCAGACAAGGGGAAACGTAATCTTAGTCCATGTGTAAGGCTCACAGACAAAGCATACAATCTGTAGTAATCATGGAGGAGTATTTTAGTCATTGCATCTTTGTAGATACAAACAGAGTTCCTAGGGTGACCCTGAGGAGCTGGAACCTAGAAGATGGTAAGCAGAGAATAGCTTGGTGATCAGGAAAGAAATGGGAATGTCCAGGAGTGAATGGAGATACCCAGTAGACTATGAAATGCTTATCAGTGGATAGTTCAATGGCATCACAGGACAATGTCAGTAATCCTGTCTCATCAGAGGTATTGAGCTGGGACCAGCCCAAACTGAGACCTTTTCCCTTTACCCCAAAAGAATTTGAGTCCATTGTCCATAGACCCTGGGAAACCCCCACCTTGAACTCTCCTAAATTTTCCCACTTAATCTGGCTTTTTCCTGCCCAAATCTGTTCCCTTAACCTAGCCCAGCCCTCCACTGTCTGTTACCTCCAGATTGTTTCCAGTTGCTTCCCACCCTTGATTCCATCAAAATCCCATTCTCTTGGTTGCTAGGAATCTGACCTTTAGTCACCCTAGTCTCATCAAGATCCTCCTTAGACCCCTCCTCTAATCACCCCAGACTACTAGACCACCCCTAGATCCCTCCCAAGGCTTTCTGTATATAAAATCCATCTTGCCCCCATGAAGGTGCTCAGATGCAATCTAACTCAGATTCAGTCTGGCCTGCTTGTCAATAAAAGCATCACAAATGCTTAGGCTCCTTAAGAGTCTACCCAATATAGCAAATCTTTAATAAACTTTGTTTTACTTTGACTGAAAGAAAATTTGGGTCAAATTCATGTGGCAGGACCTGGCATGTTGGTATTTTGGGGTCCCTAACACCCCTAAACCTCAACAGAATGAGCTTCCCCAGCTGCATATGCATCCGGGCCCCACACTTTCCTGATGTGTATGTCTTCCATTTGTCTGACTACATGGGTTCCTGACATATGTTCCTTCATTCAGGTGCCCTGGTCATCCATGCTTTACATGTGTCTAGCCTCCATGTGCCTTCTTGGGTCTTATATGTTCTTTTTGTGTCTTTCCCCACTGGGCATATGAAAAGTTATGAAATATTAAGTCTATAAATGTATGGGAGATCTTTTCTTATCACTTTGAAGAGGGCATCATAAAATGATGACGATGGGTTAGGGGTGCACAAGACCCCAAAATACCAACACGCCAGGTCCTGCTGAATGAATTTGACTCAAGCCTTCTCTCAGCCAAAGAAAAGCAAAGTTTATTAAAAGTTCACCATAACGGGCAGACTCTTAAGAAGCCTCAGTATCTGTAAGGCTTGTATTAGACAAGAAGGCCAGAATCAATTCTATGGTGCTCTCACACCACATGGAGACAAGATGGGGTGTTATATACAGAAAGGCTATGGGAGGAATCTAGCGGTGGTCTAGGGGAGGAGTTTGGGGAGGGTCTTCAGGAGGTCAGGTAACAGTTGATTTGGGTATAGATATTTTGATAGGCTCAAGGGTGGGAAGTATGGACAATGGAGTGCCAAGCTAGTAAAACAAATATTTGGGCAGAGCCACAATGAAGGGCTTATGGCCTCATGCAAATGCCTCATCAAATGGGATGATTCAATCAGAGTTGGGGGGGGGGGGTTCCCAGAGCCTGCACCTCATCAACTTTGTTTGAAATATTGTTTGATTAAATATATTTTGTTCTGAACTAATGTGTCCTTTGGCTGACTGGTAAAAGTAAACGTATCAGGGTTTTTGAGCTATGTATGGTTTTGATTAAGATTAAGAAGAGGTGGTAAGAATACACAAAAGAAATGCAATTCAAGAAAGATCTTAACATCACTGATAACCACAAAGAAAAAAAAGGAGAAAATGAAAATAGTATGTTTTGATCCACATTCAGACTTCATAGTTTTTTCTCTGGATGTGGATAGCATTTTCCATCGTGAGTCTTTTAGATTGTCTTAGATCATTGCATTACTGAGAAGAGCTAAGTCTGTCAAAGTCGGTCATCACACAACATTGCTCTTACTGTGTATGATGTTCTCCTGGTTTTGCTGGAGCCTTTCTAGGAGAGTGAAATACTGGATCATGAAAAGAGGTACTAGATGAACAGTTCCAGTATTTCACTCTCCTAGAAAGGCTCCAGCAAACTGGAAAGATCCTCTCTGGAGGATCTATGGGAAGCTTGGGCAAGAAATGCAGAGGCCCAAAAGTTTGGGATGGGTTATGATCTGTGCCAATGGAGAAAATGAACACATTGATGGGATTATGGGTCCCCTGGACTATTAAAATACAGCTAAATTCCAGCTTACCAATCTACTGTGCTGGGGACTATTGAAAGATCCAGGAGACTTGGTTCACTATCATGGCTTCCTTAAGAGAAGCATATATGGGCTCTGTCAGTCAATATTAAGGCTAGTCTTAGACAAGAATTCTAGTGTAGGTATACCTCATGGCCTAAGGCCCTCACTTTCCCCATGGATGTTGTATGTGTTTTTGGCCATGGATATTGTTGGGGAAAATGTTTTTGTAACTCCTGCTCTTTCTGTACCGTATTAGGAAATATTTGTGCTAAAATATTGTCTGGCTGATTGTTAGTGGGAAGTACATCACTGGTGACTAATGTTAAAACTCCAGACCTTAGGGTTAGCTAAAGAATCCTAAAAGTAAAAGTCTGCTACCCCCTAGGAACCTGGTCCACACATGTGAGGGGTAGCAGGGGGAGAAGCCCCAGAGAAGGGGCTACAATTAGGAAGAGAAGCATATGAAGTGGAAGAGTTTCTGCAAGCTGATGAAGGAATGTTGATGTGGCAGAACATGAGATGGCTTTGAAATTAAGGGGCCTAGATTCAAATGCTAATTCTGCCTTTTACTGCCTGTCTTGAACTTCAGCAAATCACTTCACCTCTCCGAGTCTTATTTTAGTTATCTGTGAAATGAAGCTGGCCTAGAAGACCTCTTAAATCTACTTTAAAACCATTGTGTATTTAATACAGAGGCAGATTCTATATGATGTATATAATTCACCATTTACCACCAGATGGCAGTGTTTCAAAGCACTCAAATGATTTCCCAACTTTCCCATGTGGAGGCAATCCTTCATCAGCTGAATTCAGAAGATCACCTTTTAACACTCATCCCTAGGTTTTTCCTCTGATGCTATTTCTTACCCCCTTCTAGTCAATCAATAAATATGTCTACCATGTGCAAATTCTTGTGCCTGGTGTTCAGGGATCACCTATAACTGATAGTCTGATTAAAGAGATAAGCCATGAACTCATAAGAGCATAATAAACAATTCTAGGCACAACATAAGTGTGTCTATATATATATATATATGTATTTCTTTTTCAGGGGGGAAGGCAGGGCAATTGGAGTTAAGTGACTTGCCCAAGGTCACACAGCTAGTAAGTATTAAGTGTCTGAGGTCGGATTTTGAACTCAGGTTCTCCCAACTCCAGGGCCAGTGCTCTATTCACTGTTTCAACTAGCCACCCCCAACATAAATATTTTTGACTGACTCTTTAATGTTACTGAGACCAACACCTGATTCACAACTTTTAGTCTTAGAAAGTTGACTTAAGGCACTGAGAGTGTAAGTGATTTGCTCAGGTCACATAACCAGGATGTGTCAGAGGCAAGACTTAAACCCCTCTGTTCCCATTTGCTGAGCCTCTATCTGCCATGCAATGCTACCTCCTGGGCAGAATATGCTCATTGCTAAATAAACAATATACAGAATGAGGGATTACTCTTATTAATAGCCAATGGCAACTTCTATTCATCAAAGTGTACCCCTACCTCCTCCTTCTTCTCCCTTCCCTAATTAGTCATTTATAACCCACTAAGTGACTGGAATACCTTGAATTTACTACATCTTCTCTCCCCTCTTCTTCCAATTCTGAGCATTTTCTCTCAATTTCCTTTTGGGAGTAATGTGTGTATGTGTCTATGTGTGTATGGGAATGGAGGAAAGCAGAAGGGGGAAAAGGTCAGAAGACAGAGGCAGAGGGAGCAAACTTCTTTTTGTTCTGGAGCATCCTCAGCATCTGACTCATCTAGTTAGACTAGAAATTTGGCACTGGGGCCACCTAGAAAAACCTGGGTTTTGTTTGTTTTTCAGAAGCTATGGGGGAAAGCCAGGGCTAGTTTGGGTTATGGTCCTTTTTGAACCTGCAGTTGTGAGGGTCATGGAAACAGGCAGGAACTATTCTAGGACATGGAACAAGGATTTGGGGCACCCATGCTGCTACTACTTAGCCATGTAACTTTGGGCTAGTCACTTTGCCTCAGTGTCTTCATCTGTAAAATAGGGATGGTAAGAGTTACTCTACCTCATTTACCTTAAGGGTTTCTGAGTGGCTCAAACAAAAAAAAAACTCTTTAAAATGGTGAATTAATATAAAATGTAAGCTGTTATATAGCTAAGTAGTACAGGTTCAGCCCTTTTAACAACAAGAGCTGAATTCAATACCTAGAACACAATAGGCATTTAATAAATGCTTATAGGCACTTAATAAATTCTTATTGGCTGACTCTGGGCAAGTCAATTAACCTCTGTCTGCCTTAGTTTTCTCAAACTGTAGAATGGGAATAACAATAGCACCTCCCTCATAGGGTTGTTTTGAGGATGAAGTGAGAAAATATTTGTAAAGCACTTTGCAAAACTTAAAAGCACTATGTAAATGTTAGCTAATATAGCTGATGTTGCTTTTTGCCCTGACCCATGATTTTGTCAATGTGAGAAACACATTGTCCTCCCTCTACCCCGTCTATCTGCAACTGTTCTAAGACTAGAGATGCCTGAGGTAGTGAAGGGTTAGGTGACTTGCTTAGGGTCTCCTAAGTAAGGTGTGTCAGAAGCAGAATTTAAATCCAGGTTTTATTGGCTTTGAGGTCTGCTCTTTATCTACCATGCCAGTGATTTCCAAAATGGGGCCTGACAGGTGTGTGATCAAGCAATCAGGGAGTGGGAAGGGTGTTACATTCCACTTTTCCCACAGTAGGTAATTCTGGGACTTGCCTCTGCCATCTTTCCTAGTGCGCCAACATTCCCCCACTCTATCCTTTCCTTCTGCTATTCAAGCTCCCAGTCTTCTCTGTTCTGAACTTCATGTGGGACACTCAGGGCAGGTATAACCTAATTACTATCTGGGTACCCATAGATACATTAATACAAATCTATGCTCCAACCACTGCAATAAAAGAGGTCAAAGTAGATCAGTTCTATGAAGACCTACAATATCTTCTGGAAATACCATTTAAAAAGATGTCACATTCATCATAGAGAATTGGAAGCTAAAATAGGAAATCAAAAGATAATTGGAATAACAGGCAAGTTTGACCTTGGAATATAAAATGAAAGGGGCAGACTCTAATAGAGTTTTGTCCAGATAACTCACTAGTCACGGCAAGCACTCTTTTTCAACAACCTAAAAGGCGACTCTATTATTGTTGTTCAGTCATTTCAGCTATATTTGACTCTTTGTGACGTCATTTAGTATTTTCTTGGCAAAGATACAGTAGTGCTTTGCCATTTCCTTCTTCAGATAATTTTGTAGATGAGGAAACTGAGACAAACATGGTTGAGTTATTTGCCCAGGGTCATACAGGGTTTGGACAGGGTCTGGATAGCATACTAAAGAGCAGAGACATCACCTTGATGACAAAGGTTCATCTTGTCAAAGCTATGGTTTTTTCCAATAGGAATGTATGGCTGTGAGAGTTGGACTATAAGGAAAACTAAGTGCCACAAACTAAAGTGCTGCTTTAATTGATGCTGGAGAAGACTTTTGAGAGTACCTTGGACAGCAAGATGATAAAATACTTAAAGGAGTCAATACTTAAAGAAATTAATTCAGACTATTTATTGGTAGGGCTTAAATACTGGAGCTGAAACTTAAGTATTTTGGCCACAAATGAAAAAATTGGAAGAAATTCTGATGTTGGGAAAGATTGAAGACAAAAGGAAAAGGGGATGGCAAGAGGATGAGATGGATAGATTGTGTCACAGAAGCAACAAACATGAGCTTGGACAGTTTTTGGAAGATAGTGAAGATACAAGGGCCTGGCATACTATGGTCCATGGGGTCATGAAGAGTTGGGCAAGATTGAATGAATGAACAACACCTATAGCCATACCTGTGCAGAGGACATTGGGAAAATTCCCTGGCCTTCCAGAATTCCTACCTCCTACACACCAGATTACTTTATGTTTGTAGCAGAAGCCCCCCAGAAAGCATGATTTGTGCTCCATTGCAAAGACTAATGAGTAAGAGTTCTCCCTTTCCTCCCCTCCACCTTTTTGCTTTGGGAGGGACAGGTGAGCAGGCATGGATGGGTTAGGATCATTATATTATCTTTCCCTGAAAACCCATCACAACCTTGGGGTCGTCTCTGACTCTTTCTTTCTGATTCTTTCTTTCTGATTCTTTCTTTCTGATTCTTTCTTACCCAACATATTCAATTGTTTTCCAAACCTTATTTTTCTACCTTGCACAGCAACAATCAATCCCCTTCCCTCTATTTACACAACCACCAGTATAATTCAGATTTGCACAACATCTTTGGACTATTGAAACAGAATATTAATTGGTCTCCCTGATTCAAGTCCCTCCCATTCCAATCCATCATTTCATTCAGCTGCCAAACTGTAGGTCTGATCATGTTGTCTCCCTACTGAGTGAAATTTAGCAGCTCCCTATCAACTCTAGGATCAAATGTTATCTCATCTTTACCTCATCCTCCTTTAATTTCTATTCTTACATAAAATATATAACATATATAAGTACTAATATATTAGTTCATACATATGACATAAAGAAATATACAAATAGATTTAGTGTGTGCTAATTCTTTTTTCTGATAGTAGTGCATGATCAAAAAAGGTTTGGTGGGCCACTATATAGCATCGTTATCTCCCAACGTGTTATTATTTGAGTGCAAATCGAAAGCTACAAAATTGCATGACAAAATGAATGTACGATCCCCATTCATCCCATCAAAGGGAGTGAACTGTACTTCTTGAACAAAGATGACATGCCTGTGCCATGTGCAGTGGGATGTACACTTTGATTCATTTCTGTACTGAGTCGACCTCCCTCTTTTGCCAGCTTGTGGGTTTAGAAGTTGTAATTTGAAGCTCTGGAAGCTCATTAGCCTGTACCAGGACTCCAGAGCCCTAGGACCAATTGGCAAGTACTTGAAACTTCACCATTGCCGTTTATTCCACCCCCACTAAATCCAGAACAAGCAGAGATTCTCAAAGTGGAAATGGATACTTGAGTGCAACAAAAGCTATTTTCCTTTGCCCATTAAAGAAAGAAACAGGGAGAGTCCATTTTGAAATCCAAGAGGAAGGTTGGCTGAAGCTGCATGTGATATGGAGTGAATGGCTCTGCACAGGGTCAGAGCCATGGGGGTGGGAGGCTTGCCCTAACTCCTAAGGCACAACCTCCAGTGCATCTTATCTTGGGACAGGATGCCACTCCTAGAGAGTGGTCAGAGAACAACTCTCCTTGTTCCTCCAGGCAGATTTTGCCCTTTGCCTATTGTGTGGCCCCTAATTGCTTGCTGATCAATGGGCTACTATACGGCAGCTGCCAGCCAACCAGAAAGGACCTGGGCAAAGCTGGCCTGAGAAAGCAGGGTTTTGCTCAGAACATGAAAGTGAGCTTTCCTTTGGGAATCTGGACCAGCCTGCTCTCAGGCACTGCTGAAGAGCCCAGTATTCTGCTTGGCTGAGCAAACAATTGCTGGAGACTTTCTTCTTTCTCCTCTAATTCCTCTGTCCATTCACTTCCAACTGATTTCTCCAAAAAGCAATGGAAATGAGAGGGCAGGCAGATTGTCCTCAAATTACTGATCTGTAAACTTTGATTTTGTGTGCACCCTGCCCAGAAGGGAGAGAACAAAAGTAATCAGGGTGGTCTGGGCAAGATCTATACCTTCTTTGACTTTATTCTTAAATACAAGTTGTTCCCTCATATCCATACACCTTAATCAGCACCAACGTAGGAGATGGGAGTGGAGAGAGGAGGAGAAATAGCTAGAACATAGGTAAGCTGAAGGCACCATCCCAGAATGCTTGGAGACATTTACAAAGTAGCAAAAAGGGAGTTAGGCCCTCAGCATCCTTTCACCCTGGTGATACCTCCACCTTAAGGTCTTCCATATTGATTGGTGAGTCCTTGGCCTGGACTTTCATTTCATGAAGTACCAAGTTGTGCTTAATTCACTCCCGGCTCCACTTTTTATTCTCTGGATGGATGGAGGATTTATCTTCCTCCACTCTGTGCCTTTTTAAATGTACTATCTTCCCCTATTAGAATGTAAGTTCTTCAGGGGAGGGACTGTCTTTTTTGGCTTGTATTTTTATCCCCAGTGCTTAGCCATCTATCTATCTATCTATCTATCTATCTATCTATCTATCTATCTCAGAAGTTATAGGAGGGCATCTGATGTCATTCTTTTCTTTCACCCCAGCACCAGCTAGACCTAGCAGTCCCAAACTGCTCTTTAGCTTAGACTGTGTCTGGACAAGAGGGTTGGGGAAAAAGGAACTTCTCTCCTATGATTTTAGTAGCTTTTTGTTAAAATGGTCAGATTCATTATTTCTATTCTTCCGTACTGAGTGTGACCAGTACAGACCCAAAGAAATGGATTGGGACACCTTGGGTAACCGGTACTTCCATTTGAACCAGTTAATTCAGCAAGCATTTGCCAAGAGCATCCCATTTGTAAGGCACTGGGAATATGAAGACCAAAATGAAAGTCTCTATCCTCAAGGAACTTATGTTCTACTGAAGAGATATAGTGTTTATACAGATAAATACAGGGCACAGAAATTGAGGAGGTGAAGAGTTCTAATAGCTGGGGCGATCAGAGGAGGCTTTCCAAAAGACTCTCAATGAGCTAAGTCTTGATGATTCTGAGTGATGCTGACAAGGAGAGAGCACATTTCAGCCATGGGAAGTGTCTTGAAAATACATGGAAATGGGATTAAGAGTATGAGTTTGAGGAAGATCTAGTAGCTCTGTTTGACTGAAAGGTAGAGGTCATGAAGGGAAGATCTTGGAAACAAGTTTAGAAATGTAGGTGGGAACCAGACTATTGAAGGCCTCCTATACTAAGCCAGGAAGTTTGCATTTTGTCCTAGAGGCAATGTCTTTTGAGTGGAGGAGTGGCAAGGCCAGATCTGCACTTAAGGAAGATAATATCAGCAGCTGTGAAGAGGGTAGATTAGAAAGGGGAGAGACTGGAGGTGTGGAGTCCAATTAGGAGGCTCTTACAATGTTCCAGGCAAGCAGTGATGAGGGTCTAAATTATGGTGGTATCTGGGACAGAACTGGACAAAGAGGAGAGATTCAGAAGCAGGATCAACAAGATAGAAACTGATAACACAATGTGCACAAACCTTCTCCCAAAAATATTCAGCATTTTCTTATTATAGGAAAAGAATGTAAATGGTGATGGTTATCAAGGTTGAGGACTGGCAGGCATAAATGGAGGTAGGACTAGGGGATGGGGAGCTAAAGGTGAGTGACAACTGAATTGCTTTACTCTAGGGTCAAGAAGTTAAGGGAAAAAAGTGGGGCCACAGAGCAGTGTTGAAGGAAAGGAGAGCTACAGGGCTCAGAAGGTGGTGCTGACAAAAGATAGGTTTATGAGGAGTAGGGCAGGGACAGAGATGGAAGGGCAGAAAATTGAGATCAAAGAAGGTAGTTTCAAAATTCAAAATCCTGGAGGCAACAGAGTTATGGGTGATGATGAGAGCTAAGTGATGGCTATCCCTACCGGTGACTGAAATAGAATAAGGCTTTAGGTCATGGGAGATAAGGAGGTTGATGAATTGGGAGTTTACCTTGTTTGAGAGAACATCAGTGTATATATTAAAGTCCCCAAGTATGATGACAGGGTTTGGATTGGAGAGAATGTCTATGAATCAGCTACTGAACTCCTTTGGAAAGGAGGGAGACAAACCTAGAAGTTGCTAGATCATAGCAACAAGTATCCGGAGCAGGTGGCATGGATGGATCAGTGAATTTCAAAGGAGAAGAGATTGCTGAGTGATGGTGGCAGAAGGAGAATGCTAGGGAGTAAGCAAAAGGTGAATTCATCCTGGCCCTATGTAGGGGGTTGGGCATGAGAAGGAGCTAAACTGGAGACAGCCAAATGGTGCACTGTCTTCAGAAGACAGGTTTCTGTGAGTAAAGGAAGGTAGAAGAGTGTGAAAAGAAGAGACTAACAGAAATTTTCTAAGGATTGAGTGAGACTTTTTGAAGTCACAATGGAAAGGGGAACTAGAAAAAGCTAGTACTGACCTAGAAGGGAACGGGAATTTGAGGAGAGGGAACATATGAGGAGAGATGGTATTCTTCCTGGGTAACTCTTAAATAACTGGGATTAGGGGACCAGGAGGTATGAATTTGTCAGCCCTCAGAGTATTGGAGTACCAGGTGGTTGGAGCCTCTACCTTCCAAGGTGTGGTGCTGATGAGGGATGGTATTAGTGTAAAGGTTCCATCTCTAAACACTGGGGAACAGGTATTGACAATGGTGGGGACTTTAGGTTGGTTTCTGGGTTTCTTAAGGGTTAGACTAAACTCGCCTGTGGCATCAGCTCAGTAATTATAGCTGAAGACTACTGGTTATGAGACACATCCATAGAACATCTCATTTGTCTAACACACAATTAGCTCTGTGTCAGGTCTGACATCCATAGACCCCTGGTCTTTTGGAAATTTAGTCTGATGTTTGAGATCCCAAATTAAGTGGTAAAAGACCTCTGAGACCTCCAGGCACATTATCTGATACCCTGATTGAGGCACATTAGGTCCTAGAGAACAGTTTAGAACTTGTTTTGCTACTGAGTTTGCAGAAGGTTAGGCTGACTTTATGTCTGAATTTTGGTTTGTCTGTCTCTCACATAGTTCCTTCCTTAGTTTCTCCTTTTCAGGGAGAACAAGTACTCTATCAGAAGCCTGTAGAGATATTCCTGGATGTTTGATGCCCCCTGATGGATGAGATGGGAAATAATCCTAAAGTTTATAATACAAAAGTTTGAATGTTGGATGTTTGAGACTTGCAGAACATTTCCCCATAAAATCACACTGTGAATGGTGGTTAGGGTCCCATGCTAGTTTATGAAAGGCTTTATAACCCACAGATAACGAGACTATTAATAGAATTTTTCTGAGTTTTATGTTCTGGGGCTCTGAAGCCAGAGAACTCAAGTTCAAATCCTGCTTCTGATCCTGAGTCAACTGTCTTGGGTCTCAGGTTCCTTATCCATAAAGTGAAGGTATTGGATTAGAAGGTCTTGGAAGGCTCTTCTAACTCTAAAATTATGATTCTATGACCCAGGACTCATAGGATCAGAAGACAGGAAAGGTAGAAGTGGAGGAGGATGAAGAGGAGGAAAGTTTTTTTTTTCCTCTTTTTCTGGGTATAGGACTAGTCCTAGGAAAATCTTTGAAATAAGCAAAGTTTGTTTTTAGCATTATCCTATAGTTTTTCCTGCATCTTACTCTTTCCCTCCAGGTCCTTTGTATTGCCTTAAATTCCTCACGTTGCTTCGCTAGGTATACACCCGCTAAGCATGACAGATTTCTCCCATCCTCTTCCAACATGAGCTAACTCTGGCCTCAGTGTCTGAGGACTAGGGTGTTATATCCCATCCCCTCCCCATCCAGGGTTCTCTAGTACCCTGAGGAAGTTGGCAGTCTCTCTTTTCTGCCTTTGGCTAGAGCTCCCACTGATAATTTTAGGGGCCAGTTGACTAGCACCCTAGTTCCATTTACCACTTCATATCTGATTAGCTTTTATAAAGCAACATTGATTTCAAACATGTAAGAAGAAAAATGTAAATATTTCCCCTAAAATCAAGGGCATAATTCCCTCTATGTCACTTAATCTCTAGGGAGGGAAGGAGGATTAGGTTCAAAGCTTAATTCAGTGCCTACAGAGCATTTGTTCCACCAAATTCAAGTCCAAGGTCACGCAGGGTTAATTTCTCAGGACCTACACTTCTTAGGCCTTCCTTATTGGGCTAACTGTAGCCTCCATCCTGGACTTTTGGACTTCAAGACCCTTTTGTCTGGAGCTGCCTGGTCAGAGATTTCCCTTTGTACCTGAACTGGAAAGGACATGAGACAAAATAATCTCCCCAAATTAAGAAGAATGTTTACTCTACACAAGACCAAAACCCCAAACCTTTTCATCAGGGGGCACATGACTTGGGGATGAGGGAGTAGGTGGCCCCCAGGACTTCACTACATGGTATCACCTGCTATTAGTCAATGAACCATTTCCTCTAGACTCAAAATACAGAGAGTGACTGTGCTTAGTTGGGTAGATTTAAAGGTGTAGGCAGTTTTGACTGTATAGTCGATAGAAAAATGATGCTCTTAATCACATGGGAGATCAAAGCAGAATGTCCATTCATGTACTGGTTTCCCTTGTCTCCCAAGGGCAGATCCTATATAGATTCCTATTACTGTCATTGATAAGACCCTATCCAATGGACTTCCCAGTAACTATCAACCATTTATCAACTACTTAGATTTTTTCCTCAAGGGCATTTTATGAGAACAATGGTAACAAAACAATCTCCCTAAATTGAGAGGAACCTTGTCTCCTTACACACATACATATAAAGTAGAAAATTATAGGGCACACATGTAGAGAATACATGGGACCGAGGGTTACCTTCTGGCCCTACTAATTCTATTCTTTCTTTGCAGTATCCTCCCCCAATTCATTTCTGACTTGGCAGGAAACATGGACTGGGCCAGCATGTCAGCTAAAGGCTCAAACTGTTACTAGGATGAGTCAAGCAGATTGCTCACCTGCTGTTCTGTCTTCTCATTGGACTCTGCTGCTGCTGCTGCTGACCAGGCACAAAATTTTGTGCACTCTCTGTATGAGCCACAAGGAAAGGCAAATCTGAGCATGCTCAAAGGACCAGGCCTGAATTGGCCAATGATTCTGGCCATGCAATGTTCTCTGTGTATAATTTAGAACTGTAGCCACTGAGGCAACCTTCTAAGAGATGTTTTAAATTAGATGGGGGGGTATTTGTCTAGTTCTTGAGGGTCTGATTCTGGTCAAGACCAAGTGCTTGATCCTTTTTTGGGAGCCACACACACAATGAGGGTTTACTTGACTTGTTTTTCTTACTTTTGAATTGAATCAGCTTCTTCTATGTTTGGGTGACTCAAGAATATCATTTGGATTGCTTTTTTAGTGACTGGGATCCACTGGGGGAAGTTTTGGGTGTCCATTTGTATAGGGATGGAGAGGAAATTTGCTTGGATCTTCAAGGGGATTGCCCATGTAGAAATCCTTAGAGTAAGACTTGTGCGCTTTTTATGGAAAAGGAGACTCTGTCTAGACCCCGTTTGGATGCCCCTATGCAATGAGGTAGAAGTTTACCAAGAGCAATTTGATTTCTCACCTAAAGCCGAGGGAGTAACTTACAGTTTCCTCAGATAATTTATTTCTATTGAGATAGTTCTATAAATTTTGGGAGCTAGGTCAAGATTAGAGTTTCTTTGAAGAGGGGAAGCTGGGTTTTTGTTTCTCCATTTTTCCTTTTTGCTATTTACCTTTCCCCCCATTTTTCATACACATACATACATATACATATGTATATACATACATACATTTATATGTATATGTATGCATATGTAGATACATATATGTATATCTAGACACACACACACACACACACACACACACACACATATATATATATATATATATATGTTTCTCTATTTGTTTTGATTGGGCCTTATTAAGTGCTCTGACAAGCTGTATTAAATGTCATCAATTTGTTGAATTTCCAGTTTTGTATCTGGGAAGTAATTGTGATCTCTATCTATAACTTTACCACTTATGACTAAACAGAACCATCTAAAGATGTGGAAAAAATACTTATAGTTCTTTTTGAGGTCACAAAGAATGGGAATCTGGTGGGGCTCCCATAAATTGGGGAATGGCAGAAGAAGTTATAGTATGTAAATATAATGGAATACTGTTGTACAAGAAATGAAAAGGGGATGGTTTCAGAGTAACGTGGGAAGACTTGTTATGAACTGATACGGAGTGAAGTAAATAGAACCAGGAGAACAATTTATACAATGACCACAATGTGGTAAAGATAAACAGCTTTGAAAGAATTAGGAAATGGTTTGTGAATGCTTGCCTACTGGATTCTACTATTTTCATCAAAAACCTTCCCAATACTAATCAATCTATTGATATCAATTAGAAAAATAGCCTGTGTGTCGGGTAGGGATTGGGACTCTTTCTCCGAACTCCTACTAGAATGGGCAGTTTTGATCCTTGGTGTTCTAGGAATAACCCTAAAAGGTTGGAAAGTAGAGCAATACACTCTTCCCCAAAGTCTTCCTTTAGAAAGCGTCCCTAACATTGCTAGTAATTATCCATTTTCCATCAGTGTGGCTCTACTTGGTTTTCACTCTATGGAACATCTTGCCCCAGCACCAGGTGCCCCAGGTTGCTCTTCCCCCTCTTGCTTTTGGCTTCTTTTTGTGCATTGTCTTCCCCTTTAGATTGTAAGCATCTTGAGGGTTTTTCAGTTGTTTCAGTCATGTCTGACTCTTTGTGACCCGATTTGGTGTTTTCTAGGCAAAGATACTGGAATGGTTTGCCATTTCCTAACACCAGCATTTTTGATAGATGAGGAAACTGAGGTAAACAGGGTTAAGTGACTTGCCTAGGGTTACACAGCTAGTAAGTGTCTGAGGCCAGATTTAAACTTAGGAGGACTCAGGAAGACTTCCTGACACCACATCTGATGCTCTATTGGTTTCACAAAAAAACAAAACAAACACATAAACACAAGGATATTAACTGACTTACAAATACAAAGTGGAGGTGATTAACAGATTCAAGGGATTAGATCTGGTAGATAGAGTGCTCAAAAAGCTATGAACAGAGCTTATTGTACAGGAGGCAGCAACAAAAACCATTCCAAAGGGAAAAAGATCAATAAAGCAAAATGACGGTCTGATGAGGCTTTACAAATGACTGAGGAAAGCAAAAAGTAAAGGACAAAGAGAAAGATAGATCCAACTGAAATGCAGAATTTTAGAGAATAGCAAGATAAGAATGTTTTCACAAATGAGTAATGCAATGAAATAGAAGAAATCAATAGAATGGGAAAGACAAGAGATTTTGCGAGGAAATTAGAGATATCAAGGGAATATTTCATGCAAAAATGGCATGATAAAAGACAAAAACGGTAAGGACATAACCAACACAGAAGAGATTAAGAAGAGGTGGCAAGAATACACCAAAGTAGCATACAAGAATGATCTTAACATCATTCATGACCACTATGTCATGGCTACTGATCCAGAGTGTGACATGCTGGAGAATGAAGTCAAGTGGACCTTAGGAAGCATTGTTAACAGTAAGGCTAGTGGAGGTGATGAAATTCCAGTTGAGCTATTTAAAATCCTAAAAGATAAAGAAAAAAAACCCAGATGTGAGGCTGTTAAAAGTGCTGTACTCCGTATGCCAGAAAATTAGGAAAACACAACAATGGTCTCTGGATTGGAAAAGATCAGTTCATGTTCCAATACTAAAAAAAGGAAATATCAAAGACTATCTAAATTGCTGAATAGTTTGTTCACTTCATATGCCAATAAGGTTATGCTTAAGATTCTGCAAGCCTGGCTTCAGCACTATATGGACCAAGAATTACCAGAAGAGCAGGCTGGTTTTTGAAGAGGCAGAGAAACTAGAGACCAAATTGTCAATATTCACTAGATTATGAAGAAGGCAAAGGAATTCCAGAAAAATACCCACTTCTGCTTCATGGTCTACACTAATGCTTTTGATTGTGTGGATCACAACAAAATGTGGCAAGTCCTCAAAGAGATGAGAGTACCAGAAGCAACAGTTAGAACTGAAAATGGAACAACTCTTTGGTTTAAGACTGGAAAAGCAGTATAACAAGGTTGTATTTTATCACCTTATTTATTAAACTTATACACAGGGTACATCATGTGAAATGCCAGGCTGGATGAATCAAAAGTTGGAATTAAGGTTGCCAGGAGCAATACTAACAATCTCAGCTATGTAGATGATATCACTCTGATGGCAGAAAGTGAAGAGGAACTAATAAGCTTCTTGAGGAGGGTACAAGAGGTGAATGTAAAAGCTAACTTGAAGCTTAACATAAAAAAGATAAGGTCGAGGCAAACTGGTTCCATCACTTCCTGGCAAACAGAGAGAAGAAATGGAAATAATGTCAGATTTTATATTTTTGGGCTCAAAGATCACAGCAGACAGTGACCACAGACATGAAAGATATTTGCTCCTTGGAAGAAAACTATGGCAAACCCGGACAACATTAACAACAACAACAATAACAAACGACAAAACCAGAGACATCACCTTGCTGAAAACGTTCCATAAAGTCAAAGCTGTGGTTTTTCTAATAGCAAGGTAGTGCTGTGAGAGTTGGACTATGAGGAAAGCTGAATGCCACAGAATCAAAGCTTTAGAATTTTGATGCTGGAGGAGACTTTTGAGAGACGCTTGGATAGCAAGGAGATCAAATCAGTCACTATTTAAAGACACTAATTCCTACTAGTCACTGGAAAGTCAAATACTAAAACTGAAGCTTAAATACTTTGACCACATAATAAAAAGATGGGACTTACTGGAAAAGCCCCTGATATTGGGAAAGATTGAAGGCACAAGAAGGGGAAGGCAGAGAATGAGATAGTTTCATGGAAACAAAAGGTATGAACTTGGATAGGCTTTGAGAGATAGTGAAGGAAAGAAGGGCCTTGAATGTATGATCCATTGGGTTATGAAGAGTTGGACATGATTGAGCAACAACCACAAATTTACTGACTGTATAGTAAGGATAGAAGTCCAAAGCATGCTTTCCCAAACCAGGAGGCATACTCACTCTGCTATAGATACCTGACCCCTGGAGATAAAGGTTTTACACTTAAAGTGGTGGGTACAAAATATCACATGCACCCCCTTGACTTGGGTATATTCTCTCTTCTGTATGTAAATAAGTTTCCTGGGGAGAATACACTCACACTTGAAGCAAAAAATATTGAAACATACACAATAGGAATATATTTTACCAAGGAGTAACTCTTGCCACTGGGAGTCCTTTCCTGCCTTTGCAGAGTCCCCATCAAGTTCACCTTGGATGTGGTATAGCTGATAGATAAGTTTCTCCCTTGATTACAGGACATAGTATTTTAGCTGCCAGGATGATTCATAATGGGTTGGGTCAAGTAGATTAGATTGCTCCTCATGAACTCAGCCACACCTGCCATTCAACTGCTCTGGTTTTGGAGGGGAACTTTGATCACATTTTTATCCTTCTGAAGCTCATAAAACCTAATCCCTTTCATCTTTGATACTCATTCACCTAATATCAAGAAAGAATAAACACAAAGAAACAAAAGAAACAGAAGTGTCATATATTCACAACCATAGGGTAGGAACCTGGGTAGGGTAGGAGCTCTTCCACCTAGAAGCTCACAGCCAACAGTCCTCCTCACTTGAAGACAGCTAGAGAGAGGTTATAGGCTCAAATATTTTGTATGTGAATTAAGCTCTAACCCAGCAGCTAATTAAAAGGCTTTTTCAACAGTGTGCAACAAACCAACAGGAAAGAGGGAGAGGATATCTGCTCTAGCTCTGCAGTGAGGTAAGAGCCTTACTTCACACATCCTGGAAGCAGATTCACCAATCCTCCACCTAGGCTGGAACCAAGCAGGGCCCGTGTACATGTCCTAAGCAATGGTCCCTCACCTACTAATATGTGTGTATTCATATATGTTTCTCATAGACCTTATGAAAATAAGAAAGCAAGCATAGAAGTTGTAGTTGTGATGATGTTTTGAGAACTTTATATTAATAATAATAATATTTGAGAGGTGGCTGAGTGGCACAGAGAATAGAGTCAGGAGGACCTGAGTTCAAATCCAGCCTCAGACACTTGACACACTTACTAGCTGTGTGACTTTGGGCAAGTCACTTAACCCCAATTGCCCTCCCCACCCCCAAATAATAATATTTGAAATCCTCATCTCACCTTCACCATCCTACCCCACTGCCAATTAATTGTTTGGTATCTTCTCTACTTTGATGTATCTTGAAAGTGTGTTCTTTAATACTTTCAAAATTTTATTGCCTAAATATCTAGTTTAATAACTTTTTTCTTATTTTTTAGGTGTCTTTTCCATTTCTTCATATAACATATCAGGTATCCTAGTTGTCCAGCTTTGAAGTTACACTTGAAATTATTGTTATACTATTGTATTAGTAACTAATTATTAATTTGTCATCCAGGATTTTCTCCCCCTTTTCCTCATTTAGATTCAGCTTTTATTAGTCTCTGAAGAACATGACTGATTTTAGTGGCAACCACACACTCAGGATGGTTGCTAGCACAGGCTCTTAGATCTGCTTTATGAGGAAAGATAACTGTTTAAGAGGTCAACAATCTTTTTAAATTACATTCACTTGTTCAGGGGAAAAATCAGTATCCTGAGCTTCAAAGAAAATACCAGTAGAGAAATAAAAACCAACAGATAGGGCTCTGACTGCCTGAATCAACTATACATTTTACATATATCCCTGGATAGAGAGAGCCTTTAAATCTGAGCAGTCAGGGAGCTTTGAACATCCAGCCACTCAGAATCTCAACCAGGGAATCACAAGATCCTTCTCATAAGCAACCCCCAAAGCAAAATACAACTCAGAGTATATATACACTTCTCAGAGCCAGAAGGCATCACAACCCTTGTGACTCAGTGCCTAATTAGAAATTAGCAAGAAGTGTGAAAGCCTCCCCTATATAAGCAAGTATAAGCACATCTCCTCTAAGCAAGCTTCTTTTAATGGGCTCCACTTGAGGCCTATTAAGGGTTGGGAAGATCTTAAATCCCATTAACATTACATTGATTGATGAAATTACTTCTAGTCCTCAAGGAACAAGCTCTTCAGTCTTGGACTGGACCTTACCCAATTAGGAGACCTAACTTCTGTTTAAAGTATAAACAGAATTTAGCCTGGGCAATCCTTACTTTAGGGAAAGAAGCCCTTGTCCTTGTACCTTTCCATTACAATTTAGGGTGGGGGAGGCTAGGTGGAGCAGTGAATAGAGCACTGGCCCTGGAGTCAGGAGGACCAGAGTTCAAATCTGGCCTCAAACAATTGAACACAAAAAACTAGTCATATGACCTTAGACAAGTCACTTAACCCCAATTGCCCTAACTTCCACCCTCCAAAAAAAAAAAAAAGCAAAAAAAAATTTAGGGTGACCCAGCTCATAAAGGAGAAAACCAATAAGAGAGGTCTTGAAGGGGATGGATTCCTCTGTCCAGATTGCTAGAGGAAGCTGATTCTCATGATTAAGTCATATTTTCAGCAGAAAGAGCTGAAGACTTCTAACTCATCTTCACACTAAATGTCCAGTTGATTTTCAGTTGTCAAGGAAATTCCCTTTTGGAAAGGTATTTAAGGCTCCCAGGGTCTCCATTGAGGGGTGGGGCAGGGGTCTTTGGTTACTGAGAGAAACCATTGACTATCAATTTATTGATTACTGGCTAGCCTACTTAATAAATTGATTATTAATTACCAAGAAACTTTCAGGGGTTTTCATTCATTACACATTGTTACTGATGATGTGAAGAAATAATTACATAAACATTGAATAAATGCATTTTATTTTTATATATGTTGTCCTTCTAGCTTTACCTATATTTTATTATATATATATATATATATATATGTATATATATCATATATAAATATTGGCTATATTTTACTTTGGAATGATTTGGTTTAGATGGATCTCACATTCAGTGTTTTTGAAGATTCATTTTCCATTTTCCCCTTCACTGTTTTTTGTTGTTTGTGAGGCTATACTATATTCCTGCTGGGTGTTTTGGTGAGATGCTTCTCCCAGTGTGTAAGGTCTCTAGTTTTCTTTTAGTGCAATCCATCCTTCAGCCTGACATGCCTCTTAGACCTTTGCTGGAACACACACATAAGAGCTGGGCTCCTTGGCAGCCATTCACAGGGTCATCTTAACCAGATGTCATACTTCTTAAAGACTCAATTTATACCACTACCCCTCTCTCCATGCCAAACACTCCAGACCCAATGCATCACTTGTGATTCTACTTCTGTGCTTTGGATCAGTCTATATCTTACGTTTAGAAAGCTCATCTTCCCTCTGTTCACTCTTTGAAATCCTATTGTTGTTCAGTCATATCTGAGTCTTTGTAACCCCATGGACCATAGCATGACAGGCTCTTCTGTCCCTTCTGTCCTCTATCTCCCAAAGAGGAAACTGAGGCAGGCTGATGGAGGTTAAATGATTGACTCACAGAACTAATAAGTATCTGAAGGCAGTTTTCCACTCAGGTCTTCCCTGACTACAGATCCAATTCTCTAACCATTGTTCCATAATAGGTTATGATATTCAGGCACAGGTGAACTAGATTGTCTCCGAGGTCCCTTCCAACTCAGATTCTATTGTGCTATGACTAGATAGTCTCCAAGGTTTTCATACTGCTCTAATATTTGGTGACTCTCTAGGATTTTGTGATTTAGGGGCAGAGAAGTTGCTTTTACCCTTTCAGTAGTCTTAAGATGTTGCAGGCAAGGAGACAGATATGCCTGAAGTGTTTTGTGCTCTCTACCCACCAAGGAGAAACAGCTGTTCTTGAATTTGGCACAAAGGTTGAGGAATCATTCAGAAAAATATGAAATATTTGCCAATGGATCTTTAGTCTTCTTGATCTTCATCATTGAATATAAGCTCAATTCAATCTCTTGGGAGTTTTGCCCAACAGCAGGACCATAGATTGGAGTCAAGGATTTTATTCAATAAAAGGAAAATATCTGTAAAGCGGTTGTATAATAATCATGACCATAAATTCATTTTTTAAAGTGCACTGAGCTTGCTTATCATGAGGGACTATGACTCAGGGGTGGGGAACCTGTGGCCTCGAGGCCACATGTGGCCTTCTAGGTCCTTGGGTGCAGTCTTTTGACTGAGTCCAAGTTTTTTTTTTTTCTTTTTGGAGGGCAATTGGGGTTAAGTAACTTGCCCAAGGTCACACGGCTAGGTTTTTGTCACTGTGCCACCTAGCCGCCCCGTGAGTCCAAGTTTTACAGAACAAATCCTTTTATTAAGGGGATTTGCTCTATGAAGTTTGGATTCAATCAAAGGGCCACACTTGAGGACCTAGAGGGGCCACATGTGACTTTGAGGCTGATAGATTTTAGAAAAGATGATTCTTTCACTGCATGTTATCATCAAACATGATTGATGTGCTGATTGGTTTTGCTGAATTCCTTTTGTCCCCCCTTTTAAAAATCCTTATTCCAAGACATAACTCACTGGGGAACAGAGGGTAATGAATATATTTTGTAAATGGTGATCCAACAACAAAAAATAATAGCAAAGAAGATTTAAAAAAATGTTACCTGGGCATTCTACTCTTGTAAAACATGACTAGCATGGTGAAAGGCATGCCATGTGGGGAAACCATGCCATGGGAGGATTGCTAGAATGAAAGACAAGGAGAAGAGAAGATGGGAGTGACATGGGGGCAGTCATATAAAAGAGACTTCCAACTGTGGCTCAGGAGGACAGAACTAAGAACAGTGGATGCACATGAAGGGAAGCAGATTTAGGTGTGATGTAGAGAAAACTATCCTGACCATTAGCCATGGTCAGGGGGAGTCTGCTTTAGGTGGGAGAGAGGGTTCTCCTTCTAGTGAGTAGAAACCTCCCAGGAGATGGCTACTGATCTGGGATTTTACATAGGAATTCTGTATATTTACAGGTCAGATTAGATGGCATCTGAGGTCTTATCTCGTGCTCAGATTCTGTGATTCTGAAACTATTGGTAGCTAGGTCAAGCCCAGGATGTAATACAACCAGGGGGCTCCCTGGAAGTGTACCAATAGCCCCACCTGGTCTAAAACATCTCCTGCATCTGGATGCCAATTGTCTATCACTTATGGTCTTAACTTTTCAATAAATGTCAACAAACATTTAGTAAGCACCTACTATTACATTTAGAATGTCTTCTTTCTTCTGTACAACACGACTAATGTGAAAATATGTTCAATATGAATGTGTATGTAGAGCCTTTTTAAAATTACACGCTGTCTTGAGGTGAGGGGAGGGGAAAGACGGGGAGAAAATTTGGAACTCAAAAGCTTATGGAAGTCAATGCTAAAAACTAAAGGTAGATAAATAAAAAGAAATACAACTAGATTTTTCTTTTAGTGAATGAAATAAAAAAAAGGAATTGGACCTCGAGATAAAACAAACAAAAAAGGATCTCTTCTTTAGCCTAGATCTCACAGTTAGAAATATTGTTCGTACACACACACACGCACACACACACACGCACACACATGCACACACACACACAGTCACTTAACCCCAATTGCCTTGCCTTCCCCTCACAAAAAAAAGAAAGAGAAAACCCTGAAGATCTTTTCTAGCTGTCTGGAACTATACTGGATTAATTTATCAAATTTGTCAAATCTGATTCCCTGACAGACACAGATAGCTTGAACAAAAGGTTCACCAGGGGAAAATTAATCCTAAAGAAGCAAGAAGGATTGGGTGAGGCTTCCTCTCAGGCAATGGCTTACAAAGTTGGGGCTATGGCATGACTCCATGGGGTATGTAATCAGTCAGCAAGAAGAAGAATCGACCCCCTGCAATAACACATCATGGGTCTTGTCTTAAACACAACCTTACCTGCCCTGCTCTCACCTGTGGCTCCAAGAAGCTGCAGCATGGGTAGCAGCCACACCCCAGTAAAACTGACAAAAAAGGTTAAGAACACCTGGTCTAGGATAGCTGATTTCTAAGTCCCCTTTCAGCTCTGAGGTTAGATGAAGATCAATTAATTACAGAACTGGCCCTAAGGGAAATCGTAGATCAGGTGAGATTTGTTCTTAGCACCCCCTCTGCCTCAACAACTTGAGAAGCTGCCTATGCCTCCTCACCTCCATGTTATTTTATTCAACAAAAAGGGATTTTGTGAAGATGACTATATAATAACTATATTTTTCAAGTGTATTTGATTCACTCTTCATGAGGGGCTGTGCAGATTATAGGAAAGATGATTCTTTTTATTGCATATGCTATCAGACACAATTGAAATATTGATGGGATTTTATAGACCTGTTATTTTTTTTCCTCTTTTTAAAAATTTTATTTATTATTAGTTTACAACATTCAGTTCCACAAGTTTTTGAGTTCCAAATTTTCTTGTTCACTTTCTCCCCCCCCTCCCCTTCCATGGTGGCATACAATCTGATATAGGTTCTTGTAAGTAAGGTGGATTTTAGTGTGTAAGTGAATTTTTGTTATTATTTGTTAGAATTCAGTTTCCCAGGATTCATAACTGTGGCAATCTCTTGTTCCCAGGTATTAGATATGAGTTCCCATAACTATGGTTCAAAACATCTCCACCACACTTGCACAGAATTATATAGTGATAAGTAATATAAACATCCACTGCAATTGCTCAGTGAGATACAGGGATGGGGTGATATAAACTTGTGAGGCTATTGCTGGCAATATGCCTTCTTTGTTGCCCCTATAAAACAGGTGGTCAGTAGTCAGTGAATGGGGAGCCTTAGGGTCGAATGCATGAATGCTATGTGTGCCTCAACTGGCCCCCATTGAGGCTTGAGGGGAATTAGGGGATGCACTAGCAGTGCCTGTCTCGACTGACTCCATCAAGACATAGGGGTAGTTGACCCCCTTCTCACCAGCCCCTGTGAGAAAGGTGATTAGGGAATGCTGTAGGAGTTTGTCCTCCCATTATCTGCAATCCTCTTCTGAGAAAACTAGACAAGAATAAAGTAAGATTATTAACCCCTTCTTAGTGTTTTTCCTGTCTGACCAGATCAAGAGTAAACCTGTGCTAGCAGCCATCATGTGTGCTGTGTTTATTTGTCTTACAATATTATACAATATACAATGCAATATACAATACAAAATACAGTATTTGTCTTACAATACTTACAATACAAAAACAGCAGTTTATTCGTCTTACAATTCTACAAATCCCTTCACATTAAACATTAGTCAAGTTGTAAAGAAGAATTAGAATAATGAGGAAGAAGAAACAAAACAAAACAAAACGAAAGAGAGAGAACAAGAAGTCTGCTTCAGTCTGCATTCAGACTCTGTATTTCTTTCTCTGGATGTGGATAGCCTTTCCATCATGAGTAATTTTTCTCCTCTTTTAATATTTTTGTTCTAAGGAATGGTTTGCTGAGGAGGGGGGGAAAGGAAGGGAAAGGGATATAGTTAAGAAAGAAAAGGTGATATAGTGACAAAAGATATTAATAAAAACATGGTTTTTATTTTCTAGTTTTCTCTTTGGAGGGGCGAAGGCTGGGCAATTGGGGTTAAATGACTTGCCCAAGGTCACACAGCTAGTAAGTGTTAAGTGTCTGAGGCTGGATTTGAACTTAGGTCCCTCCTGACTCCAGGACTGGTGCACTATTCACTGAGCCACCTAGCTGCCCCCATGTTTTATTTTTTTTTTTAATTTTTCAAGAAAGGAAAGATGATTCCTTAGCATTCAACTTAATTCTTTCTTGAAATGGAGGTAAAGAAGGGGAATATTGTGGGAAGGATAGAGGAGGAATTTTCCACATGGCACCTGCACAGTTGCAGTTGTTAATTTCCACGTAACAAGTTATAACTCTCTTGAGAAGCTGACTGCTAGGGAAGAAGGGAGGAGATGAGAAGACTGTGCAGTCATAGGAGGGGGTAGAAGTGGAACGGGGGCCCCACTGAGGAATAATGGGTAAAGAGTAGGTGCTGTAGCTCCTCCTTGGCTTTGGAAGATGAGATCACTGGTGATATTTTGACTTGTTTGTGAATTGGGTTTAAGTGAGGCAAATGAGCAAAGTTTTCAGTCTTACTCTCTCTTCCAGAGTCATCAAAGTCAAGCTGCAAGACAAAAGTCAAGTTGACTGGTGATAGCCCGGGATGCAGTGGCTGAACTTGGCATCTTCAGTGTCTGACTAAGCTCTAAGCACTCCAGGGCACCTCTTTCACCCACCTTCATGGCCACTGGAGCAAACTGTTCTCATCTCCCCATTCCACCGAGGGGGTGAGGGAAGCGGGGAGGGTCTTCACATGCTTGAAAAAATCATCCTCCTGACTCACTGATGGGTTTCAGGCCCGTCGGTTACTCTCAACCTGGCTTAGTCCATCTTCTGAGTCAGTTTTTCTAGGGTATGGCCACTGCACATGCTACAGCTTCTTGGAGCCACAGGTGAGGGTTGGGTGAAAGGTGGCCGAAAAAGCTAGGGAATAGAGCATATGTGGTGCAGTGGAATTAGAGAGACTCATATTCATAAGTTCAAATCTGGCCTCAAACATTTACTAGCTGTGTGACCCTAGGCAAGTCACTTAACCCTTGCTTGCCTTAGTTCCTCATCTGTAAAAATGACCTGGAGAAGGAAATGGCAAACTACTCCAGTATCTTTGCCAAAAAAAACCCAAAATGTGTCATGAAGTGCTGGCTATGACTGAACAATGACATCAAAGGGTTGTTATAAGGATCAAATGAGACAATACATGTAAAGCTCTTGAAATCCTTAAACTATTATAAATGAATTAAAGGTTTAAGGCTGATCTGGAGGCACTGAAAGAGAAAGCTAATGTTTTTCTTAATAGAAACACTAGAGGGTGCTCTCAGCATTCTGAAAGAGACCACGTCTATTTAAATGCCTAAAAATTATTTGCATTTTGGAGATTCTGTTTTGTCTTGACTTTTTTTTTTTAATCTGGACATACATCTAAAAATCCCCAAACTATTCTTTTCTTGAAAATCCATCTTTTTGAGCTCTCCTAGCCTGACTAGCTTTTTGACCAGCTGTGATGCAGATGTTTGTTTCAGGATTGGACTCTTGCTGAGCATGTACTATATAACTGAGCTAATTCAATATCCTGGCTGAGCCAGGGTATGCACAAAAGATGCTAAACCCAACAGGGCCTGATTATCTGTTGCTGCAGACACTGTGCGTGTGGTTCCTGTTTCCAGCTGACTGACTGTAGGCTCGTAAAAAGATGAAAGAGAAAAATGTGTTTGGGCATGGGGGTTTGGAAAATAGAAGAGGGAAGGGGGAAGAGTGGTCATGTAAAAATAACCACCTCTGTTGGATGTGATGGCTAATGCCGCCTCTAATCCCTGCTACCTGGAGGCTGAGGCTGATGGATCATTTGAATTTGGGAGCTCTTGAGACAATCAAAAGTCTGCACTAAGTTTAGCATTAGTATGATGAGCTGCTGGTAGCCAGAGGCCACGGGACTAGGAAAAGAGGCACAAACTTGTCTAGGTCAGATATAGAGCAGGTCAAGTGACCAACATTGCGGCTGCATCTGTGAGGTAGATTTCCATGAATGGGGAGACCCAGTCTCAAAAACTGAAACAAAGCTCTCCTAAGTCAGTTCCCCTCCTCTCCCTTTTCTTCCCCTTCTTCCACACTGAATGAGTCTGAAGGGGAATTTAGGCCTGACTGTTACTGAAGTGAATTCAAATGTCCCCCCACAAATGGATCCAAAAGGATTTTTTGATCTTAAAAATTTCCACTTACACATCACCGAGCATCTGGTTTGATGGACACTGAATGAACTAACTCATTGTGTAGATAGAATGTTAAACTCAATGTTGATCAAAGCTTCCACTTTCACCTCAGCTCTAATACAATCCCCCCATTTTCCTCCTCAGTTAAAATTTCCTTTTGCATGTGTCCCTAAACACAAGCCCCACTGCAACTCTAGCCAAAACCAATGTTTGCATTGGGCTTTAGGTGAAAATGCTCATACTGAAGCATTGAACCTTTTCCCTTTGGTCTTTGAATTAGGTATCAGAGTCTAGGTTAACCCACCTTCTTCCCTTATTCCCAGGGTATACCTAACCATAGATTAGGAGCCTACAGTGGTGAGATTAAGAGTTTCTAAAGTTTCCCTTGTCCTGTTCCTTCCCTAAACTGAAATTCTTTATTTCTCTTTTTTAGAAGCTTAAATTTTTACCAGTTAGGAAATTCACAAACAACCCCTTTTAAAATATAAGCAAATTTGAGAGAACTAAGGATGCTCAGTCATATGCATCTTAGTCTAAATTAGTTTAATCAACTGAGGGAGTTGGGCTTTGAGGAAGGCAGTGAGTAGAAAGGGAAGGAAGTAATTTTTAATCATAAGACTGGGGATTAGAGAGTAGATGGAGGAACTCAATGGTTAGCTTTGAGCAACCAGCTGGCTTCATAAAGACATTGAGTGTCTAGAGGATGGGGAGTGAAAGGCAACAGAAAGGAAGTGAGAGAGGTTTGAAGGAAGGATAACAAAAACTGTGGTGGTGTATGCCTGAAATTCCTACTACCAGGGAGGCTGAAGCTAAATGATCTTTTGAGTTCTAGAGCTCTGAGCTGTAGTGGACTGACTAAACAGTGTGTCTGCAAAAGGGCTGGCTTCAATGTGGTGAGCTCCCAGGAGGCAGAGGCCACATGACTGCTTAAGGGGGAGGTAAACTGGCCCAGGTCACAAGCACAGGAGGTCAAATGCAGATCAGTTTGTTAGTAGACACTGCACTTCCTAACTGGGCAAGATAAGGAGATGAAGTCTTTTTTTTTTTTTTTGCTTTTTGGAGGGCAATTGGGATTAAGTAACTTGCCCAAGGTCACACGGCTAGGTTTTTATTTGTGTGTGAGGTAAGTGTCTCAGGCCAGATCCAAACTCAGGTCCTTCTGACTCCAGGGCTGACGCTCTACTCAGTGCGCCACCTAGCGGCCCCGAGATGAAGTCTTATAGAAAAAATAATACTGTGTGCTCAGTGAAGAAGTCATCACTTTTCTTCCTATTTTGGAGTCCAGTCCAGGCCCTACTTCTGTTCCTGTTTCCCACCAAGCCTCATTGCTTTCTTCCTTCCCAACAGCCCTTGAAGAGACTAGTTGGGCTATGAGTTTTTATATTTGACTCATTCAAATGATGATAAACATGCCCTTCAAACTCTTCTTGCTGGCACGCCATCACTCAGATGTGGTTTTAGCTCTCCAAATCCTCTCTCTTTCCAGGCACCCTCTTTGAGATTCCCACAAGAGCATGGAAGTGGCCTGAAAATCTGTGTGCCTCAGGACTAGTTTAACACAAGACCTGTTCCTTGAGTGAGGTTGGTAACCCGCATGTCAGCCTTGAATGATTTGAATGAGCTTACTTAAAGGCAGAAGAAGAGAAAATTAGGGATCATCTGGTGTGCTCTGTCAGTCCCTCAACCAGCAGGAAGTATTCCTTTGGATAAATGATGCCCATCTCTAATATCAGAAGTGACACATTTAGGGGTCTGTCATAGGTCCAGACCGAAAGGGACCTCAGAGGCCAGCCCCTTCATTTTAAAGATGAAGAAACTGAATCTCAGAAAGATGAAATGACTTTCCCAAAATTATACAGCTATGAGGCAGTCAGTTGTTTTAAATCTGATGTTTGGTTGTCCTATGCATATAGAAAGTCTCTACAGAGAGTTTCATGTAGCAGGATGGAGGGAGAAAAAAAGGCTCCAAGGAAAATACCCAAAGATTAATAGTATGAAGTTATTAAAGGTGATGATAAGATCTTCCTTCTGTTTAAATTTCAATAAAGCAGAGCCTTTGGTCTGATGTGTTGCTAGAGCCATCAGTTCTTTTGTGTTAAATTTTAGAGGAATCCTTTAATTACAAATAACAATATAATCGGAATATAGTCAACAATATAAGAGTCATATAGTCAGGGAATAGAGGTATCCTGCTGGCCCCCCCAAAGATAGTAGTTGTCCTAATAAGCACCAGATAATGCCACAAGAGTCCTGTTGCTCTAGCTGGAGGACATAACAGGAGGTTGCATCTGGGGCCATGAAAGACAACAGTGAAGAGGGAAGAAATTGCCAGCCAGTACCAAAGCATGGTTCATAGTTCTTAGTCCAGTTGTGACCCTCCAAAAGTCACTTGGGGGCAGAATTTAGATTGGTGAATTATGAATTGCCCAGATGGGAGGAAACTGAGATGCTTTTGAGATCCATCCACCAAGAAAAACACAAAGAAGAAGGAGTCAGAAAGTGAATGATAAAGAAAATAAGGAGTGGGGGGAATTAAAATTAGTGAAGATTTCAAGAAGAAGAAAATTCAAAGACCTTGAACATAGCCAGATAAATCAACAAGAAAAATAACAACAGAAGGCAATGTGGTTTCCAGAACTAGTAAATGAGTTCAAACATTTATAAATATACACAGCAAAAACAAAGAAAAATGATCCACACTTGAGGAGACAGAGGTCCTGTGGGATGTGAGGAGGACGTAGAAGCACAACAAAAGTTCCTCAGTGGTTTAAGAGAAAAAGAAAGATTTGTGACAGCAGAATGTATGTCCTGCACAGCAAAAATAATGGGCCGAATAGAATAATGCCTAGTCTCACTGAAGCATAGGAGTTCCTTGAGAGCATCCTTCTCGTTTCTATCTATATCTTCAGTGCTTAGGACAGTTCCTGGCACAGAATAAGTATTTAATAAATGCTTGTTTCTTTCCTTCCTCTTTCCATATAAGATTCCTTCTCTCTCTCATTACCTCTAGATTATTGCAAGTTTACTAGTTAACCTCCCTGCCTCTAGCCTCTTCTCTTCTGAGTTATTGCTACCAAAAAGATTTTCCTTAAGTGTAGATCTGACTGTGTCAACTTCCAATCAACTTTGAAATACAATTCCTCTTTTTACCTTTTCCTTTCACAACTTGGCTCCAACCTGTCTTTCTGTTCTTATTGTACAACAGTCAAACTGGTCCTTTTTCTCTGTTCCTCACAGGCAGCTAGGCAGATAGAGCACTGGGCCGGGAGTTAGGAAGACCCAAGTTCAAATCTGACCTTAGGACTTTAGACACTTACTACCTATATCACCCTGGGCAACTCACTTAACCTTTGCTTGCCTCAGTTTCCTCATCTGTAAAAATGGGAATAATAACAACTACCTCACAGGGTTGTTATGAGGACCAAATGAGATAATTGTCAAGCACTTTGCACAGTCCCTGGCACATAGTAAACATTATATAAATGTTAGTTATTGTTAGCTATTGTTATCTCCTGTCTTTGCACTAGCCATCTTCCATGCCTAAAATACCCTTCCACCGCAGAGAATTCCTTTCTTCCTTCAAGATACAATTCAAAGACCATCTTCTATATGAAGCTTTTCCTATCTCCCCTTCCAAATTGCTAAGTATTCTCTCTCCCAAACTAGCTTATATTTAGCTACATTGTGTTTATTATCTTTATACTTATTTTATAGTAACTTAATATGTGCATTTTTGTCTCTCCAATTAAAATGTAACCTCCTTGAGGAGAGGGATTGTTTAATTCTTTTTACTTATATCTCCAGGTCCTGGAACTGATAGGGCCTGTTGATTGTTGTTGAGTGCATGCTACTCTTTGCTTTTCTTTATCTTTTTAAAAAAATTTTTTCTTTTTTTTCCTTTATCTTTTTACAATAGTTTCTTTGATATATCATAAAATGCTTCCAAGTATAGTATTGGCACTTGTATGCTAGGCTGTCCAATTTAAAGATTTTTTCTAGGGTTTCTGGGTGGGGACTTGAGCCAGGAGTGTATACTAACACCTGACTGTTCATTTCCCCTCCCACCCTCTACAAAATACAAGAAAATAATCTGCACCTTTTCCCCCATCAGCATCTCTGACACCACCAAGTTTTTGGACAAGGAAGTTCCTTGATGAAGCAGTTGTTTAGGGAGAGTAATCTGGTGACGTGTGGGTTGGATTGAAAACAGAAGAGAGCGGAAGCAAGGAGAGGAATATTACAAGGTTCTATGGTCCTGACCAATGCCGTCTTATACTTAGGGCAGTGGCAATAAAGATGGAGAGGAAAGGGCAAATAGGAAGGACATTTTGGAGAACAAATCTAGGTATTTTCTTCCTACACTTAACATTGCAGCATGCAAACAAATAAGGAGAGCTTCCAAAAAAAAAAAAAGTCAGGCATAGGAAGCTAATATAAAGATTCCAGAAATTTCCTAAGGTGCTTAGACTTTTCCCAACCTAGAGGTGGTGTGGTATATGGATTGCTTGGCTTGGGGTCAGGAAGACCAAGGTCAAATCTGCTCTTAGACTGTGTAACCCTGGGTAAATCATTTAACTTCTCTGGGCCTCAGTTTCCTCATCTGCAAAATAAAGGCATTGGATTCGACCTCTAAGGTTTATTCCAGCTCTAAATCTATGCTCCTTTGGAAACATTTGACATTCTTCCAGGAAAGGTGGATTGTGTACTTAGAATGACAGTTTGTTGGCCATCATTCTTCCAATACCCATCTGTGTTTGTTTTCCAATATCCCCCTCCATGAAAGTGGGTTATTTTGTTAAAAATTAGGAGAAAAAGTTGACTACCAGGCCTTACCTCAGAGTGGCAGATGGTACTGATCAGTCTCTATCTCTACCCAGGGCCATTCCTGCCTGAGCTTCTCAGTTGATGGGAGCAACTGTGTGATGTGATACAGCTGGAATGTTTTCTTTTTCTATGTGGGAAGGGTCTTGTGTCTAGGACAAGGCAGACAGGGGAGCCAAATGGTTTTTATAAGCTCCTAGGGATTTTAGTGGCACAGATGGTGCCCTGGAAATCAGTAAAAGCTATTCCAAAGGTCTGTATCTCTCTTTCCCCCTTTCCGAACCAGGGCAGGATTTTCAATTCTCCCCCCGCCCCCCCATCATTTATTTATTTATTTTTAGTTTTCAACATTCATTTCCACAAGATTTTGAGTTACAAATTTTTCTCCCCATCTCTCCCCTACCCCCACCCCAAAACAGTGAGCCTACTGAGTACCCCTTCTCCCAATCTCTTCTCTCTTATATCCTCCTCCATTCCCCCCACTAACTTTCTAGTAGGGCAAGCTGGATTTCTATATTTCAGTGCCTGTACATCTTATTTCCCAGTTGCACGTAACATGCATTAACATTTGTTTTTTGAAACTTTGAGTTCCAGAGTCTTTTCCTTCTTCTCTTCTCACCCACCTCCACTGGAAAGACAAGTAATTCAACATAGGTTGTACACGTATAGTTACGCAAAACATTTCCATAGTAGTTATACTGTGAAAGATTAACTATATTTCCCTCCCTCCTATCCCGCCCCCACTTATTCTATTTTCTACTTTGACCCTGTCACTTTTCAAAAGTGTTTGCTTCTAACTACCCTCTCCCCCAATGTGCCCTCCCTTCTATCACCTTCCCTCTTATCCCCTTCCCCCCTTTTCCTGTAGGGTAAGATACCCAATTGAATATGTATGTTATTCTCTCCTTAAGCCAAATTCAGTGAAAGTTAGGTTGACCCATTCCCTTTCAGCTTCTTGCTCTTCCTCTCCATTGTAACAGTGTTCTCTTGCCTATTTTATATGAGATAATTTGCCCTAATCTATCTCTCCCTTTCTCCTTCTCCCAATATATTCCTCTCGTACCTCTTAATTTTATTTTTAAGATATTATACCTTCATATTCAACCATCCTGTGGTCTTTGTCTATATATACATGTACACACATATGCACGCACTCACATATATTTATACACACATACACCCTCCTATACATATATCTATGTATACATATATACACATATATTCCCTTCAACCATCCTCATACTGAGTAAAGTATCATAAGTTACAATGATCGTTTTTCTGTGTAGGAATATAAATAGTTCAACTTTAATAAGTTCCTTATGACTTCTTTTCCCTGTTTACCTTTTCATGCTACTCTTGCTTCTTGTATCTGAATGTCAAATTTTCTGTTCAACTCTGGTTTTTTCATCAAGAATGCTTGAAAGTCCTCTATTCTACTGAATGACCATATTTTACCCTGGAATGTGATACTCAGTTTTGCTGAGTAGGTGATTCTTGGTTTTAATCCCAGCTCCTTTGACCTCCAGAATATCATATTCCAAGCCCTTTGATCCCTCAGTGTAGAAGCTGCCAGATCCTGTGTTATCCTGATTGTGTTTCCACAATATTAAAATTGTTTCTTCCTGGTTGCTTGTAATATTTTTTCCTTGATCTGGGAAGTCTGGAACCTGGTTATAATATTTCTAGGAGTTTTCTTTTTGGGATCTTTTTCAGGAGGTGATTGGTGGATTCTTTCAACCTCTATTTTGCCCTCTGGTTCTAGAATATCAGGACAATTTTCCTTGAGAATTTCTTGAAGGACGGTTTCTAGGTTCTTTTTTGATCATGGCTTTCAGGTAGTCCAATAATTTTTAAATTCTCTCTCCTGGATCTATTTTCCAGGTCAGTGGTTTTTCCCATAAGATATTTCACATTGCCTTCTCTTTTTCATTTTTTTGGATCTGTTTTATAGTATCTCAATTTCTCATAATGTCATTAGCTTCCAATTGCTCCAATCTAATTTTGAAGGAATTATTGTCTTCAGTGAGTTAGGATTCTCAATTCTTGATGGCTCCACTCAGATAGTGAGTATTTCCTGTTCCTAAGAAAAGAACTGGCCAATTTGAAGAAGAATGAATGGTTATTATTTGAAAATCTGGGTACTTAAACTATAAATTCCAGAAAGTAGCTTATTCCTTCTGTTCCTTGCAAAACAAATAGATCACTGGTGAGAAGAGAAGGGTAGAAGTAGGGAAATTACCTGCAGTTCAAGGACTAATCGGACAGATATACATGCATATACACACATATACATATGTATATGTTTTTGTGTGTATATATATGTGTGTGTGTATATATATATATATATATATATATATGATATTTGTTTTTATACACATAAACACATACACCCATCTAGGGGAAAGTAAATCAGAAAAGACTTCTAGTGGTTTATTCTGTTCTTGAAGATATCCAGAAATAGACTGCATACCCTTCTTTAATTACTTGTAAAGGGTTTTTATATCCCTGTCAACTCAAAAGTCCTTTCTGATTTTCAATTACCATGTCCTTTAATTTCAGTTCCTTTCCTTTTGTCCAGTCTTCCATGGATAACTCTTAATCAACCTCCTCATAAAAACCTTTCCTAATATAGGGGCAGGAGGTGGATAGTTTGCCTGGCTGTTTGAAAATCAGTTTCCTAGTGCTAGTCGGTCCAGCTGCAAAATGATTTGTCTTGTATTAGCAGGTAAAAGCAAACGCCCTAGCCAGTGGAAAGTCTCAAGTTTCTAGCAAGTAACCCAGTATGCTGCATATTTGCCTTTATATGCAAGGCAAAATGATTCTTCCAGATGCTTTTGCAAAAGCTGGAGTTGTCTGAAAGCTAGCAGCTCTTTGAGATGGGTTTGACAGAGTTTTTAGGTACTGAAACTCACCTGCTGGTCAGCACTTGACCTCTGACCAATCACTCAATCAAAAAACATTTATTAAGAGCCTGCTATATGCTAGGCATTGTGATAGGTTCTGAGGAATTCAAAGGCAAAAATTAAAACAATTTCTATCTCAAAGACTAAGGGAGTAGATAGACGTAGGTGGAGATGCCTCAAAATTAGACCTTCCTCATAAAATCAAACTTCTGTCCATAGTTCAAATGCTTTGGTCATTATCACAGTAAAACAACTGAATATAAAGAGTTTAATACAGGTCTCCTGGAACAATGCAGGTCTTCAACTCAGAGTGGACCCACATGGCTGGGAGCTAGGAACATCCTTGTGGTCCATTCAGAAAATCACATTTTATAATTCCATTAAACTAGTGTTTACCAAGTAGCTGCTACATGCAAATAGATAGGCTACAAGGAAAATTGAGGCAGTGATGAGTATTAATAACTATAGGTGGGGGCAAGGAGATGAAGGGGGCTCCCTGGAAGAGGTGGTACCTGAGCTGATGGATGACAAGGATAGCAAAACACTGAGTTGAGAAGGGAGTAATTAAAAGAATATATTTTTTTTCTTTTAAAAAAACTTTTTTTTTTTTGCTTTTTGGAGGGCAATTGGGGTTAAGTGACTTGACCAAGGCCACATGGCTAGTTTGTGTGTGTGTGTGTGTGTGTGTGTGTGTGTGTGTGTGTGTGAAGTGTCTCAGGTCAGATTTGAACTCAGGTCATCCTGACTCCAGGGCCATTGCTCTATTCATTGTGCCACCTAGCCACCCCATCTTTTTAAAAATTTTAATTCTATTTATTTATTTACTTTTAGTTTATAACATTCAGTTCCACAAGCTTTTGAGTTCCAAATTTTCTCTCCCTCTCTCTCCTCCCCCTTTCCTCCTTATGGCAGCATTCAATCCCATATAGATTCTACAAATACCTTCACATTAAACATTAATTGAGTTGTAAAGAAGGATTATAGTCAATGGAGTGCACAACAAGAAAGAAGGAACAATACAAAACACAAAAGAGAGAGAGCAAGTAGTTTGCTTCAATCGGCATTCAGACTGTAAATATTTCTCTAGATGTGAATATGCCTTTTCCATCATGAGTCCTTTGGAGTTGTCTTATAATCTTACATTGCTGAGAAGAGCCCAGTCTATCAAAGTTAGCCATCACAGATACAATGTTTATGTAATTGTGTACTGTGTTCTGGTTCTGCTCTTACTTAGCATCGGTATATATAAGTCTCTCCAGGTTATTATGAAGTCTGTCTGCTCCTCATTTCTTATAGCATAATAATATTCCATTACATCCATATAGCACAACTTGTTTAGTCTTTCGCCAATTGATGGCCATTCCTTTAATTTCTAATTCTTTGCCACCACAAGAAGAGCTGCTATAAATATTTTTGTATATACGAGTCCTTTTCCCACTTGTATGATCTTTTTGGGATACAGCCCTAGAAGTGGTATTGCGGTCAAAGGATATGCACATTTTATAGCCCTTGGGTCATAGTTTCAAATCACTCTCCAGACTACTTGAATTAGTTCACAACACCACCAACAAAGCATTAATGTTCCAATTTTCCCACATCTCCAGCATTTATTATTTTCCTGTTTTGTCGTGTTAGTCAATCTGACAGGTGAGATGTGGTACCTCAGAGTTGTTCTGACTTGCATTTCTCTAATCAATAGAGCATTTTTCATATGATTATATATATCTTTCATTTCTTCCTCTGAAAACTGGCTGTTCATATCCTTTGACCATTTATCAATTGGGGAACGATTTGTATTCTTATATATTTGACTCAGTTCTCTATATATTTTAGAAATGAGGCCTTTATCAGAGAAACTGATTGTAAAAATTCTTTCCCAATTTTCCACTTCCCTCTTGATCTTGGTTACATTGACTTTGTTTGTACAAAAAATTTTCAATTTAATGTAATCAAAATTATTCATTTTGCATTTTGTAATGCCCTCTATCTCTTGTTTGGTCATAAATTCTTCCATTCTCCATAAATGTGATAGGTAAACTATTCCTTGCTCTCCCAGATTGCTTACAGTACCAGCCTTTATATCTAGATTGTGAACCCATTTAGACTTTATTTTGGTGTACAGCATAAAATATTCGTCTATGCCCAGTTTCTGCCATACTGTTTTCAATTTTTCCTAGCAGTTTTTATCAAATAGTGAGTTCTTATCCCAGAAGCTGGGATCTTTGGGTTTATCAAATAGTAGATTACTATAGCCATTGTCTACTGTATTTTATGTACCTAGTCTATTCCACTAATCCTCTACTCTGTTACTCAGCCAGTACCAAGTAGCTTTGCTGACTGCTGCTTTATAATATAGTTTAAAATCTGGTATAGCTAGGCCACCTTCCCTAGTATTTCTTTTAATAAATTTTTTTGATATTCTGGACCTTTTGTTTTTCCAGATGAATTTTGTTATTATTTTTTCTAGCTCTATAAAGTAGTTTTTTGGTAGATTGATTGGTATGGCACTAAATAGGTAAACTAATTCAGGTAAAATTGTCATTTTTATTATATTAGCTTGACTTAACCATGAGCAACTGATGTTTTCCCAATTATTTAGAGCTGACTTTATTTGTGTGAAGAGTGTTTTGTAATTATATTCATATAGTTCCTGGGTTTGTTTATGGTAGATAGACTCCCAAATATTTTATAATGTCTACAGTAACTTTAGATGGAATTTCTCTTTCTATTTCTTGCTGTTGGGCTTCATTAGAAATACATAGGAATGCTGAAGATTTATGTTGGTTTATTTTATATCCTGCAACTTTGCTAAATTTATTTATTATCTCAAGTAGTTTTTTACTTGATTCTCTAGGATTCTCTAAGTATATCATCATATCATCTTCAAAGAGTGATAGCATAGTCTCTTCTTTGTGTAATCAGATTAATTTGGTTTCTTTTTCTTCTCTTATTCCTACTGCTAACATTTCTAGTACCAAATTGAATAAGAGGGGTGACAGTGTACATCCTTGCTTCACCCCAGATCTTACTGGAAATGCTTCTAACTTATCCCCATTACATATACTTGCTGATGGTTTTAGATAGATGCTACTTATTAGTTTAAGGAACATTCCATTTATTCCTATGCTTTCTAGTGTTTTTGATAGGAATGGGTGTTGTATTTTGTCAAAAGCTTTTTCTGCATCTATTGAGATAATCATATAGTTTCTACTAGTTTTGTTGTTGATATGAACTATTTTACTGATAGTTTTCCTAATATTGAACCAGCCTTGCATTCCTAGAATAAATCCTACCTGATCAAAGTATATTATTCTTGTGACAAGTTGCTGTAATCTTTTTGCTAATTTATTTTAAAAATTTGCACCTATATTCCTGAGGGTAATTGGTCTAACAATTTTTTTTCTCTGTTTTGGCTCTTCCCGATTTAGGTATCAGTATCATATTTATGTCATAAAAAGAATTTGGTAGGACTCCTTCTTCTCCAATTTTCTCCAAATAGTCTATAAAATGCTGGAATTAATTGTTCTTTAAATATTTGATAGAATTCATTTGTAAATCCATCTGGCTCTGGAAATTTTTTCCAAGAGAGTTCACTGATGGCTTGTTCAATTTCTTTTTCTGAGATGAAGTTATTTAAGCAATTTACTTCCTCTTCAGTCAATCTGCACAACTTTTATTTTTGTGAATATCCATTCATTTCACTAAAATTGTCAAATTTATGGGCATACAATTGGGAGTAATTTTTTTTGGAGGCAATTGGGGTTAAGTGACTTGCTCAGGGTCACACAACTGTCTAAGACCACATTTGAACTCAGGTCCTCTTGACTTCAGAGTACCACTTAGCTGCCCTGAGAAGGGAATAAGTTTTCAGGCTTAATTAATGTCTTTGGGGAAGGCATAGAGGCAGGAGATTTAATATGGAGCCATACACTGTGACTAGAAAGTCAAGGCCATAAAGAGGAGTAGTACAAAATAAGCTGGAAAGGTAGGTGGGCCAGATTTTGACTAGTTCATTGTAGTCTTAGAGCCCTTTGTGGTTTCACTGTATACTATCTAACCTGAGTCACAGAATCTCGGCATTGGACAGGATCTCAGCAACCATCTTGGTACAGTAAAAGGGACCCTGAAACTAGAATCAGAAGACCTGGGTTCAGATCCTGCCTAACATCTGTGTAACTTTGGGCAACTCACTTAAACTCCCTCCCTTCCCCCCATATACTCTGGCCTTATCTGTAAAATGAAAGGTTAAACTGGATAGTCTTTGAAGTACCTTCTAGGTCTAGATCTATGATCTCATGATCCTAGGATTTGGTTCATGTGTTTCAAAAAGGATTCTTATTACAAAATACCCTAGTAAGTGGTCCCTCATTCTTTGTTTGAAGACATTCAAATGAGGGGAAAACTATTACCTCACAAATCTAGCCTATACCTATTTATTCATCTATCCATCCATCTATCTATCTCTCTATCTATCTTTGTATCTATCATCTATCTATATATATGTATATACATATAATCTAATCTACACACATATATGTATATGTGTGTACACACATATTATACTAACATTAGATTATACTAATT
Source organism: Gymnobelideus leadbeateri (assembly GCA_011680675.1). Classification (NCBI taxonomy): domain Eukaryota; kingdom Metazoa; phylum Chordata; class Mammalia; order Diprotodontia; family Petauridae; genus Gymnobelideus; species Gymnobelideus leadbeateri. The sequence goes on along the minus strand of WOXC01006026.1, from coordinate 196,314 downwards.
ATATATTAATATATATTAATTTACAATGCTAACAAGTATCAATGCAATAATATACTTATATAATATATATACACATATATACTAAGATGATAATATTATACTAATTTCACATATAAAATGAGTTGGTGGGAATTTGAATAGATCAGGATAATAAGAGGGTCTCAACTGCCCAGTATCTTTGTTCCCTAGCACTGACCCAGAAGACAATTGCTCACTTCTTAGTTTATGCCATGTTCTCAACGATGGCCATTACTTAAAAGAACCATAAAATGGATTGTAGTTCCTGACACCCATTTTTAATATTTTCTCTTATCCTCTTAGGAGTTTGTCAAATGCACTAGATTCTAAGTACTATCTCTCGTATGAGGTACTGCAAGATGTATTAGCTTTGTCAAACAGTCTGTTTATAAAAGATTCCTAGCCCATAGATCTAGAGCTTGAAGGTGGATCCAGGAAAATTTATCAAGCAGCAGGAACTGTGTTATGTATTGGAAGAGTCACTCTAATTTATCTCTTCATTTTGAAAGTTGGAAAAACGGACCCAAGGAGATTAAATGACTTGTATTAGTCAAACAGGTGGTATCAGAGGCAGAATTTGAAACTTAGACCTTTTACTCCAGATCCACTGTTCTTTCTACCGTGCAGGGCTGCCTTATTATACTAGTCCTTGAGGCTGCAAGAACATTCCATCCCTAAAGAATAGAATGGTGGATGCATTAGGTCAAGGACTGAATCTGAATAGCTGAATACAATGATCACTGACCACATGGAGCACCAGTCAGCTGTCAAGACAGGCTAGACAGTTCCCACCAACTGCTCAGATCCACTGAATGGATTGCCCTGTTATATCATGTCTGTAACTGGAAAAAAAGGCTTTCTTACTCACAAACTCTCACCCTTTCTCCCACCCATCCAATGGGTGTGTCCCTGAAATATTTAAGTTTCAGTAAATTATCCCATGTGTATGAACAACTGCAGGGATAAGAAACAGCTGGAAGACACAAAATGATAAATAAATCTTTATCTATGAATGATTTGATCTGAGAAACTCAAGATTTATCAAGAACTAAATCATAAACCTGTCTGGCATCCCACACCCTACATCAATAATAATGCTAAACAAAACAACCAAACCCATCAGTTTGACTTAAACAATCAATAACTCAAGCAATTTGGCAACAACAAAATCAGATAACCTTGATGAGTGTTGTGCTGATGCAATATATAGTTGCTTTACTCCCATTCCTCATTTCTCAATGTGGCATACTTTATTATCTCAGAGGCTTTAGGATCACACATGTATAATTGGAAAGGGGACTTGGAAGGCTTTACAATCCAACCCTTTTACTTTACGAATGAGAAACTGAAGCCCATGACCAATTACACAGGTTAGTAGGTGACAGAGTCAAGATTTGAATACAGATCCCCAGACTTCAAATATAGTGAGTGCTCTTTTTGTTGTACCATGAAGTTTCTTGCATAGAAGTAGTAGGCAGTATATGTACATGTAGGGTTCACACAAATATGCTGCTGGTAAGAGGATGAGGTCTTTATTGTCTGTTCACCCAGGAGGCCAAGTCTGCAATGGATGTGAAGGGTACAAGCCTCGCTGTCACTGCCCTGTCCCCTTTTTCACTTGTTACCAGAGCCCAGACTGTTACTAAGGATGGGAGAGAATATGCTGATCTTCTTTTGGACCTTGCTCCCCTCTTGCTTACATAGAGGCCAGCAATGATACTGTCCTATTGTGGAAACAGTAATGGCTCGAGAGTCAGGACTGAGGAGGGAGTGTTGTGAAGAGTCTTGCCTCTTTATTAGCTGGTGATTTATGGAAGGTAATTCACCTCTCTGGGTCTTTTTCCTCATTGATAAAATGACAGAGTTGGACTAGATGCCCTCAAAGGTCTTTTCTAGTTCTAAATTTATGATCCTGTGATTCCTGTGGAGCACCAGAAACCACAGCAGACTGGAAATCCAAAGATCCAAATTCTTGTCCTGGTGGATCATAGCTGAAACAGATCTCAGAAGCCATCTCATCCAACCTATACCTGAAATTAAAAAAAATAACTTTTAAAATAGTTGAGCAAAACAAACCCATCATAACCACCACATCTGTCAGGATATTCAGGGTTTCATATCCATAATCCCTCATCACTGCAATGGAAAGTGAAATTTCAAAAGTCTTTTAAAAAATAAAGATTACTTTATTAACTATGTTTTTAAAGTTCTGGGAGAATATTGGTGTTAAACAGATGTCTCAAACAAGTCAGACTTGTGACTGGAAAAGATTCTTCTTAATCTCCTGAATACAATTCTGACTCCTTTGATTTGGGTAGACAAACTTAAGTGATAACCTTGGGGAGAAGGGAGGGGAAGACTTAGGGGAGGCATGAGAGCAGGAAGAAGTAAACTTGTTTTGCAGAATGAGGACCAATAAGTGAAAGATGTTGAAAGATTTCCATTTAGTGGAAGGAAAACTTTCTAATGATTTTGTGTTATCCAAAAAATGGAATGGGCTGCCCTGAGAAGTTGTGGAGTCCCCTTTCTCTAGAGGTCTTCAGTCAAGGACATGATGTTTACTTGTCTGGAATGATAGATATAGTTCAAATACAGGTTGGACTCTGTGCTCTGTTCCAACCATGACTCAACCAAGATTACTTAGATAGAAGTTCCAGAGCCAGGGCAAAAACCTAAGTCTCTTGATTCCCAGTCTGCTGTGGTTTCCACTACACCACAGTAATCACCACAGGAACATAGATTTGGAGTTGGAAGGGCCCTTAGATCCATTTAGTCCAACCTAGTCATTTTACAGCTGAGGAAACTGAGGCCCATAGAGATGAATTGACTTGCCTAAGGTCATATAGGAAGAGGCAGAGAAGGGATCTGAATCCAAGATCTCCAGTTTTAAGTCTAGAGCTCTTTCCCCGCATCACATTACCTTTATAGAGGCTGTGAAAAGAATCTGACTCACTAATCCATCAGTATTTAAAAAATGTGTTTGCTATATTACAGTACCTACCTAAAACATTTCCATATTAGTCATGTTGTGAAAGAAAACACAGAACAAAAAAAATTTACAAGAAAAATAAAGTTTAAAAAGTATTCAATTTGTATTCAGACTCCGTCAGTTTTTTTCTCTAGAGTTGGACAACTCATTTCATCATAAGTCCTTGGGAACTGTCTTAAATTATTGCTGAGAATAGCTAAGTCATTCACAGCTGATCACTGTAGAATATTGCTGTTACTGTATACACTCGTCTTCTGGTTCTACTTACTTCACTTTGCATCAGTTCAAGTAAGTCTTCCAGGTTTTTCTGAGAGTATCTGGTTTGTCATTTCTTGTAGCATATTTTTTTTTTTACAGGACTTTGAGTTCCAAATTTTTCTCCCTCTGGAACTCAGGTTTTAAGAAACAAATGTTAAAATTATCTTTACATATAATTAGGAGAAATATTACATTTTATAAAAGAAAAAATAAGGTAATATTTATTGTTAAGAGACTTAAAAAAAATCCTGTACTTTGCATTGCTGAAGTAGGGAATTATAGATGCAGAATATTGCATATCCTGCCAGAATTCTTTTTGGGGGTATAATGGGTTGGTTTTGCTCCCATATTTTTGTTTCTTTTTTCACCCATCTTAAATCTTTGTTACAAAGGAAGACTTACTAGGTGGGGGGAAGGAAAGAATTGCTTTCTGAGGCTTGAAGAAATCAGCATAGTAAACAGAAAGATCTGTTCAAGCTCTCTCAGTGCTGATGCTTTCTTATATTTATATTTTGCTCAGGACAATTTAATGACACTGACAAGTACCTTTTGTGAGCTTATGACTCCTTATTTTATGCCTTGCTTGATGTTGATGCTCATTGGGCCATTTAAGAAAGTTATTTTCATGATCACATGTGTTGTGAATCTTTTATGATTTTAATGTAAGCCCAGCTCTAAGCCAGGTGAGTTTGGGGAGGAACAGTCCTGTGATGCATGCAGCACATGCTAGAGGAGCAATTGAGATAAAAGTTAAAGTACTTTGCAAAGTTTAAAGTTCCAATTGTATACCAGCTAATAGAATGCATTCTTATTGTCTTAGCTATTCAACAGCTCAATCATCTGTAATAATTTCTGGAACTGATGCTAGGAAATGCTGACTTCCTATCCCCTGCCTCCCTATGTTTGTTCACATAAACCCAAATAGCCTATCTGATGTAGATATAAATGTACTGCTCTTAGACTGACTAGGATGTTGGAGCCCAGACAGCCTAGCCTTCCTGGTTGTACATTATGCTTCCTACCTTACCTTCTATCTCCTTTAACATGAAAATCACATGCCCTTTGAACAATATCCTTAGGACTAGTCATAACTAGAGGCATTGATACCACTAGAATATTTTAATAAAGTCGTCTTCTGTGTGCCACTGCCTTGGCCAAGCATCTCCACTAAAGGCAATGAGTTCACTTACTATTCACTGTCTGTGATAGTCTTTTGTGTAAATAGCATTAGGTGGGAAGGGGCTAAACTGATGAATATAAGCTAAGAATGACAAGAGGATCAGCTTTTGTTTCAAATCTATCATCTTCCCAAATACCATTATTTAAGGTGTGGCCATAGGTATGATCTGGCCCAACCATTTCTTGGAGAGAGGTGAAAGAAGAAGCCAAAGCCACAGCTCTTCTGCTCACCTCAAACTGGGAATCATAGCCTCTCTTGGAGAGGGGTGGGCAGACTCTAAAGGCCTCTATCCCTGCCACATCTGAACCAGTTGTCTTTTATTATTTAGACAGCATGTACACACACACACACGTACATGCACACATGTACAGATACACATATACATATATGCATTACATATATTTTAAATATAAAAATGTACTCTAGTGAATCCAATCCTTCTTCCTTCCAATTTTATCTTACTACCTAATTTGGGGTTGATCTTGGCCTATTTTCTGAGCCTCGGCGTGCCCCAAGGAGTTAAGCTCTTTTTCCCCTCTTCTGCCTCCTGAACAAAGTGGAAGTTCTCTCAACGAAGTAGGAATTCATCTTTGCCCTGGATCCTGCCACTGGCAAGGCATAGATTTAAGTTCATACCTAAATTATATGCTTGAGCTATGTCCTTGACTTTGTCCTTCACAAAAAGGATTTGGACACAGAGAAGTGGAATGAAATGGATAGGAAAAGAAGGAAGTGAGGGGAGGGATAAGCAAAGGGATGGAGAAGAGGATGGGGAGGGGAAGGGGAAATAAATGTCTGAATTAATGTCTGAAATAAGATTCAACTTCTCTCCCATTTTCTCTTTCCTTCAAAGTTTTGGTTGTCTTTCTATGTTTTTCCTATATCACATTACTTCTGTACTTAATGTTTTGTTAGCCTGACTAACTTACATGGTAGCAAATAACTCTTTTAAAGAAGAATATGAACCATATCATAATATTCTAAAAGCAAGAAAAAAGTGGGGGTCTGGTTAAAACAGATTATCCTGAAATAACTGCCACATCAGTAACCAGAAATGTCTCTTAAAAAGAAGCAAATTTTTTTTTGTGATGTTATTAAATAGCTTCCACTTTCCTTCTTAAAAAGCACTTTCAAAGGGATGGCTAGGTGGCACAGTGAATAGAGCACCGGCCCTGGAGTCAGGAGGACCTGAGTTCAAATTTGGTCTCAGACACTTAACACAAAAACTAGCCATGTGACCTTGGGCAGGTCACTTAACCCCAACTGCCCTCCAAAAAAAACACCCCACAAAAAACCCCACTTTCGTGATCTGAAAGAGTGAGAGAGTGACTTCTGAAGAGTCTTTGTATTCTGAAGCACATTTTCCCACATATGCTGAATCCCACTGATTCTCTCCCATCTCTATACACATGTGTACACAGATATACACATAGAGACACAGACACCCCCCCAAGATGTTATTGATCTTGGTGACCAGTGAAGGTGATAAAAATATAAAATAAAATATATCATTACAGAATGTCCAGACTTGAATAATATCTTTAACAGAAAATGATATTTAATAATTATAATTCTACTACTAAAAGGTAGCCACTATTTTATGTCTAAGACTGGAACATGCATTTCTAGTCTCCTCCCTCTGACAAGAGCCCAAATGTTGTGGTTGTGGTAAAATCAGAAATAACTGAAAATGCCAAGTAGCAGCCTACTGGAGCTATCTGAGGCAAAGGGGTGTTTTTGGCCAAAGCCCCCATTATTGAGTGCTATGGTGTCTGTTTCCAAAGAAGGAGCCTTGTCCTCTGTCATAAAAAAGGCTTCTGGATATATTCCTGGTTGTCTTTGTGAGCTCTTATGCTGAGGAAGTGGACTCTAAATCTCTTCCACTTTTTTTTTTAATAGTGTAGCCAGTGAGGCAAAGAAAATGAAGTCTTCCAGACAGGAACAGATGTCTTATACACATTTTCATGAGTCTCTCCTTTAATTTCCTGGCAGAAAAAGAATTGGGGCCAATGCTTGGCTGGAAGGGAGTGTCTAATATGGAGACTGTGAGCTATAGAAAGGCAGAGAGCATGTTGTGGTTTCTGTGGTTTCTCCAGTGGGCTTTGAAAGTCTGAACTCTACAGCTAAACTCACTCTCTCAGACTTTAAGTTGGGCCAATATAATGAGGGCAGGGGGAGAACAGCTTGCTTGCCAGGTGAGATTTCCAGCTTCTCACTGCTGGAGTATGAATTCATGAGCAGCCAAGCCTCATTGCCACTCCCCATCCCTTTCCTTTTGTAGACTTTTTCTTGAGCTGTAATGTGCTAAATTCTAGCAAGAAAGTTATTTTTGAGTTCCCCTGGGGGTTTGGAAATTTACTCAGGTTGGTCGCCTGATAGGCTATGAAGACTTGGCCTTAGCCTCCTATGGAATAAAATGGGTAGGTAGTTCCTTCCTCCCTTTTCCCCTTCCCCCTGCTACCAATAGCAGTGTTCAATATTGACAGAGTCCAGGTTCTGGGAGCAATAAGATCTTATGGTATTTCTGAGAAGAGGAATGAAGGACTTAAAAATTAAGGAAGAGGGAAAAAACAGGTCCTGAGCTGAAGGAAACACCAAACAGTGTCTAACAGGGAAATTAATATTATGGGAAACAAAAATCAGAAGCAACCCAGGGTAAATCATGGACAACATTCTCTATGCACTAATAGTGTGCTAACTGCTGAGGGTCCATGTTCAAGCAAACTTGGACACATGGATAGAACAGTCCAAGGCACTCAAATTCAGTTTCACATCTGGCTCAGATTCCATGATTAGAGGCCAGAACAGAAGGTGAGAACAAGAAGTCTAGAAAGAGGTAAGAGTAGGGAAGTGGACTGGATTCTAGGAGACCCTTTCCACAGAAACAGCTAAGGGTTTTGCTCCAAAAGCCTTAAACTAAAAACCACCACCAACACTGTCTCTTGTGGAGAGGTAGGGCTTGATCTGGTTGTATTTAAGGAAGTGGGGAAATCCATGGGCATCAGGCCTAACTTGCCTCTAATGAGCCAGTTTCCCAGGGACAGCTATAACTTGGTGTCTGGTATATTTGTCCTAAACTGACTCTTGATAGTTGCCTTGGCTAAGTGCTATATACTCTATTAATGGACCTCTCCCCTAGGCTCCCGCCTAAAAACATCTTCATGTTCAGCTGAACAAAACTTTTTTAAACTGATTTTTCCCTCTATTATATAAAGATAATTTTTAACATTCATTAAAAAATTTTTGAGTTCTAAATTTTCTCTCTCCCTCCTTCACATCCACCCTCTCTAAGATGGTAAGCAATTTGATAGAGGTTATACATGTGCAATCATGCAAAACATTTCCATATTAGTCATGTTTGAACAAAACGTTTCCAGGAATGTTACTATTCCCTAAAGGAAATCAGTTTTGCCATCAGGATACTGCTGTGTGTGAGTTAGGATCTATTTTGGGAAGACATATTGATACAATCTTGGATTCACTGCTGTTGTTATTCCTTTTATGATTTTATTTCTTTTCCTTTAAAATATTTTATTCCCTCTCTAGCTAATGGGATGACCTTCTTACAGATTAAATCCTTCCACATCATTCCCTTCATTGGTCATTTCCAATCTGAGTATCAATAATATAATTTCTATGAAATCTGCTTTTTTGCTTTCCTCCTTTGAAAGATGTGATACAATTATATCTTGAGAGTAGATGGTGAGGTCAGAGCCAAGACATCTTTTCATCTGATTACTGTATTCCTCTACCCTCTATCCATTTTTGAGGAGATAGTGAGTGAGGTAACAAGAAGGAATGCAAGTGCTCAAAGGAGGATACATCAGGCAGTTTATTGACCATCAGCACACAAGTGTGCAAGTTCACAGCCCATAATTCCCAGGCAGTGGTGGTGCTGGTGTGTGGTGAGATGTAACTGATTGAGAGAACAGAGCCCTGGATCTCTGCCCATCATTATTGTTAGGTGTTTTCACAGAGATATAGTATGAGGGGCACATTAGGGGCAGTCAGTAACTGGGTGGTCTGAGCTGTAAACCCCTCCATTATCAATCACAAGGGCAATATGATTAGAAAAGTTTGCTAATATAGTATCTCCGGATGAGATGAAGTTTGCTAAACTAATTATGACCAGAAGGTTCTTGTATTTTTTACCTAAATGAGACTCACTAAACTACTTATGGAATATATAGGAACTTTCTGGTACAAAAGCAGATCAATAAGTGGTCGAATATGGACTCACTTCTGCCAGGTAGGAACTAGAAATAGGCCAATCCTTACATTATTCCCATTGTACATTCTTCTTAAGTGTTTCAGTCAAGTTCCTTTAAATAGCTTTAAATTAGTCAGTGAGTTGTTAGGGAGCAGGGAAAAGAAGTGAATAAAGGAGACCCTGGTCTTCTTCCCTGATAATGTCTAGGTTTGAAAGAACCCTAACAAAGAGAATGGTAGCAAGAGTTAGTATCAGTGAGCCAAGACCTGGCCTGATTGGTAGAAAAACAACGTCATCATGGAATGAACTGACTAAAACCATAGGTATTACTTAATAATATCAATCAATTGACAAACATTATGTACCTACTCTACCAGATATTGTAGAATTAAAGAAAAAAATGAAGCAGTCCTTGAACATAAAGAATTTTCATTCTAAATAATACTTCAACTCTTCAAAAGATGAGTGATGTCATTTGCATGGACATTCCTTCCACCGATGCTGATTGTCACCTTGCCAAGTGTTAGTATAAACTGTGTTCATGAATTTCAGTGGCCAAAAATTCATCTGGTGACCAACCTTTTTACTGGGACCTCTCCAAACTTTGTCAGTATGGTCCTTAGGCAATAGGCATAAATCTATCTGTGGGCAGAGAATGCCAGGGCTTACAGTCCTCCTGCTATGGCAACCCTAAGTGGTGAGCTATTTGTGTACCTTAAAATTATGTGTGTGTGTGTGTGTGTGTGTGTGTGTGTGTGTTTATGGGCTCCTGTGAGTCATTTCCATCTTCTCCATCATGTAGTAGCATAAAGATGGTTTTGTACCTGCTATACATTTAGCCTTTTGAGTGCTTGTATGGGAAGTAGAGACCCCTTTTTCTTCCTTCCCCCTTTTTCTCCTTCCCTCTTTTCCTCACATTTGAGAAATCTTAACTACTCTAGGTGTGTTCTAGGAGATTTTCCTAGAGAAGTTCCAGATATGTTAATAAATCAAGAAGAAAAGCTGATATTCTTAATCCACTCCAGGATTGAACCATATAAGCCCTGAGTCTTTGGGGAGGAGGTGTCCTAAGCCACAGGTTATCCTACTGTGTGCAAAGTGGTTTACTAAGTACTGAGGGAGATACAAAGGTAAATATGGCCTCATGCAGGATAAAAGGGGAGACCCCTGTGAAACTCCACAAATGAACCTCCAAAGCCAATAAATGAATTAGTAAAAACAGTTTACCTTTAAAGAGCCATTTATAGTTTTCAAAGTACTTTCACATCCATTTTCTCCATTTATCGTCACAGCAGCATCATGAGGAGGATAGATGTTACCAACCTCATATGATACATTATAAAATTCCAGAACAAAGAGGTTAATTGACTTATCCAAAGCCACACAGCTAATTAATGATAGAGCAAGGACTGCAACCCAGACCTTCTGCTACCTAGATCAGTTTTCTTCTGGAAAACAATATGCCTTACTGAAAATGGAGTGGAAGGGGGAAAATATATTGGGATCCCTTTGATTTTTTTTCAGTCATCATAGCTGGGTGCCAGTAAAATACTTTTCCATTCTTGTCATACTCTGAAAATAAAAAAAATCCTTAAATTCTCGTGACTATGATGAATAGGCCATGATGATTACACCATGATCTAGGAACTACCCCACTGCTGTCAGAGGAGGAAGAAATGATGAGTATGGTCCTGGCTGTTCATGGAGCAGCAAATATAACCATGAGGGCTTTGCAGCTGTTGTCCAGCTGCTGTGTTTTGGGGGTGAGAAAATATTTATGTAGAGTTGACTCCATAACTGATTACATTTGGGAAATATGAGATTTTTGTGGAGATTATTGCCAGGGAACCGCATCTGTGACAGGAGCTTCCTAGCTCTGGTTATCTGTCATTGTAGAGGAGTAGGTTACTGACAAATGATTAACAAATAGCTCTAAGTCCTTCCATGGGAGACTCAGAATCCTTTCCTAGTAAAATAACAGGAAGGAAAGAAAGAAAGAAGGAAGGGGGGAAGGAAGGAAAAGAGGAAGGAAGGAAGGAAGAGAGGGAGGGAAGGAAACAGAGGGAAGAAAAGGGATGGAGGAAGAAAACAAAGAAGAGGGCAGGAGTACATGAGGGAAGGATTAACAGATGGCCAAAATCTCCTTATCCAGGAAACAACAGAGGATGGCCTATTTATAGTCAATCCTTTACCAATCAATTTAATTCAACTTAACAATAATTAAGCACTATCTGTGAATCACCATTAGGTGCTGGTGATATAAAGATGCTTTAGAATAACTTGATTCCAATCAGAAATGTATAATAAAGAGAAGGCTGTGGCTAGGCAGGTAGAAGAGAATGACCTTGTTTTCTAGGCTTAGGATTTATATCTGTGCCTTTTCCCCCTTCACCTTCATTTGCATTGGAGAAATAAAGAATTTGGAGTTTGAAAAATTGTGGGACCCTGAACCCAGAGAATTCTTAGCAGTTGTTGAAAAAGCAGATTCTAAACTGGTATTTAATACAATTTTAAGTTAAGCAAGGAACTACAAGAAATTTTTAACCCCAAGTTAGAGTGAGGTTTCTGGCAGAGACCAAACCCTAGTGAACAGGAAGAGGTTTAAAAGGTCTGTCTAAGCCTGCGGGCACTAGCTACCTGGCAGAGTTCTGGATGCCAAAGAACATTGCCCCCAAAGATTTCATTTTGGAAAGGAAAAGCCTTTTTTCAGACAGGGTTCTGAAAAGGCAGGTTTTCTTTAGGGCTGGTACGTTTGTCTTAGAGCTCTCGTCTTTCTAAAAGGACGGGGAGAAGGGAAAGAAATGAGCAGTGCCAGACACTGTGCTAGGGGCTTTTACAAATATTATCTAATTTGATCCTCACAGTAATCCTATGTGCCAGGTACTATTGTTATTCCCATTTTATAGTTGGGGAAACTGAGGCAGACAAAAGCTAAGTTAACCGATATATCAACCAATGAACATTTGTTAAGCAACTACTTTGTTCCAGGCTAAATGTGTCTGTTGTTGCTGTTTACAAATATTATCTCATTTGATCCTCACAACCCTGGAAGATATGTGCTATTATTTCCATTTTATGGTTGGGGAAACTGAAGCAAACAAAAGTCAAGTTCATCAACCAATAAGCATTTATTAAGCAATTGCTATGTACCAGGTACTGTGCTACAAGCTTTATAAATATTATTTAATTTGATTCTCACAACAACTCTGTGAAGTGGTGTAATGGTACTGGGAATTTGAAGATCTTCCCTGCCCCTTAATAAGCCTAAGGGAATTTGAAGACCTTCTCTGCTTTGAAGATCTTTCCTGCCCCCAATAGGCTGGAGTCTGTGGTGGGAGGAGTTTGCTGAAGGGTGGAGCAGAGACCACAGGAAGGTGGGAGTGAGAGCAGCTAGACTGGAGGGAGGAGAAGACGCATTCAAGGGAGACAGTTAGGCTTGTGAGTAAATATTGGTTTGTGGGAAGGCTAAAGGATGCTGTGGATCTCTGTGCTGTTATGGCTTATTAACTTCTTTGCTATTATGATGGAATTGGTTTACTGGTTTTGGGATTCAGTTTTCTGGCATCTGAATAAATGTTTTGCTTCTGTCTTATGTATGGAGAGTCTGTTATATTTTGCATCTGAGTACTATGCAGTAATATTTAAGTGACCATTGGTGCTGAATATTGCCTTGATGCTACAGGTGGTGCTATTATCATTCCCACTTTACAGTTTAGGAAACTGAGGCAGACAGAGATTAAGTAATTTGTCCAGAGTGACACAGCTAGAAAGTGTTCAAGGCTAGATTTGAGTTCACATCTTCTTGACTCCAGGTCCAGTACTCTATTCACTGTGCTATTTAGATTCTTTAAAGCTGACTGTAGCTAATATATAGACTTCAAGCTAAAAGAGAAATAACAAACCCCATTCTTCTGGGTAAGACATAGGACCTCAACTGATATGTAAGCTCTTCCATGGATATACTCTGTTCACAAGGCTCCCTCCATGGTTTTTCCCTTTATACATCCTCTCTTTCCAATGATGGCATAGGGATTTCTGGGAGAATAGACTCCAAGTTTATGAGTGAAGGTATTTTACTGCTGTGGTAGCTAGGTGGTGCCATAGTGGATAGAGTGTCAGGCCTAGAGTCAGAAAGACTCATCTTCCTGAGTTTAAATATGGCCTCAGATCTTATTAGCTGTGTGACCCTGGGCAAGTCACTTAATTTCTGTCTGCCTCAATTTCCTCAACTGTAAAATGAGTTGGAGAAGAAAACCTCAAACAACAGTAGTATTTTTGCCAAGAAAATCCCAAAGAGAGTCACAAACAGTCAGACATGACTGAACAACTTTATTGATACTTTTCCAATTATATTAGTTCATTCAATGCCTTTGCTTTGAATCAAGCAGAAAAAGTAAACCCATCAGTGAAAGATTGCTTTGAGTGGCTACAATATATAGAGTGCCTTGGTCTTAGGCTTGTCTTGTCCAGGTGCTCCCCTACAGGAGTACATGTAAGTAGAAAGCAAGCTCTTTGAGCAGAGTCTATCTCTGTCTGTTTTTGAATTTTCATCCCTACTCTCTAGCACATTGACTGGCACATAGTAGATGTTGATTGGTTGGAGTATCCCAGGTGCTAGAGCAAAGAACCAAAAGCCTCTGGTCCCAAGGTTATGGAGGAAGCACCTGACCTGAAGGAAGTCAGGAGCTGTAGCATGTGGACATGAGGAAGGAATTATGGGGGAGACATAGGAGATAGCTAAGGCAAAGACATGAGAGAAGGTTTGGGGAAGAAATGCCTTGTCCAAAGTTCCTTATATCTTTGAAATCACAGATCTGGTTTAAAAAGTGCTTTGACTGTGCTTTTTGTTGTTGTATGTAGTATTGATGGAAAATGAATGGAGACTATTTTAAATGGATGCACATGTTTTAGGATTATTGTGTATCGACATTTCATTTCTTTGGATTCCAAATCTTGGGGTTTTTTTGGTCTTTATTAATTTGTTAGTGAAATGGTAATGTAATTTTGAATTTGAAGATCCCTTTGTGTTGGCAAGAGTAGCAGGTACTTAGCACTTATAACTGATCAAGCTTCTGTTGGGGAAACAGAAGATATGAACTCCTGTCTCCTGTTACTGATGTAACAGGAAGAGGTTGGCTGAAACAGGAAGCTAATGCTGTGTGTATATAAGGAAAAGCCCCAGAGAGGCAGTCAGAATTTCTTGAGACCAAGGTCTGGTGGCAGAGCAGATACAGAAGAATGGAGAACTGAGCCAGAATTTCCTGAGAACTTGTGGTGGTGGAGCTTCTTCTGAACAGGATCCTGGAACCCGGAGCCAGGAGATGAGGAGCCCAGAAGCCAGGTGCCCAGGTGACTGAGAAAGCATGACTGGGATGCTGAGACTTTTGTTTGTGGCTTGGTTGAGCCTCAAATTCCCTGGAGCAGAACTGGTGAAGGATCTGACATGGACCAGACCCTGTGAACTTCAGTGTGGAGTAGGACCTGCCCAGAGAGCTGGTCAAGGAACTGGGAACTGTCTGCCATTGAACCCAGGTGACAGTCTGGTGAATCCAGGTAGAATTTGAGACCATGGAAGGGGATCCAGGGAATCTCAGAACAGGCCCCATGTCAAGATGAAAAGACCTCTCCTTGGGTACTGAGTAATTATGGAATTATAGTTTACTAGTGACCTAAGGGGTGGAGGGTTTTGTGTATGATACTTAGTAATTGATTATTGAATAAGTGACTAATTGAGTTAATCAAGACTTTGCCCCAAGAGTGGAAGACTTTGACTATTGTACTTTGAGATATTGTTACTGATAAGTGACTGTTTGAATTAACTTAGTTGCCCCATGAGTGGAAGACTTTGACTATTGTACTTTGAAACTATGTTGTGAATATTATATTGTGATTTTCTGTGATAAGTTGTAATATTGTGAATGCTGTGCCTTGATTTCCTGTGAAAGTTTTGCTTTGATTTGTTATGGAATAAATAGAGTGATCACTATACTGTGTAATCAGAACCTTAAAAGCTATTCACAGTAGCAATCTTCTGGAAAGCTGGTTGTGCATGGCATTACATTAGTTTACTTTGAGTTTACAAGATTCAGTTCCCCAGGTATTTGAGTTTCAAATTTTCTCCTCCTCTCCCCACTTCCCCCAGCAGCATACAATCAAGTATAGAATCTGCAAATAGTTTCACATTAGACATTAGTCAGGTTATAAAGAAGGATTGTATCAGATGGAATGAACAATGGGGAAGAGGAAACAAAACCAAACAAGGAAAAGAAAGAGCAGATAATTTGCTTCAATATGCATTCAAACTCAGTTCTTTCTAGTTCTTTCACTGAATGTAAACATCTCTCTCCATCATGAGTCTTTTGGAGTTTACTTATAGCCCTGCATTTCTGAGAGGAATCTGGTCTATCATAGTTGGTTGTTACACATGTAATTGTGTACAGATTTTTCCTTGTTCTGCTTTTCTCACTCAGTATCAGTTCGTATAAGCCTCTCCAGGTAAATATGAAGTCCATCTGCTCTTCATTTCTTATGGGGCAATAGTATTCCATTACATTCATATACCATAACTTGTTTAGCCATTCCCCAGTTGATGGGCATCCCTTTAATTTCCAAATCTTTGCCACCACAAAAAAAGCTGCTATAAATATTTTTGTACATATGGGTCTTCCTCCTGTTTCTATGATCTCTTTGGGAAACAACCCTAGAAGTGGTATTGCTGGGTCAAAGGATATGAATTACTTATAGCCCTTTGGACATAGTTCCAGATTGCTTTCCAGAATGGTTAGACCAGTTCACAACTCCACCAGCAATGTATTATTGTTCCAATTTGTCCACATCCTCTCCAGCATTTGTCATTTTCCTGTTTTGTCATCTTAGCCAATCTGACTGGTGAGATGTGGTAGCTTAGAGTTGTTTTGATTTGCATTTCTCTAATCAATAGTGATTTAGAGCATTTTTTCATATGCTTATAGATATCTTTAATTTCTTCCTCTGAGAACTTCCTGTTCATATCCTTTGACTATTTATCAATTGGGGACTGACTTGTATTCTTATATATTTGGCTCAATTCTCTGTATATTTTAGAAATGAATCCTTTATCAGAGACATAGGTTGTAAAAATTCTTTCCCAATTTCTCACTTCCCGCTTAATCTTGGTTACATTAGTTTTGTTTGTATAGAATATTTTCAATTTCATGTAATCAAAGTTATCCATTTTGCATTTTATAATGCTCTCTAATTCTTGTTTGGTCATGAAGTCTTCCCCTCTCCATAAATCTGACAGGTAAACTATTCTTTGCTTTCCCAGATTGCTTACAGTATAATCTTTTATACCTAGATGATGCACCCACTTAGACTTAATTTTGGTATACAGTTTTAGATAATAGTCTACACCCAATTTCTGCCATACTATATTCCAGTTTTCTTAGCAGATTTTGTTAAATAGTGAATTTTTATCCCACAAACTGGAGTCTTTGGGTTTATCAAAGAGTAGATTATTATAGTTATTGACTGCTGAGTCTTGTGTACCCAATGTATTCCATTGATCCACTGCTCTATTCCTCAGCCTGTACCAAGTAGTTTTGATGACTGCTACTTTATAATACAGATTAAAATCTGGTATAGCTAGGCCACCTTCCCTAGCATTTCTTTTCATTAATTCCTTTGAAATTCTGGACCTTTTGTTCTTCCAAATGAATTTTGTTACTATTTTTTTCAAGTTCTATAAAGTAATGTTTTGGTAAATTGATTGGTATGGCACTAAATATGTAATTTAATTTAGGTAAAATTGTCATTTTTATTATATTAGCTCAACCCAGCCATAAGTAATTGATGTTTTTCCAGTTAGTTAGATCTAACTTTATTTGTGTGAAAAGTGTTTTGTAGTTGTGTTCATATAGGTCCTGGGTTTGTTT
Organism: Gymnobelideus leadbeateri; assembly: GCA_011680675.1. Classification (NCBI taxonomy): domain Eukaryota; kingdom Metazoa; phylum Chordata; class Mammalia; order Diprotodontia; family Petauridae; genus Gymnobelideus; species Gymnobelideus leadbeateri. The sequence continues at coordinate 179,746 of WOXC01006026.1, read as the reverse complement.
TGGCAGGTAGATTCCCAAATATTTTATAATGTCTACAGTAACTTTAAATGGGATTTCTCTTTCTATCTCTTGCTGTTGGATTTCATTAGAAATATACAGGAATGATGAGGATTTATGTGGGTTTATTTTATATCCACAACTTTGCCAAATTTATTTATTGTCTCAAGTAGTTTTTTTTTTTTTACTGGATTCTTTAGGATTCTCTAAGGATATCATCATATCATCTGCAAAGAGTGATAACTTGGTCTCTTCTTTGCCTATTTTGTTTCCTTTGATTTCTTTTTCTTCTCTATTTGCTTCTGCTAACATTTCTAGTACCAGATTGAATAAGAGGGGTGATAGTGGACACCCTTGTTTCACCCCTGATCTTATTGGGAATGCTTCTAGCTTTTCCCCATTATATATAATACTTTCTGATGGCTTTATATAGATGCTACTTATTATTTTAAGGAAGGCTCCATTTATTCCTATGCTTTCTAGTGTTTTCAATAGGAATGGATGTTGTACTTTGTCAAAAGCTTTTTCTGCATCTATTGAGATAATCATGTGGTTTCTGCCAGTTTTATTATTGATATGATCAATTATACTGGTGGTTTTCCTAATATTAAACCATCCTTGCATTACTGGAATAAATCCTACCTGATCAAAGTGTATTATTCTTGTAATACGTTGCTGTAGTCTTTTTGCTAATATTTTATTTAAAATTTTTGCATCTATATTCATGAGGGAAATTGGTCTATAATTTTTTTTTTTCATTTTATCTCTCCCTGATTTCAGTATCAGTACCATGTTTGTATCATAAAAAGTATTTGGTAGGACTCCTTCTTCACTAATTTTTCCAAATAGTTTGTAGAGTATTGGAATCAATTGTTCTTTAAATATTTGATAGAATTCTCTAGTAAATCTGTCTGGCCCTGGAGATTTTTTCTTAGGGAGTTCACTGATGGCTTGTTCACTTTCTTTTTCTGAGATGGGGTTATTTAAGTAATTTACTTCCTCTTCAATTAATATGGGCAGCTTATATTTTTGTAAATATTCATCCATTTCACTAAGATTGTCAAATTTATGTGCATATAATTTGGCAAAAATAATTCCTATTATTGTTTTAATTTCCTCTTAATTGGAGGTAGTGTCACCCTTTTCATTTTTGATACTCATAATTTGGTTTTCTTATTTCTTTTTTTATCATATTGGCTAAAGGTCTATAAATTTTATTGGTTTTTTCATAAAACCAGCTTTTAGTTTTATTTATTAATTCAATAGCTTTCTTAATTTCAATTTTATTAATCTCTCCTTTGGTTTTCATTATTTCTAATTTAGTATTTAATTGTGGATTTTCAATTTGTTCTTTTTTCTAGCTTTTTCAATTGCATGCCCAGTTTATTGACCTCCCTTTTCTCTAATTTATTCATGTATGCACTCAGGGATATAAAACTTCCCCTAAGAACTGCCTTTGCTACATCCCACAAATTTTGGTATGTTGTCTCATTATTGTCATTCTCTTGAATGAAGTTACTGATTGTTTCTATAATTTCTTGTCTGACCTACTCGTTCTTTAGGATTAAATTGTTTAGTTTCCAATTAGTTTTTAGTCTCTCTTTCCATGGCCCTTTATTGTATATGATTTTTATTGCATCATGATCTGAGAATGATGCATTTAATATTTCTGCCTTTCTTCACTGAACTGTGATCTTTTTATTTCCTGGTACATGGTCGATTTTTGTGTATATGCCATGTACTGCTAAGAAGAAAGTATATTCCTTTTAATCCCCATTCAGTTTTCTCCAGAGATCTATCATACCTACCCTCTCTAAAATTCTATTCACCTCCTTAACTTCTTTCTTATTTATTTTGAGGTTGGATTTATCAAGTTCAGAGAGGGGAAGATTAAGGTCCCCCTCTAGTATAGTTTTTTTTGTTTTTTTGTTTTTTTTGCTTTTTTTTGGAGGGCAATTGGGGTTAAGTAACTTGCCCAAGGTCACACAGCTCGGTTTTTGTTTGTGTGTGTGTTAAGTGTCTGAGGCTGGATCCGAACTCAGGTCCTTCTGACTCCAGGGCCGGCGCTCTATTCACTGTGCCACCTAGCCGCCCCTCCACTAGTATAGTTTTGCTCTCTATTTCTTCCTCTAATTCCCTTACCTTCTCCTCTAGTAATCTGGATGCTATACCACTTGGTGCACTATGTTAACTAATGATATTGCTTCATTCTCGATGGTGCCTTTTAGCAGGATATAGTTTCCTTCCTTATCTCTTTTAATTAGATCAATTTTTGCTTTTCCTTTATCTGAGATAAGAATTGCTCCTGCTTTTTTTACTTTAGCTGAGGCATGATATATTTTACTCTAGCTTTTTACTTTTACCCTGTGTGTATCCTTTTGTTTCAGATGTGTTTCTTTTAAACAGCATATTGTAGGATTATGGTTTTTAATCCATTTTGCTATCCACTTCTGTTTTATGGGAGAGTTCATCCCATTCACAATCACAGTTATGATTACTATCTGTCTCTTTCCCTCCTTCCTATTCCCTCCCCTATTTATGCTTTTAGTTTTCTCCCCTTCTCCCTTCCCCTCCTTAAGACTTTTCCTTTTGACCACCACCTCCCTCAGTATTCCCTTCTTATCAGCCTCCCTCCCTTTTCCTTCCCTTCCCCCTTACTTCTTCCCTCCCTTCTAGCCACCCCACCCTTATTATAGCCCTTCCCCCTCCTACTGCCTGTAGGATATGATAGATTTTTATACTTAATGTAGTATGTTATTTCTTCTTCGAACCAAGATTGACAGGAACAAACCTCATACAAAGCCCCTCTCCCTCTTCTCTTTCCCTCTATTATGACGTGTTTTGTCTCTCTTCTAGATAGAGCCCTATGCTTAACTGGTTGTGTTATTCCCTCCTTGCACCAGAACCCATGAGGGATAAGCTCATATAATGCTCATCTCCCTCCCTTCTTTCCCTCTACTATATTGTTTTTATGCCTCTTTGTGTGGCATAATTTACCCTTTCCCTCTTCATTCTTTCCTCTTCTTCCATTGCAGTCCTTTTGTAGCCCTTAATAAGGTTTTTTTAAATCATCATTTTGTGTAATTTATACCCATACCCTCTACTTTTCTGTAAACAGTTTGCTCTTATTAAATAAGAGTGTGTGTGTGTGCGCGCGCGCGCGCGTGTGTTTTCCTTGTTTACCTTTCTATGTCTCTCATGTCTTGTAATTAGAGGATGAATTTTCTATTGAGCTCTGGCTTTTTCTTAAGAAGTTCTGGAAATCCATTATATCGTTGAATGACCATCTCCTTGCCTGGAAGAATACGTTCAGTTTCATTGGGTAGGTGATCCTTGGTTGTAAATCGAGCTCTTTTACCTTGCAAAAAATTGTATTCCACTTCCTCTGACCTTTCAGTGTAGAGGCTGCCAGATTCTGTGGGATCCTCACTATGGTTCCTCGACATTTGAATTGTTTCTTTCTGGCCTCTTGAAGTAATTTCTCTTTTACCTGGTAGTTCTGGAGTTTGTCCACAACATTTTGAGGACTTTTCAGTTTGGGATCTCTTTCAGGGGGTGTCTGGTGGATTCTCTCAATTTCTATTTTACCCTCTTGTTCTAGTATCTCAGGGCAGTTTTCCATGATGAGCTCTTGGAAGATATTGTCCAAGCTCATTTTTTCATTGTGATTTTCTGGTAGGCCTATGATTCTCAGATTATCTCTCCTGGATCTGTTTTCCAGGTCAGTTATTTTTCCATTGAGCTATTTTACCTCTTTTTAAAATTTTTCATTCTTGATGTTTTCTTTGACTAATTCTTCGTTCCTCATAGAGTTATTTGCTTCAATTTGGTTGATTCTATTTTTTTAGTGAATTATTTTCCTTGGTTAGTTTTTGGAGCTCCTTTTCCATATCACACATTTTTCTTTTTTTTTTTGCGTTTTTTTTTCTTTAATTAAACAAATGCTTTATTAACTTCTGGTTTACATCATTCATTTCCACCAGATTATGAGTTACATTTTCCCCCCATTTTTTCCCTACCCACCACCCCCGAATAGCAGTCCCACTAGATATCCCCTCATCCAATCTGCTCTCTCCCATATCTTCTCCCATACCCCTTCGACTTTGCCATTAGGGCAAGGTGAATCTCTGAGCCCCACTGCCTGGACATCCTATGAAACATTTAATTTTAAAACTTTGATTTTCAGATCCATTCCCTTTCTCCCTTGTCACCCACTCCCTCTGAGAAGATAAGCAATTCAGTATGTGTTGTACATGTATATCTATGCAAAACATTACCATAGTAGATATATTGTAAAAGACTGCTTATATTTCCCTCCCACCTGTCTCCTCCCACCTGGTCCATTCCCTATTTTGATCCTGTCCCTCTTTGATTGTGGGTGCTTCTAACCTCCCCTCTCCCCAGAATGCCCTCCCCTTCATCCTCCCCCCTCTCATCTCCCTTTCCCCTACTCAGGAGAGTGAGTGAGGGTAAGATATTCCATTTAGTATGTATGTGATTCTCTCCTTGAGCCAACTTCAATGAGAATATGCTTTTGCCTTTTTGCCTTCCTGTTCTTCCCCTCCCCTGCAACTACTTCCACTTGCCTCTTCTACATGAGATAGTGTGCCCTACCCTGTCTCTCTCCATCTCCTCTTGCTACTTTCCTCTCTCACCTCTTGACTTCACCCCTTAAGAATCATCCCTTCCTTGGGGTGGCTAGGTGGTGCAGCGAGCAGAGAGCCAGCCCTGGAGCCAGAAGGACCTGAGCTCAGATCCGGCCCCAGACACCCAACACACAAACAAAAACCCAGCCTCGTGAACCTGGGCAAGTCACCCAACCCCAATTGCCCTCCAAAAATAAAATAATCATCCCTTCCCATCAAATCCAACCTGTAACCTCTATCCATGTATATCTGTGAACATATGCCATGTATCCTTCTTCAATTATTTTCATAATGAGAAAGGTTTCATCAAACACAGTTATTGTTTTTCCATGTAGGACTGTAAATAGTCCAACTTTGATAAGTTCCTTTAGATTTCTTTTCCTTGATTACCTTCTCAAGCATCTCTTGCTTCTTGTGTCTGAATGTCAAATTTTCTATTCAACTCTGGTTTTTCATCAAGAATGCTTGAAAGTCCTCTATTCCACTGAATGACCATATTTTCCCCTGAAACAAAATACTCAGTTTTGCTGGGTAGGTGACCCTTAGGTTCATTCCCAGCTCTTTTGCCCTCTGGAATATCATATTCCATGCCCTTTGATCCCTCAGTGTAGAAGCTGCCAGGTCCTGGGCTATTCTGATTGTGTTTCCACAATATTGAAATTGTTTCTTCCTGGCTGCTTGTAGTATTTCTCCTTGATCTGGGGATTCTGGAACCTGGCTATAATATTCCTGGGAGTTTTCTTTTTGGGATCTTTTTCAGGAGGTGATCTGTGGATTCTTTCAACCTCTATTTTGCCCTCTGGGTCTAAAATATCAGGGCAGTTTTCCTTGAGAATTTCTTGAAGGGTGATTTCTAGGTTCTTTCTTTGATCTTGGCTTTCAGGTAGTCCAATAATTTTTAAATTGTCTCTCCTGGATCTATTTTCCAGGTCAGTGGTTTTTCCCATGAGATATTTCACATTGCCTTCTATTCTTTCATTTGTTTGGATCTGTTTTAATAGTATCTTGATTTCTCATCAAGTCACTAGCTTCCATTTGCTCCAGTCTAACTCTGAAGGAATGAATCTCCTCAGTGAGCTTTTGAGATTCTTTTTCCATCTGGTAAATTCGACTTTTTAAGGCATTCTTCTCCTCATTGCCTTTCTGAGCCTCTTTTGCTATTTGAGTTAGTCTATTTTTTAAGGTGTTATTTTCCTCAGTCAGGCTGTTGACTGTCATTTCATACTTTTCTTGCATCTTTTTCATTTCTCTTCCCAAATTTTCCCCCACTTCTCTTATCTGCTTCTTAAGGTCCTCTATGGCTTGTAGCCAGCTTGTATTTTCATTTGGAGCTTTTGGTGCAGGAGTTCTGACCTCACAGTCCTCCTCCATGCTTTGAGCCTCTTTGCCCCTAAAATAGGAGTCCAATGTTGAACTTTTCTGTTTATTTTGTTTCGTTTGCCTAGGCACATTGCCACTTAATTACTTGATTTTTGGGCTTGTTGCCATAGTAGGACTCTGCCACCAGACAGGGGAGCTTCCGCCCAAATGTGGGGTCTTCACAACTTCCGCCAGTTGGGTGGCCTCTGTAAAGCCTCCACCCACTCTGGCAAGTTGGATACCCACCCCAAACTTCCCCCTCAGACCACAATCCAGATCCAGGCAGTTTAAAGCAAAAGCTATTAACCCCCAGACTGATTGCTGGATCTTCCTACAGTTCTCAGACCAGGAGCTAGAGCCACTGCTGACACTGCAAAATGGCTTCTGTGCAGCTGTTTCTTCAGCAGCTTTTTGCCCCCAGGGGAGGAAGCCACGTGTTCCCCAAATCCTGGTCCCAAAGTCCATAGGGCACTAACCTCTCACTTTGTCCTAGGCATATCTGTGCTGATAATTCTGGAATCGCCACAATTGCTGGTGTTCTGGGTTTCCACGAGCCGGGTGAAGGCCTGGCCGCCCTGGGGCTAAAACCGTGGACCTGGGCTCGGCTCTGGGGGCTGCGCTGTCGGTTCCCGGCGAGCTGTGCTGCCTGCTCTCAGAGCACTGCACTGGCCGCTCCCTGAAGGGCTGCTGGGCTGTCCTCAGCAGGAGGTCAGCCTCTCTGTGCAGTTCTGTGGGTGCTGTGGCTCCAGAAGTTGTTCGGAGCTCCCTTTCACATTGTTTGAAATTTGTGTGGGGCAGAGCACATTGGAAATGCTGTTTCTACTCCGCCATCTTGGCTCCGCCCATTTTTCTTTTTAAGAAGCTATTTTCTTCATTGTAATGTTTTTCTAATTTTGCAATTTTGATTTTAAAAGAATTATTCATTTTATCTTCTATCTCTCTAATTTGGTTTTCAAAGTTCCTTTTGGGCTCATTTAAGAGTGCTTTCTATGCTTGAGACCAGTTCCCCGTTGACACTTCAGCTGTGGGCATGGGGTCAACACAGTCTCCCTCTGAATTTAGTTCCTCCCTCTCATGATAGTAGGACTCCAGGGTCTTTGTGATCTGCTTTTAACCCATTTTGAGGCAGGGTCCTAGCCACGCCCTTTCTCTAGGGTTCCCAAACCTTTAATATTTAAGGTTTTGCCCTGAGGCAATAATTACTATGGGTTTTTTTTGGAGGGGGATTGTAGTACCTGGGGTTCACTCTGCCATAATGGTCCCTGGAAGTCCAGATAGCGGCTTTTTAAATTTCTGGGCTGTGGACTGGTAGTCCCTCCAGGAGTAGCTGCTGCCCCTACCAGGGGCCCTGCATTTGACTCTTACCCTGCTCTGTCTAGTCCTGGCCCTGCGGTGATAGACCTGGCAGTGGCCCTTATGGTTGGCAGGTCAACTTGCAGCCACGCTGATCAGGCCTCGTCTGGGCCTCTGTCTGTGGGCTGTCGGTGTCCAGGCCTTGGTCTGCCTGGATTCCAAATATTTCTCAAAAATTTCAGCTTAACAGTGGCTTCTTCCAAAAGCCTCCCTGCTGACTCCCATCAGGGAAGAATCCATTCCTCAATTTAGATAGATTAGTGTCATCCAGTGGGAAGGACTCTGGATGGAAGATACAAGTGAGTCAATATCCTGATTCTACTACTGACTGCTTGTGTGATCTCAGACAAATTACTTATGAACATGTGTTTCCTCATCTGTAAAGGGGCAATTGGAATAAAAACACTTGTGCCACCTGCCTCATAGAAAGGTGAAAAAGCACTTAGTACTCTGTGAAGTTTAATAAATTGGACTACTAGTCCTCTCATTGAATTCAGGTTCATCTGCATCTCTTGGAACCACAGTCATATACTGTCAGACCTGGAAGGTACCTTATCAGTCATCTAATCCAATGAGGCTTTCAGCTAGGTAGTGGCAACCGTACTCCATGGATCCATTTGGAACTGATCAGAAGCCCTGGCCTTAAGTCCTGACTGTCCCTTATTACCCTTATGACTCTCTGGGCCTTACTTTTCTTATCTTTAAAATGGAGTTGGTAACATTCCCAGTACCTCCCTCATGAGTTTGTCGTGAATCAGGCATTTTGCCAATCTTAAAGCCCTATAGAGGTGAGAGTTATTAATTAGTTCTTTCTCTGACACATACTGACTGTGTAATCCTGAACAAGTTACTTAAACTCTCAATGCTCTAGGGGAACTCTTTAAGACTATAAGGTAAGATGAGTTGCTAATCAGCATTGGTGGAGGAAAAGACCACATCCCCGAGCACTCCACAGTGATGAAATCACAGAGCAGGGCAAAGAAACACACCAAGTATCTTTCACAAGATAGTGGATGTTGGTTAATTGTCTATAGTTCTTTTAAGCTGAGCACAATTTCTCTTTTACCTCTGTTGATATTGAGAGTTTCTATTTTTCTTTGTACATTAACATCATTGCAATTCTTGCTTTCCCCCTTCCCCCATCCATATTTACTTGATGTATAATAAAATCCCAGCTTCTCATTTTCCTTCAGGTGGTGGTGTTCAGTCATGTCTGACTCTTTATGACTCCATTTGGAGTTTTCTTGGCAAAGTTACTGGAGTTATTTGCCATTTCCTTCTCTAGCTCATTTTACGTATGAGGAACTGAGGCAAACAGGGTTAAATGACTTGATCAAGGCAGCTAGTAACTGTTTGAGGATATATTTGGACTCAGGAAGAGGAGTCTTCTTGACTTCAGGCCCAGAACTTTATCCACTTCTCTACCTAACTGCCCCTTTCCTTCTCTGTGTGTATTTTTCAGAAGCATTTCATATTTGCAGTAGATGTTTCATAATTTAGGGGAAAAGCAGTGAGCTAAGAAATCTGGGTTCTAGGACCAGTTCTGCTGTGTACTCTAGAGCAACTCACTTAACCTTGTGACTTCAGCTTTGTCATCTTCCAAATGAGGGGTGTTGTGGGCAAGGATAGCAGTAGAACTGGGGAGACCACCGCTCCCATCAACCAAACATAAACACACACACACACACACACCCGCACATATCCGAGACAACAGCCAAGACTATTGTGAGAAAGCATAGTGCAGACCTGGGGAAGTTTAAGTTAACTTTGTTCCTAGGTAGAGTAATCTAGGACTTAGTTATGTCCTTTGGGCAAGAAGAGAACTTTGGCAGGGAGCCCCTGAAACCCCAAGGGACATCTTTGCTGAATTTTTAACATCCTTGTCAGGGGGCATTTGTTTTTTAGATCCCAGAAAAAAAAAAAAAACCTTTTTCACTATCTTGAGAACTGCTTTTACCTGAGGGCAATGGAATAGGACAGTTTGTTTACACCAGGGATTCTTAACTTGGGGTTCATGGGCTAGATTTCAGTGGTTCCAGGAAATTAGATGAGAAAAAAATTACTTTTTATTTTCACTAACTTCTAAATGAAATTTAGCATTTTTTCCAATTATGAGTTTTTATCAGAAAGTAAAGAAGTCCATAGCTTTCACCAGATTGCCACAAAATAGAAAAAGGTTAAGAACCCCTGTTTTCAACCTTCAGATTCTGAGTGATCAATTACATCAGAGGAGAGTCAGACAAGGCTGAACTAAATGATTCCAAGGGTTCCTTCCAGTTTTGATATTCCATGATTCTATAAAGGAAGTGTCTTCACAATTTGGCGAGGTGATTTTTGCTTTAAAAAGGGGCAGCCTCTAAGTATAACAATCATGGAGCAAAGACGTCTGAGACAGAGGGTCACACCAGGAATCGTTATGATGCAATGCTTCCACAGGACACCATTTCAAACAGATAAGTCGACCAATAGAATCCCAGTGGAATAAATTCGAGAAGGGCATGAAGAATTCTTCCTGAACTGAGCTGCCATGGAATGCAGCGCCTTGTTTTCCTTGCTTTGAAGCTCCAGAATGAATACTTTTCTTTTGAGAGCTAACTCTAGACTTTAGGGGAAAAAAAGCTTGAGTGGAGAGCAACCCCCCTCCCACTCTGCCCTCCTTGTGCGGTTTTGGGCAGGGAGCCCCAAATCAGCATTACTCATGTGGAAACATTTTGTTCCTTAAGGTTTCAGGCAGCCCCTGGAACAGGCTGTGGCAAACCATGAAAGCAGGCATGAGAGCTGGAAAGATCAGGTCTGTCCTCTGATTTGCTGAATCAAATGGCTAAACTGTACGAGAGATGAATGGTTTTTCAGGGAGCCACTCCTAAACTTAGAGAGTCCAATAGCTCCAAGCTGCTTTTCTCTTTTCTTTCTTTTTTTGGAAAAATATGGAATACTTCAGAAATTTGCATGCCATTCTAGCAGAGAGGCCATGCTCATGTCCTCTGTGTTCCAATTTTAGTGTCTATGCTACCAAAATGAGCCCAGGCTTCTTCTTCTTCTTCATTTTTTTATAAGGCAACAATAATATATAAAAGTTGAAGGAAAGGGGAGGATGGAAATAAAACATTTTCTCCATTAAATCATATGGGATGGGGAAAGTTGTTTTTCATTCCCCTGAAGATTTTCAACATGTTGAAAATATGTAATACTAATTCTGGACAATAATTAATGGCAAAAAATCGAGGAATATGGGAAAATTTAGGGAAGTTAGTTATTCTCTTCTGTGTTTTCTCTTCCATCTCAGGAAGGTTTGGGCGACCAGGGTAAATGTGAAGAAGAATGAAGCACCTCTCTGGCACAGTGGATAGAGTGCCAAACAGAGTCAGAGAGACTAAAATTCAAATCCTGCCTCAGATGTTTACTAGTTGAATGATCCTGATAACTTCTCATGACCTGTTTCCTCGTCTGCAAAATGAGGGAAATTAACTCAGTGGCCTCTAATGTCTCTACCAGCTCTAAATCTATAATTCTATAATGCTATGATCCCTTTAGGGCAGCTAGGTGGTGCTGTGGATGGAATGTTAGGCCTGGAGTCAGGAACACTCATCCTTCTGAGTTCAAATCCGGCCTTAGACTCTTACTAGCTATGTGACCCTGGGTAAGTCACTGAACCTTGTTTGCCTCAATTTCCTCATCTGTAAAAGGAGCTGGAGAAGGAAATAGCAAACCACTCCAGTCTCAGATACTTACTTAGTTTTGTGATGCTTGTATACAAGTGAATTTGTGCTTGAGCTCCTCAATTATCCAGGGAACTGAGAAAGGCTGACTATTCTCTAAGATACAGAGTGACTTGATATATCAATAATCCTTTGCAGTGACTGAGAGTAAACCCAGCTGGACATGCAGAAAATCAGCAACTCTGAAGCCAAGTAAGCTCATGTCAGCCTTGAAGTAGATCCTGGGCCACTTGGCAGTTTGTGGACCTTTGAGAGACATCCTTACATTCAGAGACTCCCCTAAATGTTGGCCATGGGGCTCTTGGATACAACCTGTTTTATGGTTTTTGGAGACATCCCCTTTTCTTATTGTTTGTGCTCAATCCTGGAATTGCCAGACTTGTTTATGTATCAAGGGGCCACAGCTCTGACCCCTGGAATGCCTCCCTTCTCCTCCCTTTGGAACGGGCCTCCCTGCCTCATTCCTTTCTATGATTCCTGCCTTTCTCCCCAAATGCCCTGTCTTCTTTTGTTTGAAAACTATATACATCCTCTGCATCCATTACTGGGCTGGGCTATTCAGCATTAGGCTTTACTTTCCTGCTTAACAAAAACTTTCTTTAATTTTACAGGCATTATCTTCCTCTGGTTTTCTCCCTTTTAAGGAAAAAGGAAATTTAGATCTTGAGAACTGGCCTTTGCATTCTTGGGGTAGCTTCCCCCTTTGGGGAAAAAGAGATCTAGATTCCCAAAAGAGAGCTTATGCCTCTGGGCTAATCACTTAACTTTCGTCTCCCTCAGTGTTCTCAACTATAAAATTAGGGTCATAATAGCATCCACCTGCCAGGGTTCTTCTGAGGATCAAATTAAATAACATTTATAAAATGCTTAGCATGGGTTAGGGGTGGGGGAACCTGTCAAAGAGATGCACTTAAGTACCTAGAGGGCCATGTGTGGCCTCAATGCTGCAGGTTTCCCAGGCACAATGCCTGGCACAGAGTAGGTACTTAATAAATGCTTATTTCCTTTCTTAGATCCTGCAGAACTGCCAATATCTTCTGGTGATATTATTGCTTTCTCTGATTGCATTATCTCTGTCAGATTCTTGCCCAAAGGGTAGATTGTTTCCACTGGACACTGTACTGCTGCATATATTGTTTTTGCTGGCTGTTGCCAGGCATGGCTCCAGTGGACATGTAATGATGAAATTCTTCTTTAAGCTTCAACTAGAGTCTTATCTATAGTGTCATATCCTGAGAAGAGTGAGCTCTGTCCAGCTTCCTCATTTAAAAAGTTCTGAGGCTTTCCACAGCATTTTGCAAAAAAGCAACCTCTGCAATCTTCCAAAAGATTAGAAAATTCCTCCCTGGGCTTGGTATTGCCAAGGATGGGTCTTGCCACAGAGATGACTGACTGACTGAATTCTAAAGAACTTGATGCCTGGTGCAAAGAATCTGTTGAAGAAGAAAATCTCTAGTGAGGCTGGGAAAAGACAGATCATGTTTGGGAGCAGGGATGAAGAGAGCTGGATGGGGGAATGGCAGGAAGGTTTTCTCCAACTAGCGGTATGCTAGTAAATATTTAACAACAAGATAGATCTCTAACAAACATTCGTGGTGTAGAGAGGATTCTTTTTCCAGTATGGGCTGGATGAAGTAGCCCCTGAGGCCAATTTACAGAATAAAAGAATGAAGAGTTGGAAAGAAGAGACCTCTGGGGCCACTTGGTCCAACACTTACCCACCCAGGAGGAATCCCCACTATAGCCTACTGGGCCAGTAGTCATCATCCTCTGCTCGAAAATCTACGAGGAGAGGGACCCCACTCCCTTCCAGAATGCCCATTTCGTTTTGGGGCAGCTTTATGCATTAGGATTCTTTGCAGCTTCCCCCTTTAGTCCTGGTTCTTCCTTTCAGCACTCAAGAGAATAAGTCTGATCCCTTCTTCACCAGAGAGTCCTTCAAATCCTTGAAGAACAGTGATCATTTTTCCCTCTGAGTCTTATGTTCTTCAAGCTGAACATGCCCCATTCCTTCAAACAATCCTTATATGACTATTCAATTCAATTAGCATCTTTTTAAAAAGTTATTTTTTAAAGAATAGGTCTTTCTATCTGCTGTTGGGGCAGCTAGGTGGTGCCTTAGTGCATAGAGTGCTAGGCCTGGAGTCAGGAAGACTCCTTGTCCTGAGTTCAAATCTGGCCTCAGACACTTACTAGTTATGTGACCCTGGGCAAGTCACTTAAACCTGTTTGCCTCAGTTTCATCATCTGTAAAATGAGCTTGAGAAGGAAATGGCAAATCATTCCAGTATCTTTACCAAGAAAACACCAAATGGGGTCATGAAGAGTCAGACATGCCTGAAAAACCAACTGAACTGAACTGTCTGTCTTCTCATTCAGGCCGGATATGTAGTGACCACTTTGACCTGCTCCATTTCTAACCTGGACTCATTCTCCTCTCCTTAGACAACCTGGTGGCCTCCTTCTTCCAGGGGCTCATAGTATTCATTCCAATCAGTTTAGTCCATTGTAGCTCAGAACTCAAGAGATCAACCAACATTAGTCTCCCCAGTAGCAGGGATCATAGGCATTCACCACCACACCCAATTGAAGGAGCATTAAAGCACCTACTTTGTGTTAGGCACCTGCTAGGCTTTGAGAAGTCAGAGACAAAAATCCAACAGTTCCTGCATTCAAGGAGTTTACATTTTTCTGAAGGAGCTTACCTCACTTAGTAATCTCAATGCTCCCATAATGATTTTCCAAACTATGTATCCAGCCCTAGCTTCTTTCCTCAGCTACAATTCAGGGTCACCAATTGCCTTCTGGACAGTTCCAATCAGTATCTCACAGGCATCTCAAATTCAGTGTGTCCACAACAGAATTCATCACCTTTACCTTCTAAAACTCCCCTCCTCCTAACTTCGGCATTATAGTGGAGGACATCACCATCCTCCCAGGCACCCAAGTTGACCCCACCCTTTTACTCACCCCACATACCCAATCCATTGGCAAATGTTTTCACTTCTTCCTTAACACCCCTCATATACATTCCCTTTTCCCCATGCATATAGCCACAAGGTCACTTGTTCCTTTCCTCTATTTAACCTTCTAAGTAAGTGACCTCTCTGACTATCTAGTCTTTCTCTATACTCAATTCATCATCCATGCATCTGCCAAGATGATTTTTCTATCTTTGTTGTTAAGTTGTTTTTTCAGTTGTACCTGATTCTCTGTGACCCTTTTTGGAGTTTTCTTGGCACAGACATTGGCATGGCTTGCCATTTCCTTCTCCAGCTCACTTTACAGATGGGAAAACTGAGGCAAACAGACTAAAATGACTTGTCCAGGGTCACATAGCTGGGAAGTGTCTGAGGCCAGATTTGAACTTACTAAGTTGAGTTTTCCTGACTTTAGGTCCAGTACTCTATTGACTGTACCACCTACCTGCCTCTTTTCTGCTTTAGCTTAAATCTTTGTCACTCTCCTGTTCAATAAACTTGAATGGTTCCCTATTACTTCCATGATAAAAGCATAGACTCCTATGTGGCTTTAGAAACTCTTCATAAACTGTCTCCTTCCTACTTTTCCAGTCTTCTTACATTTACTTCTTTGCAGAAAAGGTATGAACCAGCAATGTTGGCCCATTTTCAGTTATTGAAAACAACGCTTCATCTCCAGTCTCCTGTGCACTGTGGTCCCTCTTATCTGAAGTGCTCTGGCCCCTCACCTCTGCCTCTTAGCTTCCCTGGCTTTGTTTAAGATTCACCTCAAATCCTGCATCTGTAGAAGGCTTTTCCCAGTCCCCCCAGGTGCTAATACCTTTCCTTCTTAGATTTCCTTCCACTTTTCTGTATATATCTTGATTATTTACATGTTATCCCCCATCTTGAAGGCAGGGGTTGTTTTTTGCCTTTCTTTATATCACAACATTTAGCACAGTGCCTGGCACATGGTAAACACTTAACAAATGCTAGTTTACTGACCAACTCAGGGATTCTATGGCAGGGGCACCTTCAGAGCAAGGAGAGCTCTCTTTTCATCTCTTGACTCCTGTTAAACATATTTAACAGGTTAAGGAGGCAAGTTCTTTTCAGGAAGCAGCATAGCTCTGTGTCTTCATTTGGCAGTTAAAGAATGTTGGTCTGGGCTTGACCTAGAAATCTGGAAATCTGTGGGAAAAAGGAAAAAAATAATGGCCACTGTGTCTGTCGTAGAAAAACCAACATGGAACACAGAGGCTCAGTCTGAGCCTGAATTCAGCTTAATGGTTAGCTCCTACCTGGCTGCCTGCTATTGCTGGTGTCTAGAAAAGGGAGACAAAGTTCTCACAAAGGGTGGAAGGTGTAGAAGGACTTGAGGTGGAGTCAGAACCTCGCTTGGGCCAAAACTTCCTTGGACTTCTGCTTCTGGATTGCTCTTGGTGCAATCCCCTCCTTTCTGATTGAATTGACACAGTTGTGTCTGACTTTCCTGGCAAGGAACTGGGTGGCTTTTTCCAAAAGATGTTTCAGACTGTTAATTCACAGCCTTTCCATGTCTAATCAAGGAAAGCAATCCATTAGATACGTATTCTCCATTTCCAGTCTGGTTGTAAGTGTGTGTGTGTGTGTTTCACACTTAAATGGAAACACATACGAATAAGAGCTGTGTGTACAAATCCCCTCTGCCAGCCTATGTGGGAAAGTAATGAATGGGGGCCGTTCTGTGTCAGGAGGCATGACCGATTCTGGAGGAAGGATGCTGTCACTCTGGCATCCTAGCAGTTTTATTTATGATACGCCAAAGTATAAAACCACAGGGCTGGCTGGAGCCTGGCTCTCCAGCCCTAGTGATCGCCTGCAGGGACCACGCAAACGGAAGCCTCCAGAGAGGTCGTCTTCTCCAGGGTGCTTGGGGTCTATTTTTGAGAACTATGGCAGGGAAAGACCTCCTCCATTGGCACCTCCTGGCTTTGCTTCTCCTCCCTTTTTGCCTGGGTCAAGATGAATACATGGAGGTGAGCGGAAGAGCTAATAAAGCGGTGGCAAGAATAGTGCAAAGCCACCACCAGACTGTCAGGAGGGAAAAAGTGAGAGAGCGGAGCCATCCTATAGCTGGGACTGTGGATAATAACACGGCTCCAGACTCAAGGTCCCTGAGGCCAGAGGTTCTGTCGCACCCTGAGTTTAATGATCTGGCCCAGATCACTTCATACAGGGTCCAGGTACTCTGAATTCCTCTTCTAAGCCTAATTTTGAAGCTTAATGAGGTTAATGACTTTATTTATGTTAATAACTTTAACATCTTTTTCTTCTTTAATATGGATTATTTCAGCAGAGGATGCTAGGTATTCTATTTTAAAAAGTGTTTCCTAAGCTGCTTATGGGAATGGGAGGTGGCTCGATGGGGAGGAGGGCATCTGTTAGAGCACCAGCAGGGTGGTAATGATGTGGCTTAATAAAAAGAAGACAAATGGTCAATTCACTGGGATGGGAAGGATTTGATACTGAATAGCCTTCTTTTGTAGAAGGCAGTCAGCTCTTTGCTCTATAATCTTTGTCTTTCTTTTCTTTCTTTCTTTCTTTCTTTCTTTCTTTCTTTCTTTCTTTCTTTCTTTCTTTCTTTCTTTCTTTCTTTCTTTCTTTTCTCCTTCCTTCCTTCCTTCCTTCCTTCCTTCCTTCCTTCCTTCCTTTCTTCCTTCCTTCCTTCCTTCTTTCCTTCTTTCTCTTATCTATCATATGTCTGTTTGTATCATTGTCTAGCTGTCTTTCTAAATCTATCTAATCTCTCTGTGTGTGTCTCTCTCTCTGTTTCTCTGCCTCTGTCTCTGTCTGTCTGTCTGTCTGTGTCTCTCGTCCTGCATCTGATCCGGATGTTTGCACAGAAAGGGGGAATCGTCAATACTTGCAAACAGATAAAATACTCAAGACAATTCTCAGAAAGTCAGACTTTCTTAAAACGGTAGTGGGGGAAGGCTCTCTACTTTGAGTTTATAAAAAACAACTTGCATGTAATACCATGTATTTTATGGTGACTGCTTCTCTAGGTAATTTGATGTATAGGCAGACCCCTGAACCTCAGTGCTTATTTTTTGGCAAGTACCAAGTTAATAATAAGGGCTAGTTATGTGCATGTCCCAAGTACAACTTTAGAGACACAAGTTGGTATCTGACTCAAGCTAATCATTAAGGAAGACTTCTCTTATTTAGAGTAGTTGCTTCTCAGAAAACTGCACTAACAATTTTTGGGTCAAGAAAGGCTCACCCCTTTTTGGTGGTAGAACTGCAATGGATTATGCCCAGGGGACACTGACAATGTCATTTGGAACCCCAATACTAGGAAAAACCACCTTTAAATTAACTGGAACTTGCAATTTTCATTAAAGAAAAACTAGTCAATGCCTCTTTTTGTATCCCCAGTGCTTAGCATAGTGCCATAGTATAGTAGGTACTTTGATGGATTGATGGATTTTTTGATTGATGGATTACAGGCCATGGTGAGAAGGCTGAGGATTAAAGGTCAAGAATAGTTATTCCCATTTATGGGCCATTTTACACAAAACAGCTTACCAACTTTTACTAGAGCAAAACCCTGTTTCTACTCACTAAATAGCAGTAGATAGGAAGAAATTCATTAAGTACCTACTATGTGCCAGGCATTATACTAAGAGCTTTACAAACATCTCATTTGATCTTTAAATTAGGGGGTGGTGGCAAGGGCCATAGTTATTTTGGTTTCTGAATTCAGGGATAAGAGGGACTACAGCTTACTAGCCTGTCTCCAGTTATAGAATTAGGTAGGTATGTACCAGATTTCCAGGGTGATATAGTACAGTGAATCAGAAATGGACTTGAGATTTCATCAGCCTAGTTTGTTGCAGCTTGTCACGTAGTAATTAATTAGTGTTGTCACCCCACATCTGCCTCACTCTGTCTCTGGTAGCTCAAGCTGTTCTTGACAAACCAGAACTAACAGAGAGGAACCTGTCACCTCAAGGGCAAAGCCTACATCAAGCCACAGAAAAAGGGGGAAATGGATCAGCCAGTAATTAAAATTTTCAGCTAGCAGATGTTAAACCTCAGAGATGAAACTCCAGCTTTATGAATTCTTGGCAGAGCACGGTATTGCACTGCAAACTCTGGGTTTGGGATTCATGAGGTTATATAGTTAGGGCTGAGAGGGAAACTTGGAGGGCTTCTAGTTCAACTCCATTCTTTAGATGAGGAAATTTAGGCTTGGCTGGGTACCCAAAGTCACATAGGTAATAAGTATCAGAAGTGGGCTTTGGACCTAGATGCTCTGACTCCCAAACCAGTGATCTTTGCATTACTGGAGGACCTGGGTTTGAATACCACTCTTACTAGCAGGGTGTTTTAAGCAAGTGGCTCCATTTTCCTCACCTGTCAAATAAAAGGGCTGAAGTAGAAGATAACCTCCAAGATTCTTTCAAATCTTGTCACCTTTGTGAATAAATCACTCGTAGCTAATGAGCAGGGAAATCCCCTATTTGACCCAGAAAAGTAGTCAAGCACCTTCCAAAATAACAGCAGTCATTGGCCATTCGAATAGCTAGGAAAGGATCCAAGTCGAGCCCAGGTGAGTGGCATGCATCTCTGTCAAATAGGAGAGCATGGTCCTGGGTTCAGTGAACAGCCTCACTCATTATAGGCTCCTCCTGATAACTCCACTCTGGTTACCCCGTCTCTAGATACCTAGGAATAGAGTTGTTGTTGTTGTTTTTTAATCTTAAAGGGTTGATTTGTAGTCCTGGACATTGAGCTGATACTTCCTTGCCTGAAACAGTTGGACTGAAGTCTGCTAGAAGGTCCATAGATGAACCAAATGATCTCCTGAGGTTCCATTTAGCTCTATGGGGCACCCAAAAGTCCCTTAAATGTTTTTGCAATTAACCAGAGCCATGAAAGGGAAGACTACAAAGGAGGCAACTTTTGCATGAGGATGTCATAGGATCCTAGGTTTAATGCTGAAGGGGACATTAAAGGAAAGTGAGTCCAACGCCCTCATTTAACAGATGAGGAAACTTGAGTTCCAGAGAAGTTCAGGGACTTGCCCAAGGTCACACAAATATTAAATGTCAGAGGCTAAATTCAAACCCAATTCCTCTCTCTCCAAATCCAGTACTCCTGCTACACCCTGCTGGATCAAGATCTTCCCTGAGTCATTCCCACAAGGTTGCACCTTAAAACTGTGACAGAACTGTGTTCTCCTGCTTAGCCCCTGTTTTCTCAGTATAATGTTCTTGTCACTCCTACTTTGAGAGAAAACCCCTCATCTCGTCTGGGGGCATTAAAAATGTTTCCAGTTTATTACCTGAGGCTCAATTAAAACTTTTGTGCACATATCTCTTTCCCCCTACAATTTATTTTTGCCACAGACCTGAATTATTGGTGGCTAAGAAAACTGGCAAAATCCCACCAGGGAAATCTGGATAATTACTTTTCAGGTTATAGTAAGCTTTGGCCTTACATGTGGGATGACTCAGTTGACATCTTTAGTTTTCCAGGCTGCCCAAAATCTCCTTAGTGCCCCTTAACCAATCAAGTATGGCTGATTCTTTTCCCACCAACTTGACAACCGGGGCTTGGAAGGCAGCCACCTTTACACAGCATTGGTGCTGGCTGGATTAGTAGAAATTTTCTCTGGCTCACTAGATGGCTGCTACAGGGCCTGGAAATAATGTTCTATTCTCTCTTGGGGAAGTTTAATAACAATCTGTAAAGCAACAGGGGAAAAAAGATGGAGGACTTAGGAAAAGTCTGTCTGCATTTCTGAACAAAGACATGATGAAATTAGAAGATCATGGTGGTCACGCTAAGTGACCTTCACTCTTATTTTCAGCTCAGAATGCTTCTCTGAAGAGCCTTTTGATATTATAAGGAAATAGACTAGGAGAAATTTAGAGCTCAATCTTTTTGGAGACACTCCTTTCTTTTTGTTTTGCTTGACAGGAAATCCCTTAGCAACAAATATTGTTTTAGAGAAAGCATTGTATTATTAAAACACATGTAGGAAGTTTTTCATATAACAATTTTTCATATTATACAGTTGATGTGGATTTTGCCAACTTGGACTCATTCCTAGTGATTTGGCAAGTAGCACTAACACTCCAGCTGCTCAAATGCCTTCTTGAAATCAACTCTATTCATTTTTAAATCAAGATAGAGAAATGGAAAGGGTCCCAGGGCGGTCAGATCTTAGTGACCATCTGTCTCATCTAGTCCATCTATTACTACCTGAAAAAACCTGAACGTCAGAGAGGGAAACAGACCCTTCCAAAGACAGTGTCCTAGCTTTTTAGTTGCAGAACAAGGATTAGGATTGACATTTATAAGAGAAATTACCAAGTGAAAATCAGAATACCACAGTAGTATCATTTTGAAAGAGAAGCTGAAGAAGTTTTGGAATTTATAGTGATCTTCTTTCCCTAGGGAAATAAATAGCATTGATGTAGTATGGGGCAGCTGTTATAAAATAGGTGTTTTTGTTATCATTGTGCAGATGATTCCAAATGACTGAGAAGTAACCAAGTAGCTGTTTTCTATAACTGACTGGGGCTTGATAAGCATTTGTTGATATTAATGATGCTTCCATCTGGGAGAGTGACTTCCCCAGGCTTGTTGGCCTTTGGGAAATGGAAGATGCAAAGATTCTGGATGTGGGTCTGGAAGGTAGAGCTAGTTCAAGCTCCCTGCCCTCCACCCCATGTTCTCATTTTAGACATGAGGAAAATGAAGCTCAGCCAGAGAGATTTTATTTCTTCCCAAGGTAGCACATGTAGGAAGAAATAGGGCTGACATCTGAATCCAGTTCCTCTGCCTCCAAATCCAGTGCTCTTGAGGATCCCATCAGATTTTACTATCCAAGAGGATTTCCTGCCACTACTGATATCAGTAGCAAAAGGAAAACTCTTTACTGGCGTCTCCTCTTTGCCATGTTCTTACAGTTTATAGGGTCATTGGATTTAGAGCTGGAAGAGAGGGTCATCTGATCTTGTAGATAAGTAAACAGACCCAGGCAGGGAATGTGACTTACACCCCATACCCTCCCAACAAAAAAAATAAAAGTAGCTGAATTGGGATTCAGTCTCAGATTCTCTGACTCAAAATCCACTTCTCTTTCCACTACCTGTTGGTTGTCTTGCTTACTCTTCTCTTCCTAGGGTTGCACACTAGAATATCTGCCACCTCCTTCCTCCATATTTGCTTTATTAGCCTAGGGCTGGGCCCCAAACTATTTAGATGCCAAGGTCTTCAATTGACGTTCTGTCCTGTATCTTTTTACAGACATCTCAAGCTGGAGCACTTCCACCTGACTGCAGCAAATGTTGCCATGGAGATTTTGGGTATCGAGGCTACCAGGGCCCTCCTGGACCACCTGGCCCCCCTGGAATCCCAGGTAAGGATGAAAAATGGAAAGCATTGCATTACATCTGTTTCACCACTGACAGAGCTAGAGACTGGAACCTACTCTTTGCTCTAATACGTGTGGGAGTGAAGTCCCGTAGAACATGGGCTGGGCAGAAGGAACAGGTATTTAAATGGAGAACAAACTTTGCAGCCCCTATTGCTGGTACTACTGTCTTTCCACTTATATTCTTTTTGTGGCTAGTCATAAATGTGGCTTATTTTCCCACTTAGATGATAAGTGCCTAGAAGTGAGACCATATCTTAGGCTCATTGTTATTTTCTTTCATTCTTATTATTGTGCTTTCCATGTCGCAGGTGCTGAATGAAAAACATAATCTTTTAATTTTTTGAAATTTTATCAGAGGCAGCTAGGTGGTACAGTGGATAGAACACTGGCTCTGAAGTCAGGAGGACCCGAGTTCAAATTCTGCCTCAGACACTTGACATTTACTAGCTGTGTGACCTTGGGCAAGTCACTTAATGTGACTGATTGCCTCACTGAAAAAAATATTTATTCATGTGCTTTATTTTTACACAATATTTTGTTCTCCATATCCCTCCATGCCTTTAAAAATTAAAAACAAGGAAAAAAAGAGTGGTTCAACAAAATCAAGCTCTACAACTTCTAAGATGTCTAATATTCTTAATAAGAATATTAAGCCTAATAAGAATGGCTGGCATTTATAAAGCACCTTATAAATACAATCTTATTTTATTCTCATGACAATCTTGGGAAGTGGGTGTTATTAGTGTGTCTCTTTTACAGATGAGGAAACTGAGGCAGACAGAGGTCAAGTGACTTGCCCAGGGTCTCATAGCTAGTGGTTCTCAGAGGTCAAATTTGAACTCAGGTCTTTCTGACTCTGGGTTGAGAACTCTATTCACTGTGCCTGCCACCTTGTAGCCTCTAACAGCTGTCTTCTAGTAAATTCCATGCTCAGAGTTCCTAACATATTGACTTCTCACTTCTTATCAGCTTTGACTTATTATTTGTGTGGCCTTGTATAAGTCATCTCCTCCCCTCTGAGTCTGAAATTCCTCCTATGAAGTGAAGGTTGGACTAGATAATCTCTTAGATCCCAGGGGTGGGGAAATTTTGGCCTTGAGGCTACACATGGCCTTCTAGGTCCTCAGTGCAGCCTTTTGACTGAGTCCAAGTTTTACAGAACAAATCATTTCCTTGAGGGGATTTGTTCTGTGGATTTGGATTCAGTTTAGATTCAGTCAAAGTGCTGCGCCTGAGGACCTAGAGGGCCACACATGGCCTTGAGGGCCCAGGTTCCTCACCCCTATATTAGGTCTTTCCACCTCCAACATTCTCCATCTATGTGAACCCACTACTCCCAAGCGTGCAGGAGAGCATCACCACTTAGGGCATCAAGGCTACAAGACCTTGACTCCTTCGGAAACTGAAGCATCATCTGGGCATATGATCACCTTACTTGCCACACTGCTCAGAATGGAATAGTCTAAGTGTGTCAATACTGTCCAATCCCCAATCAGCATTTATTAAGCACCTACTATGGGCCAGGGACTGTGTTAAGGACTAGGGATACAATTAATAGAAAGAAAGACAGCTCCTACCCTCAAGGAGCTTACAGTCTAGTGGGGAAGCAAACACACAAAAGGAGTCAGGAAAGGGAGGGGGAGGTGAGAGGGCAGCAGATGCAGAGTACGGTGCTCTTACTTAAAGGGCTGCATTTCCTTAGCAAATGAGAACACTCTTTTAGTTTACGTTCTTGGCTAGTCACTGGTTATCTGGAGTCTGCAGCCTGACCTATGCAAGTTCTGCTACTATGGATATTTACTACAATGTAATGCCCACTGGTAGATCACTGTGCTTTGAAATGCCTCTTCCACCAAAGGGGGAGGAAGTCAAAATTCAATAATAAAAAAAGACACTTGGGGTAGAAGAGGTGGGGTGGGGAGTCTTGGCCCCATCAGTTGCTTCTTTCTTTTCAAGGGGCCATCATTAAAAGAGACAATCCCAGAGAGGTCAAATACCATCATCAACCAATACTTTGGGATCACAAGGCATTGGGATCACAAGATTTTTGAGCTGAGAGAGACCTTAGAAGTCATTTTAGTCCAATTCCATCGTTCAGCTAGGTGGGACAGTGGGTAAGATCATGGGACTTAAGTCAGGAAGCCCTGAGTTCAAATTTGACCTCAGACACTTACCAGCTGTGTGACTCCACTCTTATCCTTGGTTTATTGATCTGTAAAATGAGGATAATAATGCATTTATCTCCCAGGTTTGTGGTGAGCATCGAGGGAGATAATAGAGATACACCACTTTGCAAACCTTAAAACACTATGGCGCCTCCTAGCAGCCCATGTGTTGCCCACTCTTGTCCAAAGTCCCTGTCACCCCTCGACACAATCATTCTGTACCACAAGTACATAATTCTCTAAAGGTTGGTGGCCTGGGAACTTCAATCAGACCAGCTCATGAGACCCAGTGTCTAACAGGAAATAGAATTCTTTTCCTGAGAGGTGCCCCATTAAACCTAAGTGGATAGTTTCCCCCTAAACTGAAAGTTTCATTTTAGAAACTTTTTTTGTCATAGACCATATGGATATAGCACATACTTAATTCATTTCCTGAATAAATTGGAAACTGTTACCCTCTGTTACTTAAATATATGGAAACAAGGTTAAGATGTGAGTAACTCCTAAATATCAGAGAATAAGTCCAGCATGCATTCTATTCAATTCAACCACCATTTACCAGTTTTTTAATGTTCAAGATAGCCATAAAGTGGAGGGGGGGCAGGACAATGGCTGGAGGATGGCTTCTGGTTTTGGCCCCATCAGTTACTTGTTCTTTGACTGCCTGTACCCTATCTGAAGAATTGAGGGGTAGGACTAGATATTACTACAATTATAGATTTAGAAGGGAACTTAGCTGCCATCTCATTCAAACCAGTCATTTCACTGACAAGGAAACTGAGGCCCAGGGTTACCAGAGGCATGGTTTGAACTCAGTTCTTCTGACTCTAGAACCAGCTCTCCTTCCACTGTGCCACATGGACTTCTCGAGGCCTTTTCTGTCTTTAACATTCTATGTTTCTATTATTCATTGTACAAAGAAGTAGGGGAGATCGAAAGATTAAAAACCACACAGTCGCCCAGGCAAGAGTTTAAAGTCTAGTAGAGGCAGGAAGACATGCAATCAGGTAACCAAAAGGAGGCAGAATGGGATAAGTACTTGAGAAGTGTTCAGAGTGCCTTAATAATTGAGAAGAGGTAGAAGAAAGGCCTGCAAATAACTATTCACATTTCCAAGACATTTTAGGAGTCCCAGAGTGCTTTCCTCTCAACAATCATCTAAGGAAGTAGGCTTTACAAGAATGGTTATCCCAGGGGGCAGCTAGGTGGTACAGTGAATAGAGCACCAGCCCTGGAGTCAGGGGGACCTGAATTCAAATCCGGCCTCAGACACTTAACACAAAACTAGCCGTGTGACCTTGGGCAAGTCACTTAACCCTAATTGCCCTACCTCCCCCCTCCAAAAAAAAAAAAGAATAATTATCCTATTTCAGTGTCCGGCACATAGTAGGCACTTACCAAATGGTTGATTTGATGCCTACTTGTTGAGGCTCAGATAGATTAAATGATTTGCCCAGAATTCTACAGGGGGTCAGAACTGGAATGCAAAGGAAGGATTCCTAACTCTAAGTCTAGGACTCTTTTGATCAAAACAAAATTCTTAGTATGGAAGGTACAATCCACATTAAATTGTCACTGTAGGGTGTGTCTATAGGTGGAATGAAGCTGAGATTTCAAATGTGAAAGGAATTATGAGCTTTCATATTAATCAATATGATATGTGTAATGAATATACTAATAATCTAGATTTCTCTGAGCTGCCTTTTGTGACTTGGGAGTCAGAGACTCACGATACAGCTCAGAGTTATCCATCACTCTGACATCCTAGTGCTTAAACTGTGCCTATGTACCTTAAGTGATGCAAGTCAAAGATTGTAGAACCTGTTCCCATCACAGAATTCTGGTCCTGTGCCCCACCAAGTAATCACAGCCTCCAAGACTTGAAACAACTTGAGAACTGTTTCCACAGGACTCCAGAACACATGTTTTTTTTTTTTTTGAGGGGGGAAGGCAGGGAAATTTGGGTTAAGTGACTTGCCCAAGGTCACACAGCTACTAAGTATGTCAAGTGTCTGAGGCCAGATTTGAACTCAGGCCTTCCTGACTCTAGGGCCGATGCTCTATTCACCGTACAATCTAACTGCCCCCAGAACACCTGTATTGTCCTACACTCACAGGCTTGTTGTGGGAAACCTCTCAGGCCCTGCAAATGATTGTTTTGTAATCTACCTTCCCCCTTTTCCCACTTGTGATTTATGTATATAAGCTTTGCCTTGATTCCAGCACATGGAGCTCTCTTCAGGAGAACTTCAAAAAGTCTGCAGATTGCCTACTCTGGAAATAATTAATTAGACTGCTACTTGTTTCCTGGCTCGTTTACAGGGCCTGAGAGGCTCTGGCTATGCACAGATTAGAGACTGGTCCTACCTGGACTACGTTTAAAATTCTGTTAACACAAGCAATTCTATAAACCTGTTTTTAGGGATAGTGTGTGTTCTTGGACTGCTCATAGTGTTTGGTTTTTTCTCAACAAAGGATTCAGTTCTTCACCCTAGATGGTTTCTAGACATTTTAGCCCTTGGTGAGGTCTAGGCAAAACAAAATTGAAGGGGGGGGACAACATTTGTAATAGAAAGATCCATTTTAAGACATTAACATATTCTTCATTGGAGCTGCTTTAAGAGTCAGTTGCTATTTTCAATTTCTGACATTTTGGTGGAGAAATTTCACCTTGTCTGTTGGTTTCATTAAGGAAAGAAGACTCATGAGTCTGAAAATGAGTGCCAGCTTGGCAAGTACAAATGCTCTTAAATCCCATCTGGTTATTTTAAGGAAATCACGGCAACAATGGAAACAATGGAGCCACTGGGCATGATGGGGCAAAGGGTGAGAAAGGAGACAAAGGAGACCTGGGTCCCCGAGGGGAGAGAGGACAGCATGGCCCTAAAGGAGAGAAGGGATATCCTGGGATTCCTCCTGAGCTGCAGGTAGGTGGCCTTTAAGGATCCGATAAGGTCTGAGACACACCATTCAGTGGTAAGGATGCTAGAGGGGGAATAGGAACCCTATGCTCCCCCACTCAGTCCACCCCTGCTCTTGGAAAGCTGGGTCCATGGGGCTTTTCCTCTCCAAGGGTCAGAGCTTTTCTGAGATTCTGCCTAGTCTGTCTATAGCATGTACTTAAACGCTTGTTGACTGACTGGTTGATATAATATGGCTCCCAGGACAAAATACTAAAAATGCACCTCCCTCTTTTAATGCAAGCAAAGATTACATTAGTTTTTTTTTTTTTTGGTTACTATGTCTTACTGTTGACTCATGCTGAGTTTGCGATACATTACAAACACATAGACAGGCTACCTGGCAAGTCTAAGAAGATTATATTTTATAGGGATACAGGCAAAATCAAGCACATCTTCAAAAAACCCACTGTTCCCACAGAGGATAGCGAAGATATGGATAGATGTTAACCAGCTGGTAAAGTTGGATGAGAATTAACAGTGTGATTTAGTAGATAAAGAAGCCACCTCTATCAAAGATTGTGTAATAGCAGTGTGATACCCCTCTGAGTGCTGGGTTTGTGCTGGGGAGTGCATGGTGGAAATAATTTAGACCCTCACTAAGCATGCTGGGGTTGGTAATTTTCAACTCATCTTAGCCAAAGAATGGGTGAAGAAAGAGGGCCCTTGGGGGTGGCAGAGCAGGGAATATGGAGCAGAAACAGCTGTGGAAACCTGACTAGGGGTGGGGTGGGACAGACATAGCTATGTAGAATTAGAGCTGATATGGCAGTGTTAAATAGCTCAAGAAGCTGTTTTCTCTGTCCAGGCCATGGGAAAATGTAGTCAAGATGAGAGGGAGAGGCAAAGAGGTGATTGAAAAACCAACTATTTGTAATCTCCCTTGTAGTTGGCTTCCAACAGTATTTGCTTCTAAGCATGTTTCTTGATTCTGCTATAAACTGTGTTGTGAAACTAGTTTTACTTCTTAAACTTCTGGAGTGACCCAGACATGGGGATTCCCTTGGTCCCATTGGTTTGTGGCATGAATGTTCAGGGGACAGATCTAGAAACAACAAAGATCATACCTTTTCCTAGTATAGGGCTGAGATCCCAACTTTTGTTAAGCCCAGCCAAGTCTTTTCTTAGAGAATCTCTCTCTAACTGGGGACATAATTGGGAGACATTCATTTGTTTCATAGTTAACAGTTCCAAGGACAGGATTCATATGAACCTAGACCTTTCAAGAATTCCCTAGTGACAATTAGCATTAGAGCTGAGTTAAAGAAGGCAAAATTTTCAGAACATACATGGTGACAGTCCTCAACACTCTATCACATTCTCCACCTCTGGTTCATAGATTATCACTGAGGAGTTTGTATCACTATTACTTGTCATTATCAGAAACACAAATGCAATACACAATCTGCAGTTCACTACACAGTTCTTCCTGTCTCCCCCCTACACACTCCTTGCTAGAAGCAAGAACCCTAAACTTATGTTAGTCTTGTGTACATCTGCTATGGCTACTTTTGTGCTGAACTGCCACGCCAAAGTGATTTTTTGCCACACTTGTTATTTGTACAGGAGGCTCAGTTGCTGGAGTCTTTTTACATAAGGCTTTTAAACCATCTGTCTGCCTATTGATCTAATAATCTATCTATCTTCTATCTACTTGTTTTCCTTCCTTTCTTTTCCTTCCTCCTTCCCTCCCTCCCTTTCTTCTCTTCCTTCCCTCTTTCCTTCCTTCCTTCCTTCCTTCCTTCCTTCCTTCCTTCCTTCCTTCCTTCCTTCCTTCCTTCCTTCCTTCCTTCCCCCCTCCCCTTCCTCTCCTGTCCTCTCCTGTCCTCTCATCTCCTCTCCTCTGATGCTAACTGACTTGATTATTTTTTCTCTACCTAAGATTTCATTGATATAAGGAGCTCCCTTGTGGGCAAACTTTTTTTTGCCAATGCATATTGATGATTTCTAGTTTTGGGGAATTTCCTGGAAGCACTGACTTAAATTACTTACCCAGAGTCACACAGTCAGTCTATGTCAGAAGCAGAACTTGAACCTAGGTCTTCCTGACTCCAAAGGTATTAAACTCCCTTCCCACTGAACCATACTGTCTAATCATCTTGACTAAACTGACTTAGCATATTCTTTCCAAAGCCTCCAACCAAGAGAAGATGCCTTCAGAAACTAACTGTGAGAGGGTCTCAAACAGAAATCCAACTACTAGCTACTTTGCAGTTCTGCCTAACTCTTTCCTTTTTTCCTACTGAAAAAGCTTCAGAGGTTATTTCCCATTCTTTACACTTCCTTTACACTGCCATCCTCTTGGTCCAGGCCTTCTCATTTCAAGTCCAATGCTTATTCCATTAAGCCACATTGCCTTAGTCAAGCGTATTCTGTTCATCAGGATGTTTTTTGGACAGCTTTTAATTCATTACCTTTTTATGTGTCATAGACCCTTTTCTACATATGGGTGATGCCTATGGATCTCTTCTTATAATAATGTTTTTAAATGTATTAAAGAATAGCTAAGATTACAAAGGAAACCAATTATAATAAAGTTATAATTTTTTAAAAGTTCTGGAACCAAGGTAATAACCTCAGATATAATAGGAACCTTTTAAAACTCATTTTAAGAAAACCTTTTTAATATAACTTTTGCAGAAATACATATTAGAACGACCTAGACAAGGCTGAAATTGGCATTGTATGCAAAAATCATTATTTTCTGGGTCTTTATTCTGGCTTAGGGATTGGTTTGCATGGTTATACTCCTGAAACAAAGCAGGAAAATCACTTTAGCTTGTTGTAGTTGGCAATGTGGAACAATATCACTGGTGTATTAAAATTATTCCTTGTAATTCCCTTTGAACTATTGAACTTATTGGAAATACAGAAGTTATTGAACTTCCATATTTTCATAAATGCTGTATTTATACATGATTATAATCTATTATAGCACTCAATGTTGGTCTGTAAATAACATCTCTGATGTTAATATAACATAAATACAAAGACTGA
Organism: Gymnobelideus leadbeateri; assembly: GCA_011680675.1. Taxonomy (NCBI): domain Eukaryota; kingdom Metazoa; phylum Chordata; class Mammalia; order Diprotodontia; family Petauridae; genus Gymnobelideus; species Gymnobelideus leadbeateri. Next base: position 150,155 of record WOXC01006026.1, on the reverse strand, counting down.
TTATATGTTAATCTATGATCTGCATTGATAGGAGTGCCTACTTTGGTGAAATCACTTTGCTAGATGCTGGAGATACAAAAATGAAATAAGACACATCCTGCCTTAAGGAGCTTTCAATTCTTACTGTATTTGTATAAAGCTTTATAATTTCCAAAACCTGTATCCTAGGAAGAGAGATTTCACAAAAGGAATACCCCAAATGCATTAAATCAAGGTCAGGCCCAAAAACAATTAAAGCCTTAAATGACAATTATTATTTGACTGTTAAATTCTTGTATTCAATTTTTTACAGTTGTGTCTGACTTTCTGACCCCATTTGGAGTTTTCTTGGCAAAGATACTGGAGCAGTTTACCATTTCCTTCTCCAGTTCATTTTACAGATGAGGAAACCGAGGCAAACAGGGTTAAGTGACTTGCCCAGGATTACACAGCTAATGTTTGAGGCTAGATTTCAACTCAGGAAGATGAGTTTTCCTGACTCCAGGTCCAACACTCTATGCACTATGGAACCAGCTGCCCTGTTAATTCCCACCCATCTTTTAAATCTCAAGTCAGATCATGATTTCCTTTCATGAAGCTTTCCTTATTCCTCCTCCCCTGCCCTAGTAGCAAACTCTCAGACCTCAAGTGATGTTTTGCTCCTCTCTGATGTACTACTAATCAATCACACATTATTTCACACCATAGTTATTATGTTGGTATTTTAGCTCCTGATAACCTGTGATCTCCCTGGAAAAGATTGTTTCTAGACTTTGTATTTCCACCAGAGTCAACCCTGGCACTTATCTAGACTCTATCTAATGCAGAAGGCATTTCGTAAATATTTTTTGATAGAAAAAATACTGAACTTCCATGCTAATCTTGGAATCACTGGACCTGGGTTCAGTTTCATACTCTGCCACTCACTCCTTGGGTGACCTTAGATAAGTTGCTTAACCTCTGTGGGCCCCAATCTCCTCATCTGTCAGATGTGGGGGTTGGGCTTGAGGGAGCGTGGGTTACTTGATATATAATGATGGAATTGGAGTCAAAAAGACCCGAATTCAAATCCTGTCTCAGGCAATTCCTTGGTGATGTGTCTGTCCCTGGGCAAGTCCCTGCCCATGCCTCAGTTGTTCTTCTATACAGTTAGGGGATCTGGACTCCACAGCCTCTAAGTTCTCCTGGTTCTAAATCTGTGATCTTCTTAATTGAATAGCAGAAGAGAATAACTGAGAGGTGGTTGAGTCTCCTGGCTCCTTTTCACGTTACTCCTTTACCCATTCCTTAACCGAGGCTGTTTCCACAGATTGCCTTCATGGCATCCATGGCAACTCACTTCAGCAACCAAAACAGTGGGATCATCTTCAGCAGTGTGGAAACCAACATTGGAAACTTCTTTGATGTCATGACTGGGAGATTTGGGGCCCCAGTGACAGGTGAGTTGATTCTGTTTTTTTTTTTTTTTTAAAGTCAGTGATACAGGGAGGAATTCTTTGTCTCAAAAAGGAAAAAAACCCAGACAAACCAGTCTATTAATGGCTTTTTTGATGGGCCTCAACATAGAGGAATTTGGAGCTGACTATTAAACCACAGAAACAATCGCAGGATTTGAGTGGGAAAGGGGACATTTAAGGGGATGTGGAGGCCAGCCCATGACCTAGCAGGAATATTCTCTATAGCAGAGGTGTCAAACACCTAGCACTCCTGAGACTGGCAGAACCAGATTAAAATATAATTGGGAAATGTTAAATATTAGCAAAATAAAATACAATAGAACATAGATGATATTAATATGTGCTTTTCTAAGTCAAATGTGACTTCAGGGATCCGTTTTGAGTTTGATTCTTTTTGAGTTTGATACCAGTGGTCCAGGGGTGGGAAACCTTTGGCCTCGAGGTCACATGTGGTCTTCTAGGTCCTTGGGATTTGTTCTGTGAAGTTTGGACTCAAAGAGCTACACTTGAGGACCTAGAGGGCCACATTCATCCTCAAAGTCTCAGGTTCCCCACCCCTGGTCTAGTCTATATCATCCCTGACAAGTAAGTGGTCATCCTGCCTTTGCTTGAAACCCTCCTGAGGAGGCCCATTCCAAAGACATCCAGTCCTCATCCTTCCTTGTAAAAAAGAAGCTCTCTCTCTACCAAAGAGATGGGTAGCCTTTAATTTCCTCCAAACCTATCAAAGCTATAAGGTAAATAATCAATCTCTTTTTTTCTTCCTCTCCCCCAACACCGCCCCCCACTGCACTAGTGTTTATTTTTAATCCCTTCTTGAGAATGAAGTTTTGCTTGTCAATTAAAGAACTTTCAATAATTCCTCATTGTCTGCTTAATTAAGCCTGAACTCCTTAGCCTACCTTGATCAAGTTACTTTATATATTTAGATCTCTCTTACCTCATTTACAAAATGAGAGGGATGGATATATGATCCCTGGCATACTTTCCACTTCTAAAATTGCTCTTTCTTGATTCTATCACCTACTATGTGACATTGGATCCAACTTTGCTCATCATAAAATGGGCAAAAGAATACCTGCATCATTCTTTTCATGGGATTGTGGCAAACAGAGGTGTAACTAGAGTAGGTTGGGAACTCTATTCACAGAAGAGAGAACTAAGAAGCTAACAGGAAGTACCATGCCAGAAAATGTTTAGCTGGTTGGTGTAGTAGATAGTGTGCTAGGCCTAGAGTAAAAACTGACCTCAGACATTTCTTATCTGAGTGACCTGAGGCAAGTTACTTAATCTCTACCTGCCTAAATTTTCCTATCTATAAAATGGGTATAACAATAGCACCTACCTCCCAGAATTGTTGTGAGGATAAAAAGACATAGAAATGCTAGTTATTATCCTCTTCCACCCCTGCCCTCCCACTGGCTGTGGTAGCCTTAATTTAGGGTGCACCTCCTCCCCCAGAAGCCTGCTTCCATTCTTCTCAGCACATCCAACTGAGCCTAATCTCTTTGTCCACCCACCTTACCACTTGTTCCAGGCACAAAATATGTCTATTAATGGCAGGGATTCAATTCAATTACACTAAAGAAGCATTTATTAAATATCATTATTAGTCATATAGCTATCATCATTATTTCAATCTTGTTTAGCCCTTTAAAAAGCCTGCAGAGCTATCCACTGCCTTTTCAGATGTGGGCTTAGCCCATTACAAAGCCATCCAATGCACCCCAGAATGCTAATGTAACATGGGTAACCTTGGACTGTGGCTGCCTGGAAAATACATCTCCCCTTCCCTCACCCCACCCCAGCCCTGCACCGACATATATACAGATGTTAACGAGATTTCCTTCTCAACCTCAAAGCTACACTTTTATTTTCTTCTTCCTAGTTTGCTGGAAGGATTTTAGAGTCCAGCTCATAATGTTTCTGTTCATTTTTACTTAATGACATAGAATTAAAGAAAGCCTTAAGCTTTTTGAGGAAAAATCAGTTCTTCGGTACATTTTTAGTTTGTTTTGAAAAGACAGTGATCTGGATTTGGAGTTGTTCTGTTGTATCCAACTCTTCATGACCCCTTTTGGAGTTTCTTGGCAGAGATACTGCAGTGGTTTACCATTTCCTTCTCCAGCTTATTTTACAGATGAGGAAACTGAGGTAAACAGGGTAAAATGACGTGTCCAGGGTCACACAGCAAGTAAGTGCCCAAGGTCAGCTTTGAACTCATGAAGATGAGTCTTCCTGACTCCAGGTCCAGCACTCTGTGCACTATTGTGCCACCTAGCTGCCCAGGTTTGGAGTGACAGGACCCTATTTGATCTACTGTAGGCATCCCATTGATGGTGTGTGGTTGCGCCTGGTGTGACTTTCCAATACACAAGAAGAAAATGCACCAATAATGTTTATTTTGAGACTATGCATAGATTGTTTGTGCTAGATGGGATCTTGGAGCCCCTCTAGTGCAGCCTCCTCATTTTCTAGAGGAAGAAGCTGAGGTCCAGGGTGATGATCTGCCCAGAGTTTTACAAGGCTTAGGATCCTAAACACTGCACATCCCACTGCTTCAGGGCTCCTTGTTCTAGTCTAAGACCTACAGAGCCTTAAGCCATCCAGTCCGCTATTATCAAATAATTCCCAGGTGCTTGTTAGGCTGTGAGATCTCCATTGCCAGCCTCTAGCCCATTTATTTAGATCACCCTGAGAAAGAATCAGTTTATCAGAGCATCAATTCTGCAAAAGATGCTGGGGTAGGAGTTTGTCTGCAAATACCAACAATTACCTTGTAATGAGCATGGCACTATAACAAAATAGAGTTTTACTCCTTTTCCCCTCAATGAATGAGGGTCTGCAGAAAATAATTAAAAGAGGGGAACTGAATAGTTAAACAGAAAACAAAACTGCCCCAAAGAGGGCTTTTCCCCCTCTAACTTTTTCTATTCCCAAGGAGAATAACCTTTTCTAGATATGCCCCTAGCAGCAGAACAACAGTCAGTCAATAAACATTAAGTGCCTACTATGCGTCCCTGGCAGCACTGTGCTAAACTCTGTGGGTATAAAAAAGGTGAAAGACAGTCTCTACTTTAAAGGAGCTCACAGTCCAATGGGGGAGACAATATGTATATACAAGATATGTATTATGCATAGACAAGCTACAAACAGGATAAACTAGAAATAATCAACATTAGGAAGGTGCTAGAAGTAAGAGAATTATGGAAAAAACTCCCTGTAGAAGGTAGCAATGGAGCCTTTTTCAAAAGATCTTCCAACTTTTCTTTGATATTTTTCTAGTAAGCAATAGCAATTGATTCACTAAAAGAACGGATGGCATTTTTGTGTTACAAAACTCCCAAAGAGCAAACAGGCCCTTATAAACTTTATGGACTGGAGAATAGAAATGCAGAAGCCAGACCTTATGAATGTATAGCAGTAGTCAAGGTTTCACTGGCGTCAGTGAAACTAGACACTTTGGAGAGGAAGGCGGAAACAAAAATAAACAGACATCAAGCACATTCCTTTTCCTTATGGATCTTATAATTGAAAAAGGAGGGCCACAATACGAAAAATGACTTAAGGACATTTATCAAACCACCTAATAATGATAGCAGGCCTTCAAAAAGGGACCTGCTAGAAATTGGTTCTCTCTATCTAGGTCTAACATGGAAATCCAATGAGACTACCATGGGAACCTTAAGCATGTCTCTTGTTCATGCCTGATTCAAGTATATTACATATGTTTTCTTTTTTCCTCCTTTTCTTATCATAAACTTATCAAACCCTGAACATAGAAGACCAAAGAGTCACAGGAGTTATACACCAATTGTTAACTCTGAAAATACCAAAGAATACACAGAGGTTGCATTAACTATTAACTCTGGAAAAAGGAGCTCACAAAGATTATAGACAAAAAACCTTCTTTATTCCATTGGAGGAGGGAAAACTAGACATGTGTGCAGCTAGGACTGAGGGGAGCCCAAGGCAGTGAGGCTAAGCCTTAAAACACATAGTTGTGGCTAGACAAAGAACTAAGCAGGGAGATATAATAGCTGCAATGAGGCAAATTTGCCTAGTGACGAAAAGTTTATTCATAGCAGGGTTTCATAACTGGAATGTGGTTTCTACAGGTGCTTATCCAAACTCAAAGACTGTGGCTGGTATGAGCTAACTCTGTGATTTAGTTGCAGCAGAGTTTGTCCAGAGGGGGAGTGCAAAGGATTGTTGTTAAGTCAAGCTCAGGGCACAGCTTGCTTGCTGGGCCGTAGCTCTGGAAGACAAGGTATCTCCTAATAGTGAAAAAAGAGAGGAGTTAAATGAGAGAAATGGTCTTGGAGTGGGGGTCCTGACAAACTTAACAATGATCAATAAACGAAGATTTCAATATAGAAAGAAGAAGAAAAGAGAGGACTGGTGAAACCATAAACATTATTACATGATACAGCTAGGTGGCTCAATGGATAGAATGCTAGTCCTGGAGTCAGGGGCAACTGAGTTCAAATTTGACCTTAGACACTAGCTATGTAACCTTGGACAAGTCACTTAACCTGTTTGCCTTAATCTACTGTAGAAAGAAATGGCAAACCACTCCAGTATTTTTTGCCAAGAAAATCCCATGGACAGTATAGTATGGTCCAGCAGGTTATGAAGAAGAATAAAACATGACGGAACGATAACACAATACACACACACACACACACACACACACACACACACACACACACATATATATATTTTTTTTTGGAGGGCAATTGGGGTTGAGTAACTTGCCCAAGGTCACATGGCTAGGTTTTTGTTTATGTGTGTTAAGTGTCTGAGACCGGATCCGAACTCAGGTCCTCCTGACTCCAGGGCCGGCGCTTTACTCACTGCACCACCTAACCACCCTATGATAACACAATATTAAATTTAACAAGATAATAATAAAATTGCCCTGTTTGTGTTCCCTTCTGAACTTTTCGTTTTCTTCTGTGTAACTAAAAAAACTCTTCACATTTTTCCTTTTTTTTTCACCATCTGTATCACTTTCTATATCTTCTCCAGGGGTCTATTTCTTTACCTTCAGCATGATGAAGCACGAAGATGTGGAAGAAGTGTATGTGTACCTGATGCACAATGGCAACACGGTCTTCAGCATGTATAGGTACCTGGTTTTTCTCATCAAGGCCCTCAGACATCTCCCTGCTTCATATAAGGGGCTAGATGGGCTTTGATATAAGGGCTTATAGAGAGTTTGTCTTGTCAAGACATGGCTCCTCCTTTCCCAGAGCTTCTGCTTCGTAGGTTTATGTAGGCATTCCTATGTCTGTGGGGACTTAAACCTCTTGAGAATAGCCCCATTGAAAGTCCTAAGCATAAGTGTACTGGAACCAGCTTGGACTGCTCCCCAAGGTCAGCTAAATTTTCAACATGAGCATTAATTCCTTGGAAATCAGCAAACATTATAAATCATGGATTGGTGTATTGTTTTGTTGATTGTCAAGACTTAAAAAAAAAAATCCTGGGGAAAGTGTAAATAATGCAGATTAAACTTAAAAAGTATCTTCATTGGACATGCCCCCCCTTCTCCTCCGCGCACCCCCCCCACCCTGCCTCGTTGACTGATGCCAACACACTTCTGGTTTGAGGTCAAGAATCCACTAAACTTACGCAGAGTTTGACAGCCACTACTAATGGCCCCATGACTAAATGGCAAATGAAGAGTTACTAGTTAATGGTGACACATTTTGTCATAAAAAGTATTGGACTTGGGGTGGCTAGGTGGCACAGTGAATAGAGCACCAGCCCTGAAGTCAGGAGGACCTGAGTTCAAATATGACCTCAGACACTTAACATAAAACTAGCTGTGTGACCTTGGGCAAGTCACTTAACCCCAATTGCCCTACCTTTCCCACTGCAAACAAACAAACAAACAAACAAAAGTATTGGACTTAGAGGTGGATATGGGAAAACCGGATGCAAATCAAGTTACATGTAAGTAGTGTGACTGTGGGCAAGTCCTTTCATCTCTGTCTGCCTCTTTTCTCACTATTAAATGATAATACCACTTTAAAAATATTTATTGGTAATACACTTGTAAAGAAAGAGACTAGCAGAAATGCTAGTTATTAGCCATTTAGTTATTATAATTACAATTATTATAATTTCTCATTTTATGTATCTTTCTCTGTCTTCATTTCCTCTTCCTTCACTTTCTTGCTCTCTTTCCCTATTGAAAAACATTTATTTATTTTCCTTCCTCCATTTCTTTTCCTTCTCGCTTGACTAAACCATAGGGCTCCCAGTCTGGACTTCTCTTCCACCCCCATCAGGCACCCAGGGTTAAAGTGACTGCTGGGGCCTGAATTGGAAGATGGTGGGCTTCAAAGTTAGGTGTGTCCCGTCCCCCCCCACCCCCTTGCTGGTCCCAGTACTAAGGTACTAAGAGGCCCTCAGGGGCACCTGCAAGTCACAGAGTAAAGTGGGTGCTATGGGGCAAAGGCCAAGGACCTGGTCCAGGAAGATTGCCTTGAACCTACCAACCTAGCTCCAGAGAAACTCCAGGCTTCCAAGTAGGACAATATGGTGTTTTGCTTACATTTTAGAGCAAACTCGATTCAACAGTTCAATCCAGGAAACATTTATTAAGGTCTACTAAATGCCAGACATGATATTAAGCAATTGGGATACAAATGCCAAAAGCAAAATACACCAACAATCCCTTACTTTAATGGAATTTCCATTCAACTGGGGGAACTTCTGAAGCTAAGCATAATTCAGTATAATTTGAGGAGGGAAGGAGGGGGAGGGGATGAATGGGGAAAGACTTCAGGAATGCTGTAGCACCTAAGCAAAGACTACCAGGGAGAGAAAGATTCTGAAAAGTAGAGATAAGGAGGAGATGCAAGTACCAGGGGCTATAATGTTCAATTCATCAAGGGCATTCCTAGCACTGCTTAAGAGTAGGCTCTCTTGAGGCATCTAGGTGATGCACAGTGAACAGAGCACTGAGCCTGGAGTCAGAAAGATCTGAGTTCAAATTTGACTTCAGATATTAGCTCTGTGACTCTGGGAAATAACTTAAACTCAAATTTGACTTCAGATACTAGCTCTGTGACTCTGGGAAATAACTTAAACTCTGTCTGCCTTGATTTCCTCAACTGTAAAATAATATCACCTACCTTTCAGGGCTGTTGTCAGGATCAAATAAGTTAGTTTTTGCAAAGTGTTTAAGAAGTGCCTGTTTCCTTCTTTCTTAAAATGGACCAGACCTATTTAAAGCTGTATTATAAGAAAATCTGCTTCTGAGTCTTCCTTTATTTAGTTGCTAATTCTTCTCAATTTTATCCCCATAGCATCTCTCACATTCACCTCCTACTTCCCCTCACATATCTCCTACCCCAGTTAAGAATTGAATCACCTCCCAATCTGATTATTTAGTGGCCTCCAACTGCTTTTCCTATTTTGATCCTCTCCCATCTCTAATCTTTTTCTATATAGCTGTCAAACTGATTTTCCTAAAGTACAGATCTGTCCATGTCACTTCCCTGCTCAGTAAACTGTGGTGGCTTCCTATTAGCTCTACTATCAGATACAAACTCCTCTGACATTTAAAACTCTTTACAACCTGGCTCTAAGGTACTATTCCAGACTTAACCACACTCTTTGGTACATCCACCTTAGCCTTCTTGCTATTTGTCTCTCATCTCCATGCCTTTGCACAAGCTGTCTCCCCTACCTAAAATGCCCTTCCTTCTTATCTCCAGCTCTTAGAATTCTTAGTTTCTTCTAGAGTTCAGCTCAAATTCTCTCTCTTACCTATTTGCTAATCTCTCCCTTGCTAAGGATCCCCCAAATTGCCCTGTGTCTATTTCATACATATTTTGCATATAATATTTTAAATATTATGTGCAAATGCTCCCTCCCTCTATAGACTGTAAGCGTATTGTAGGAGGGGCCTTTTTCATTATGTCATTGTATTACTCATTCCTAACATAGGGCCAGGCTCATAGTAATTAGTTATTATTAATACTGGCTGTTGTCTTGATTTTTCAATGTTTTTTTTATGTCCTATTCAGTGTAAGCTGCCTACACTGAGTCACCTGGCACTTCTTTAGACACTAAGCCTACTCCCTCATTAGCACCTTTGTGCTACTCCATCAGACTGGGGTGTATTTTTGAGAGGAAACACTCATATTTTGGTGTTTCTTTGCAAGCTTCCCAAGAAATGTGTCATAAAAAAGCAAGTTCCTAATATTATTCATTGTTCTCTGTGCCAAAGAATAAAACAAGTTAATACATATTTACACTTTCTCTTATAAAGAAATATTGAAGTTATTTCTGATATAAAATTGAAATAACTATGTGCTATGACTCAGAAGCCAAAACTCTTTCCTGTAAATCAAAGTATTGGAAAGTTACAGCATAGGACAATTTCACGACTTTTTTTTTCACTTCAACTGATGCCTTGAGAAAATTGCCAGGTTTTTCTTGTGAGCCGGTCTGTATGGGAGGGTTGCTTTTTGAAATGTCAAATGACAATACAATATTACCTTTTCCTCCATAGCTATGAATCAAAAGGAAAATCAGATACATCAAGCAACACTGCGGTGCTGAAACTGGCCAAGGGGGATGAGGTTTGGCTGCGGATGGGGAATGGGGCTCTGCATGGAGATCACCAACGCTTCTCCACGTTTGCAGGCTTCCTGCTCTTTGAAACCAAGTAAAAAAGAAGAAAAAGAAGAAAAAGAAAAAAATATATATCTGCATGGGGGGCGGGGAAGTTTTGTTGTTCAGGGGTGATAATTCTTATGATATTTCTTATGGTCTGAGGAAGATTTGAGAGTTGTGGAATAACACATCAGGATCAAGAGAACTAGTTCTGATACTTTACACAGACAAGCATCATCATAGGCAGCCAATAGAGATTTAGGGAGTCAGGATGATACACAGCCAACCTGTGAAACAGTCACCAAAGACAGTCTGTGCTAAAATGTTCAGCATCTTAATCACATTCCACAAAACACCCAAAAGAGAATTCCTTTTTGCCACGAGGTGGGGGACAGAGAAGACTCTTTAAAAGTTATCTGGCAAGAGCTTTAAGGGTCAATCTATCTCATCTGAGGCCTTCATAATGATCATTTCAATATAAGCCAATGCTTGTCATAATCATGTACAGATACTTGCCTAGACAAACTGGTCCTAAGTAGGCTCCTAGTGAATGGACAAGGAAAACAGAAAAGTTCTTAAGGATTAACTCCTTTGAAGATTTGATATCAAGCTATAAGACGCTGCTGTGACATCCCATACTTTCTGTGAATTCAGCTCAAACCAATTTCAGAGCAAAGCGGAAATGAACTTGGTGCTCATGTACCCTGCTAGATTAGGTTATTCTTAAGAATCAATCAATCAATAAGCACTTATTAAGGACCTACTGTGTACTATAGGCACTGTGCTCAGTGCTGGAGACACAAAGAAAAAATGAAACAATTATGGAAAGATGAATCTAAATGTAAATGAAGGAAGAAGTGGCAAGAGTTTTACCAATGAAAATCTGACATTATCTAATAGGATTCTGTTGGGGATGGGGAGAGTATTTAATCAGCATAGCTCTTCAAAGACTCAGATTCTGGCACATAGAAGCCAGACCTTACATTCTCATGAAACAGTGGCTTAGTCTAACACTGAAGAGAGAAATCTTGATGACCTAGCTTTTATACAAGAGTTGGGGGTCCAGGGATTGGGCAAGGGATTTATCATGTTCCAATGACTTTTCTAGAAACTGAGTCGAAGAAGTATTTTGAGTAACCGAATGTTGGGATTCCAAGTCATCCCTTGACTTCTGATGGTCTATGGTGAGAAGGAGAGAAGATGGCAAAAATTGAGATGGAACTGTGAGACCAAAAGACTAAACTCTAGGAGAAAGAGCAGGGGCTTTGGCATTGATGGGGGTTGGAGCCATAGCAAGCACCAAGATTCTCAGGATCTACATGCCAGGCAATTTGGCAGATTCAGGGAAGGTCCATCAGGAAGTTACTTTTTGATCTTGTGGACTGCTAATCAATGAATATAGCATAGCTGTTTAAGAGTCTTAACCTTTTTTAACCTCACATTCTTCATTTATAAGACAAGGGGATTAGACTGGATGGTATCTGATATCCCTTCTAGTCCTACAATACTATGAAGATAATTCAAGGTAGCTTTTACTAGGACTCTTAATGTAGCAATATTATTCTAAAAATATTCTCAAGGCCTCCTAATCATTCAATTTCTGTTTTTTTTCTTTAAATAATTTTCTTTAATTTTTTACTGATATCATTTAACATCACCTTTATTTCTAACTAGATCCTTCCCTCTTCTCCCATTCATTGAGCCAAAGTTTATAACAAAAAAAGAAGTTGATCAAAACTCACTCAGTCTCCCTTTTAAAAATTAAAAAAGAAAAGAGAATATTTCTAGACCAAAAATTATTTTTATGGGGTTGCAGGTTTTGAAAAGAATGTTTACATTATTCAGACCTAGGCTCATCATATAATATTTCTTCTTCTTCTTCTTTTTTTTGAGGGCTATTGGGGCTAAGTGACTTGCCTAAGGTCACATGGCTAGTTTTTTTTGTATTAAGTGTCTGAGGCCGGATTTGAACTCAGGTCCTCCTAACTCCAGGACTAGTACTCTATTCACTGCGCCACCTAGCCACTCCAATCATATAATATTTCTGGTGTTTGACTCTTTAGTCTTAGTGCTGGGGTTTGACACTCTTCCAAAGGAATTTTTTTTTAAATTAGGAATTGATGCTGGGTGACTCCAGTCTAGGGAATCAGGTAAGAGAAGCAAGCACACAAGCTTGCATCCAGTCTCTAGATACCACAGGTAACATATGGCTCTAAAAAGGTCTTTTTTTTTTTTTACACAATAACACTTTAATAACCACTGCCAATTTATATCTCTTCCATATATAACTATTCAAGGACCTCCTTCATCTACATTCAAAGCATATGTATCTGCTTTCAAGAACATTTAAGATATTGTGCCACAGACTTTGAAAGCAATGTCAAAGACTCCCAAATGAGCTGAAGAAGGACAGCATCATACTGGATTTCAAAGGGACTATTTTGAAGAAAGTAATAGTTATTTTTGTGTATAAGTTCTGATTTTTTTAAAAGTTGGTCACATTAAGTAACACTCACAACTTGTTCTGCACATGCTTTAGAACAACCAATGTTCTGGGCATGATGGGGAATGCTGCTAGGGAAGCAGTCCTTGAACTCAGAAATTCTGAGTTTCAGTGGGCTAAGCTAAGCAGATGTCCAAACTAAGCCTAAGACTGATATAGTGAGTCTCCTGGAAAATGAGGTGGCCTTCAAGGAAACCAGTCTAGGTCAGAAACAGAGCAGGACAAAGTTCTCAGGTCATTCAGAATTGGCACTGGGCAACTCAATGGGCACTATTCTTCTAGCCTAGGTTATATATGGATATTTAGCCTAACAAATGATAATAATAACTATAAGTGAAAATTTAAAAAAAGAGAGAGAGGAGGAGGAGGTGCACAGAGGAGTACTACAGAAATACAGCATCACAGAATTTGAGAATTATAAGGGGCCTTAGCAGCCACCTAGTCCAATCTACACCAGAAAAAGAATCTTCTTACTACAGTGTCTCAGATAAAACCTAGGAGAATGGTCTGAAAACTCTACTTTAGCCAGTACATACATGTATTTGAGTTATCCTATAATTATTCTTTGACCCTGACCCTAGTACACAATTGTTACTCCATATAGCCCTACTGAACTCATCCTAGGAATTGTGGCAACAAGGAGATAAAAGCAATTCTCATTTTGTCCCTTACTTCACTTGATACATACATTCCTGAAAACCTCTACATAAATCAGAAGTTGTCAAATTGAAGAGAAATTTAAATTCTTTTTTTTTTGAGAATTTTGAGGAGTCCTTGAGTGAATCCTTTTTGAAAGTGAAAAAAACAACAACAACAGACCCTAACTTATTTTTGAATACATCTAGATTTTATTTTTTAAAATCAGGGTGTGCTTTTATTTCTTACTGGGGGGAAACCCAAAGCTGGCTTCCCCATCTGTGGCCTTAAAACCGATAACAGCTCTATGGACCTGCTGTCTAGGACCACTGGACCACACCAGGGTTATCCTAGTAACCTTCCTAATGTCCTTTTCTATGTTATCCCCTTTAAGTTTCCAGATAGACTAAGTAAATACTTTTAAAATCTTTCCTTTGACACATAAAAATTTGCATGTTCTTTCTTCATCTATATATGATGATTTTTAAAGTGAAGGCATACTAGCCATAATAAACTTGACATAATATTTTGTGAATTTTTCCACACCAGTACTAGAGAATATTTTCTTATGAATTTATTGTCAACCAGAGTAGTAAGAGGCTCCACAGAGCTCCAAGGATTTCACAACTACAGAGTACACTGCATTATGAATAAAATGCCTTAGTGGCATTTCAGGCTGCCTTCAAAAAAACCTTGGAAGCACATTCATGATAAACTTGGGCTACAAATGTTATGAACCAATAATATATAGCAATGTATGTCAAGTAAATAAATATCAACACACAATGCTGTGTTTGATTTTTGTTAAGTGTACTATTTCCTGATATTCTAAATAAACACTCAGCTATAAAACTTGGTGACTATAGCATTGTTTACTTTACGTTAAAATAACCCAAGTGCAGGATGTAGCGAGGTACCACAGCTGTACCTGTATAGGTGTAGAGACAGGTCTTGGGAGAGAGGTTCCCAATCTAGAATAACAACAGATCACTATGCTATTTTAGCACATAGTTGAAACCTAATAAATATTGATTTTTTAAAATTGTAACTTATTTCATTGGGGTTAGTTAATACAATCAGTTCTCAACTTTTGAGGGTATAAAGTTCCTAGAAAACTGCAAAAGTGAAAAATGCAATGTCGATCCATTGAGCCTATGGGAAATAGGAGGTTAGGTTCCTGCAACCACCAAAAACTAATCTTTCACTAGAGATTTCTGAAAATGCACTTTTCCGCATATAATTCTTTATAATATAATAGTAACCATGAAATAACCCATAAATAATTCTTTATAATATAATAGTAACCATGAAATAACCCATAAAATGTAGTACTTAAAAATAAAATTGCTAACATGCAAAACATTTTTCTCACTAGTAATTCCTTAGAATTTTGTGACCTTTTATGCTAACATCTCAATAAAAACAAACATTGATTTCAGACAATATTCACTTTTCATAACACATGAAATCTACAGTACCATAAATACTATATGGAGGGGCAGCTAGGTGGTGCAGTGAGTAGAGCGTTGGCCCTGGAGTCAGAAGGACCTGAGTTCAGATTGGACCTCAGACACTTATCACACACAAACAAAAAACCTAGCCGTGTGACCTTGGGCAAGTTATTTAACCCCAATTGTCCTCCAAAAAGCAAAATAAATGAATGAATGAATGAATAAATACTGTATAGCAAATAGAAAATTTAAAACTAAAACATTTTTTAATCTGATTCTTAACTTCTACCATGTCAGATGATGGTATGAAGGCTGTAGTTATATGCTGTAAATGCTCTTTGAAAACCTAGGGAGAATTTGTTGGGTCTTTAGTTGCTGCTGTAGGAAGACACTGAGACTGGTGAAGTCTTAACATCACCTCTGATACTCAGTCCTTCATGGCATTGGAGGTAGGGAAGGATATACCAGCTTGATCAGATTAGTAGGAGCATAACTGCAACATGAAATTTAAGCTTTAAAGGCAAACAATGGAAATACACAACAAATGCATGGGGAGCTCTTTATTTTACATGAGTAGGGTGGACAAGAACAGTGAAGTCCCTAGCAGCATACAAGCTGCTCCCCAAACTTGAGTGGGTCGTGCCTTTAATTTTTTTTTCTCTGCTGTGCATAGCCAAGAATGTACGCAGTTGCCAATGCAAAAGTGAAAATGAGGTTACTAATACAATCACACAAATGCTTGAAACTGAGAAAGTTAAGCATGTGAATGTTGAAGACTGACTGTAGCTGTATCAATATGGAACTTGAGGAAATGTGAGACATTAGAGAGGAGAGTGAACCCCTGCTAGGAGACAGGAAAGGACTGAAAGATGATCTAATAGTAGTGTGCTTCAGACTAGCTTTGTTTATATATAGCCTTGTTCCTCTCTCAATTTCTCACCTTCAGACATTTTCTCTGACTTTGAAGTATGATGCTAAAATACAAACATTATCTGGGAAAAGACCAATTACCTAAACTACCATTAAGGGATTAAAATTGAGTGAGTATAGTATGTAAAAATAACTGTAAATGAAGGAATACCACATTTTTTGAAAAACCACAATTGCATATAAGCATAAGGCCAATGGAAATATACATGATGGATATAAGTAGGATATAGAATATTACTGACATATGCTAGAGAAATGGCATAAAATATCATGAAGAATGTGTACAATTAGAAAAGGAAGTGGGCAGTTGTTCTTAGCTAGGGGAGTCCCCTGGTAGTTTAACTGGATATATAACTGGATACTGGAATGAAAAGAAATACTCATATATCACTTAGTAGTTAACACAAGGTGATTTACTAGACCATAGCAGGAGAGGGATACTCTCCAAGAAACTACATTAAGAAAACCCTGAGGGGTGGCTAGGTGGTGTAGTGAATAGAGCACCAGCCCTGGAGTCAGGAGGACCTGAGTTCAAATATGGCCTCAGACACAAAACTAACCGTGTGACTTTGGGCAAGTCACTTAACCCCAATTGCCCTACCTCCCCCCCTCCAAAAAGCAAAAAGAAAAAGAAAGAAAAGAAAACCCTGAGTTGGTTTAGTTGAGCATCAGACAGCACCTGGGCTACTCAGTTTTGTACTTAGGTAGCTGTGAAGGGGTGTTAATATTGCCTGAGCCTTTAGTCTTCTTAGCCAATTAAGCCTTGAGGACTAACCTCTCTTGCATGAGGAACAGATATTAGGATATCGCTCCCATCACTGTAAATAATGTGGGGGAAGAGAGAGACAAAGAGAGGGAGTGGGGGAGGTATCCTTGAAATACATATACATATATATGAATAGATACATAGAAAGACCTCTAGAGCAATGGGTAGATGCTCTATATGGAAGATTTATGGAAAGACATGGATAAGAATCACAGAATAAAAAGGTATAGTTAGTTTGCAACTTATACCAACAGATGTGACCATTAAGAAAACAGGACCCATCTTATGAATACATATGTGAATGTGTATATACATGTTTACAGGTATACATGGATAGAGGGCACAGGTTGAATTTGGTGGGAAGGGATGATACTTAAGGGGTGAAGTTAAGAGGTGAGAGAGGAAAGTGGCAAGAGGAGAAGGGGAGAGACGAGGGCGGGGGTAAACTATCTCATGTAGAAGAGGCAAGGGGAAGTGGTTGTAGGGGAGGGGAAGAACAGGAAGGCAAAAAGGCAAAACCATATTCTCATTGAATTTGGTTCAGGGAGAGAGTGACATACACACTAAATGGGATATCTCACCCTGCAGGAGAGTAGGGGGAAGGGGGATGAGAGGGGGGATGATGGAGGGGAGGGCACTTGGGGGGAGGGGAGGTTGGAAGTATCCAGTTTCGAAGAGGGACAGGATCAAAGTAGGGAATGGACCAGGTGGGGGGTGGGATGGGTGGGAGGGAAATATAAGCAGTCTTTTACAATATATCCACTATGGTAATGTTTTGCATAGCTATACATGTACAACACATACCGAATTGCTTATCTACCCAGAGGGAGTGGGTGACAAGGGAGGAAGGGAATGGATCTGAAATTCGAAGTTTTAAAATTAAATGTTTCAAATTAAAAAAAATACAGGACCCATCAAGTTATTCAAACAAATTATTAATCACAATTAAATTATTAATTATAATTGAATATTTATATAAATTATTCAAACAAATCATTAATTATAATTAAGCATAATTAAACTATTAGTTAACTATGAGGCAAAATGACCTAAAGGAAAGATCAAAATACCTTAATTGAAAAAGCACTAACTTTTAGGTCTCTGCCAAATGAAGAACAGTATTTTCCGACCTCCTTTATAGACTTGATGTGAAGATGAAATGAGAAAATGGGTATGAAAACATTTTGAAACATTAGAACCAGTAAACAAATTCAAGCAATCAGTATTAATAAGATTGTTTTATAATCATATGGAAAGAGGATTGTAATGGGGACAGCACATGAGGCTACTAAGTTTTGAAAGGAGGGTCAGACCAAAATGCACCGCATGAGGCAATGAATGGGCAAAGCTCATAATAGACCCAAGGAGGGCAGTCAGATAGGAAGGTCAGGTGGTAAGAGGACATTTGTGGACTGGACTGGAGGTGGGAGCTTTGGAAGTGGGGAGGGTGGGTTTGAAAAGGAGAAGAAAGGTCAGTGACTAGAGGCTCGGCTTTGTATTTTTCATGGGGTCAGCCCTACTCAGTCAGCAAGCAATTTTAAAGCACCTCCTATATGCCAGGCACTAAGTCAAAGTACCTGCCTTAATGGAGTTTACATGACAAAGTTTAAAATCCTGGATTTGAAAAACAGAATAGTAATGAATTGTACAGTAACTTTGTCTATGTTTATACTTCAATGTATTTTTCTCCTGGTGCAACATTGTAAACATCCACCTTTTGCAATAGTATTAAACCCTCTAACAGGAATGTCCTAGGAAGAAGGGAGGACTGTTGAGTATTTTTTTCTTACATAATTCTAAGAGAATTCTCCCCACCTCCCAAACCAACCAATCAGAGAGCTAGATTGAAAGATTAAAATGTACTACTATACTGCCACCTAGTGCAAAGTTCATTAAAAAGGAGAGAAAGACCCGAAGACTCCAGCTTCTGGGATAAGAACTCACTATCTGACAAAAAAACTCCTGGGAAAACTGGAAAATAGCATGGCAGAAACTGGGCATAGACTAATATCTTACACCGTATACCAAAATAAAGCCCAAATGGGCACATGGTTTAGATATAAAAGCTGATACTATAAGCAAACTGGGAGAGCAAGGAATAGTTTACCTGTCAGATTTATGGAGAATGGAAGAATTTATGACCAAACAAGAGATAGAGAACATTATGAAATGCAAAATGGTTCATTTTGATTACATTAAATTGAAAAGTTTTTTGTACAAAGTCAATGCAACCAAGCTTAGGAGTGAAGCAGAAAACTGGGAAATAATTTTTGCAACCAGTATCTCTGATAAAAGCCCCATTTCTAAAATATATAGAAAACTTAGTTAAATTTATAAGACACATATATGATGTAAGATATATATTTATATATAATATATAATAATTTATATATCGCATATAATATATATTTATAATATATATATATAATATCATTATCCAATTCGTAAATGGTCAAAGGATATGAACAGGCAGTTTTCAGAGGAGAAATTAAAGATATCTATAGTCATATGAAAAAATGTTCTATACAACTTGATTAGAGAAATGCAAATCAAAACAACTCTTAGGTACCACATCACACCTGTCAGATTGGTTAACATGACAAAATAGGAAAATTATAAATGCTGGAGAAGATGTGAGAAAATTGGAACACTAATGCATTGTTGGTGGACTTAGGAAGTGATGCAATCATTTTGGAGAACAATTTGGAATTATGCCCAAAGGTCAATAAAACTGTGCAAACTCTTTAACCCTGCAATACCACTTCTAGGGTTGTATCCCAAAGAGATCATACAAATGGAAAAAGGACCCACAGGTACAAAAATATTTATAGTAGCCCTTTTTGTGGTGGCAAAGAACTGGAAGTGGTGGCAAAGAACTGGAAATTGAGGGAATGCCCACCAATTGGGGAATGACTGAATAAGCTGTGGTATATGAATATAATGGAATACTATCATGCTATAAGAAATGAGGAACAGACAGGCTTCAGAAAAAACTTGAAAGACTTATATGAACTGATGCTAAGTGAGGGGAGTAGAACTGGGAGAACATTGTACACAGTTACAGTCACATTGTGCAATGACTAACTTTGATAGACTTGGCTCTTCTAAGGTTCTAAGACAACTCCAAAAGATTAATGATGGAAAACGCTATCCACATCCAAAGAAAGAATTACGGTCTAAATTCAGATCGAAGCATACTATTTGCTCTCTCTTTTTGTTTTGTTTCTTCTTTCTCATGGTTCATTCCATTGGTTATAATTCTTCTTGGCAACATGACTAATGTGAAAATATGATTGATGTGAATGTATATGTAAAGCCTATGTCAGATTGCATGCCATCTTGGGGAGGGGAAAAATTTGGAATTCAAAAGCTTGTGGAACTGAATGTTGTAAACACAAAATTACTTATTTACTTAATTATTTTTAAAAGGAGAGAAAGGAGCCACAGCAAACTTTCTGTTAGGTTCCAAATGTGGATCACAGGTGTTCCTAACTGTCCAAACTGACCTGTGCAATGCTTGGGCTCTATCAAAGTGGAGGTGTAAGGCAAAGATAGAGAAGGTAAGGGGAACAGGTGAGTGGGGAATCTAAAGTTATTACGAAGACACGATTCATTTTTCCAAATGTCCACCCTCAACAAAAGTCACAATAATTTCACTTATATTTATATTGTACTTATATTTTCTTATTTTATATTTATATATGTGTATATGTATGTATATGTAGGTGTACACACATATATACATACACACATGCATATGTGTGTTCTTCCTTTTTTTTGGAAATACTTCAAAACTGGAGGAGTTTTAGAGAGGTATAATAGACACAGGAGTCAAAAAGACTGGCCTCTGACAGAGCAACTTTGTGATCATATCTTATTTGCCTGGAATATCACCATAAATTCCCTGCAGTGATAAAAATCATAGAGCTGAATAAAAAATTGTGGGTTTTGTTTGTGTGTGTTAAGTGTCTGAGGCTGGATCCGAACTCAGGTCCTTCTGACTCCAGGGCCGGCGCTCTACTCACTATGCCACCTAGCCGCCCCTGATAAGAAATGTTTAAGTGATCAAATCTCAATTACCCAAATGTTTGTTGTTATTGTTCTGTTGTGTCAGTTGTGTCTGATTCTTCATGACTCCATCTGAGATTTTCTTGGCAAAGACATGGAAGTGGTTTGCCACGTTTTTCTCTAGCTCATTTTACAGATGAGGAAACTGAAGCAAACAGGGTTTTTATAAATATAGTGGCATAGACTGCAGATATATGTATATGTGTGCATGTATTTGTGTATATTTGTGTGTGTATATATGTATATGTGTGTGTGTGTGTTAGTACAGTGGAGAGGCTGCTGTACCTGGAGTCAGGAAGACCCAAATTCACATATAGCCTCAGCTACTTACCAGTTATGTGATCCAGGGCAAGTCATTTAGCTTTTGTTTGCCTTAATTTTATGTTAAATGGGGAAAATGATAACACCTACCTCTCAGGGTTATTGTGAGGATCAAATGAGATAACTGTAAAGGACTTAGATCATCTGGCAATAGTATTGTGTGCATATTGGCTATTTATTATTATTATTATATTTATTATATGTTATTGTAAAAACATAATTTTGAAAGGGGAGAAAGAATCAGACAAAATGCACAATACAAGCTGATGAATGGTGAGGGCTAGCAATAGACCCAAAGAGGCAGTCGGGGGGGAGGATTGTATGGCAAGAGAGCACTGGGGAGTTGAGGTGGAGGTGGTAGGTTTGGAAAGACCATTTCACTTTCACCTCAGTGCAGCATAGCCTGAACAGCTTTCTCAGAACTTGCTATATTTATTAAATATTTATTATAAGCATTACTATTTCAGATTAGTTTTTTCAAAGCATTTTCACATATCTCATTCTCTTTACTCCTTTCCCTTGAAGTTGCTACAAACTGAACTGTCATTTGTTTCCCTGTCGTTGTTTCTATAGATAAAGCAGTGAACACAAAATATGATGCAAATGAAAGTGTGGGTGAGAAAATAAACTGCATGAAGCAGAGAGTGGGGGAGTATGGGCATAGTTCATAGTTCATAGTTCAGGGAACAGGGATCCTGGTGGACTTTTATCTCCCTGCCACGGCTGGTGCCCTTTCTGCTCCTGTGATCACAGTTGTCCTTTCCTGTTAGAATTGAGATTTTAAAAAAATGATTATTTTCCTTTTCAGTATCATATTTTTAGACTGTTTTGTCTCTATCTAATAAAGGCAATAACTTCGAACTTGTGATAACAGTAGTCTTTTAAATGGCTAATAACATAAATGTATTTGTTCCCCAGGTGAAAATTACCTTGTATTTTATAATCAAAAGCAGCTGCCTGGGGACTCAGCTCTGAAAGAATAAAAGAAAAGAGGATATGATCTTTTTAGCAACTGACAAAATGTAATTGAAGGGAAGTGTGATTTCTTAAGTCAAAACTTGTCTGATCACAGAACAATAGGCCCAAGACTGGTGATGAAAAGTGATATGAGGCTGAGTCTGATCTTAGTGCCTTGCAGTAGGAAGCCTTATTTCATGGAGTAAATGATCATTTCCTACAAAGACTCATTCTCAGGGAGGCAGTGTGGGACAGTGGAAGAACAATAGATTTGAATATCCCAAACAAGCTCTCTTTCCAAGGCAGTCACCTTAGGTAATCAATCAACAAGCATATATTTTAAATATCTATCATGTACCAGGTACTAGGGATACAAATACAAATGACTTTACCTCTCAGGGTCCCAGTTTCACTATCTACAAAATGAAGGGGTTGTATTAAATGACCTCTAAGATTCCTTCCAATTCTAAATATACCATCCTCTAATATGGAATCTGACTCCTCCATTCACTGTTACACCACAGTCAAGAGCTGTCTGAGGTTTGTTACTGTCAATCAATTAAAAAGTATTTATTTAGCACCTACTATATGCTAAACACTGGAGAGAGAAGTACAAATAATGAAATAATATCTACTTGCAATAATTGTTTAGTTGTTTTTCAGTCATGTCTAATTCTTTGTGACCCCATTTGGGGTTTTCCTGGCCAAGATCCTGTGGTAGTTTGTCATTCCCTTCTCCAGCTTATTTCACAGATGGGGAAACTAAGGCAAACAGGGTTAAGTGACTTGCCCAGGGTCACCCAGCTAATAAGCATCTGAGGCCAGATCTGAACTTAGGAACAAGAATTTTCCTGACTCCAATCCTAGGACTCTGTCCACTGCACCAACTAGCTTACTTACACACAGACACACAGACACACAATATTATGTATATATTATGTTCTAATGGGAGAAACAAATCCATAGATCTATAGCATGTTTCTCAACCCTAAAACTTGTCCATTCTGTAGCTCATACTGTCACAGCTAGGCTCTCTGTCTCTCTAGATGGCAGCTACTATTAAATCTGACACACTAATCTGAGCTAACAGAGAACAGCATCTCTCCTGTTCACTCACTTCCCTTTGCACACATGGCTATCCCTCTAGTTCAAGCCCTCACTAATGCTTGTTGGAACTATCATAATAACATTTTCACTGAATTGACTCCAATCTTTGCCCTCTTTGACCCATCTTCCAAAGATGCCAAATGGATATTTTTTATACATATGTCTAATGATACCATTCTCCTAATCAAGATCAAGAAGCTTTGATGGTTCCTGAATGTGTCTAGGATCAAGTATCTAGTGAGAATAATCAACTGATACTGCCTCCTCTTAATTTGTGGGAACTTGGGTCACCTCTGGGGAACCATATGTGGATTTCAGTGATAACACCATCCCCTGCTTTCCAATGACGCAATAATTCCTTGGTTCCTGTGATGGCAGAAGGGGGGGAAGGAAATTAGCCAGAGTCAGAAAGAGCTATTTACTCAGTAGACTTGAAAGAAGAGACAGCTTCTACTCTTGAATTTTTTCCTTTTTCTCTCTGGAATATGTGTGATGGAAGTGTTTCTCTCTCTTGAAAGGGATAAAAGCCTCCCAATGATAGCAATCATACTTTCCCCCCACGGTTAAGGGCATCTGTGTGGTCTAGGTAAGCCTACGTCTGGGTATTGGGCCCTCGGCTGCTTTTTCTATTGTTTATTTCCTGGGTCAGAAATTCTGAGATAAATGTTTCAAACCTGGATTTCCTTGTGATTTTGTGAGGTCAGAAGCTTCTGGTCCCTCAAAAGGGTGTTGGGTGCTCTGTGGAAGGTGCTACCTGAAACTTCTACAATGCCTGGAGAAGAAGATGACTGTTGACAGGACAAGCCCGAGTCCTTCCTTGGTTTGCTTATATATATGACGTGGATTTTGAGGAAGCTGTTCAGAAAATGCTGCACTGAAGTGAAAGTCAAACACCTATTGAGAAGTCACACTAAATGTCCTATGTTTTATATCTCAGCATGCTAGTAAACATATAAAACAGATATAATAATCAATAATGGGAGTTATAGATTATTGTATTATATTTATATCTGTATCAATGTATACTATAAATTTTTTTGTTTTTAATATTTCTTTTGTGTTGGAGGAAATAAATAGCTGTCTTATAACCATTCTACTTTGTACACTGAGTACCTTTCTTCTACCTTTTGGGGAGTCCATAGACTTGAGCCAAATCTAAGATGTAAGTGATTTTTCCCTACAGCTGCAAGATGGGGAAACAGTCAGAGAATGAGAGAAAGAGTCTGATTCCTCTTGTTAGAGACCAGGTTCCTCTTGGACTAAAGTCAAATTCCATGAGTGGGTCTCTAAAGCTGGGCCACCTTACTAGGAGAGGAGTACCCAAACCCCTCTAGCCCAGGGAGTGTTTGTAAAGCACTTTACAAACTTTAAAGTGCTATATGAATATTACCTATTGTCAGGAACCCCCTGCCAAGACCACCCCTGTCTTTTTACTATTGGGAGACACCTTGGTTTCCAGAGCTAAAGCCCAGCAAGCAAACTGTACCCTCAGCTTGGCATAACAACAATCCTTTGAGCTCACCCTTTGGATGCACTCTACCACAGAAAAATCCCAGAAATGTTTCTGCACCAGCCGCAGGTGGTCCCTGAGCTCAGACAAACACCTGTAGGAATGACGCTTCTGTCATGAAGCCTTGCTATCAATCAAACTTGTCTAATTGTTGCTGTTACCCATCATTGTCAGGGCTACAGCTCACTGTGTAGCCACTGCTCTATGTGTCAAGGTTTGGCCTTACTAAAGCAGGTTTCCTTCTAGAGGAGGTCCTGCCACATGTGTCTAGTTTCCCTCCTCCAACAGAATAAAGAAAGCTTTTTGCTCATGACCAGTATTAGCTCTTTGTTTTTATTTTATTCCTTAGAGTTAACTGTAGTTGTGATAACCTGTGTGAGCTCTTTGGTATTTTCATGGTTGATAGCAGTCACATAACCTTTGTGGCTTTTTGGTCATTTGTTTTCAGAGCTGACACTGTCATTATTGTTATAAAGACAAGACTCTTCTGTTTGGTCCTTAAAGCTCTTTCCTATCTGGCTCCATTCTCTCTTTCTACCTCATTATTCCCCCCCATATACTCTGTGTACCAGACTGGCCTTTTGCTGTGTTCAGTTTTCCACCCCCAACTTCTGTACAGGATCCCCTGGATTCCCTCTCCTCACCTCTCATGATTCCTAGCCCCCTACAACATTCAGTTCAGAAGCCAGTTCCTAAAAGAGATTTTTGCTGGTTCCTCCAATTGTTAGTTCTCTAGCTTCTCCCCCAAAAAATAAAAACTAGAAGGAAAAAAACCCAGGTTTTTTTTCTTTCTATAAACTTTGTAGTTAGTTACTTATCCATGTACACATTGTCAGCCTCCACTAGAATGCAAGCTTCCTGACGCTAGAGTGTTGTTTTTTGGCCTTTATACTCCAGGTGACATTAAGCTTCTGGGAGGCAGCTAGATAGTGCAGTGCTTCGAATGCAGGGTCTGTAGTCAGGGTAGACTTGAGTTCAAATCTGGTCTCAGGTACTTACTAGCTGTGCTGGTCTCATTTGTCTTAGTTTCCTTAATTGTACAATGGGTATAAGTCTCACCTGCCTCTGAGTTGTGAGGAACAAATAAAGTGCTTTGCCCAGTATCTGGCCCATAAAGGGTGCTTAGTAAATGCTTATTTCCCTACTTCTTACTTATTCTACAAAGTAAGCCCTTTATATACTTTAAAATAAGATCTTAACCATCACAACAATGCAGTGGAGTGTTATTTATTGCCACCAATTTGCAGATAAGTTGATGGCCCAGAGAGATAAGTCATTTGTCTCCTGTCACACAGTTAAGGTATAGGCAGGCTTTCAACTCAGCCCTTTCTGGCTCCAAGACAAGTACTCTTACCTACTTGCTTGCTGCTTCCTCCTGAAGGCCAGGACAAAGGTTTCCTCATCCGTCAACCTTGTACAACCAACTAGGTTTTTCAACAGTTAGGGGCCTCCTGGGTGCCAAGTACTACACAAGGAGCTGGGGACAATAAAGATAAAAACAAACCTGTCCATGTTCTCAAGGAAATCATATTGGTTCATAGATTTGGGGCTGAACGGGTCCTCAGAGGCCACCTCATCCAACTCTTTCATTTTACAGATAAAGAAAATGGGGCCCAGTTAGGATAAGTGATTTGCCTAAGGTCACACGGTCATTAAGTGTCAAAGGTAGGACGATTATTTGTTTGTTTGTTTATTTATAACATTCATTCTCTTAAATTTTGAGTTACAAATTTTCTCTCTCTGGTCTTTCTCTACTCCTGGAGAAGGCAAGCAATATAATTATTATACATGTGAAGTCATGCAAAACATTTCCATATTAGCTGTATTGCAAAAAACCCACAAAAAACACAAACTCAAAAACCAAACCCAAAAGAAAGGAAAAAATAAAGGCACATCTTGGCAATATTGCAGGTTTGGTTCCAGAACAGCATAGTAAAGTGAATCACACAAATTTTTTGGTTTTCCGCTACATATAAAAATTATATTTATACTAAATTGTAATCAATTAAAGTGAGCAATAGCCTTATATCTAAACAAATGTACATCTATACTTTAATTTAGAATATTTTATTGCTAAAAATTAATCATCATCTGATCTTTCAGTGAATCATAATCTTTTTCCTTGTGAGGGTTCCTGCTTCGATGTTAATGGCGGCTGATGAGTAGGGTGGTGGCTGCTGAAGGTTGTGGTGGCTTTGGCAATTTCTTAAAATAAGACAACAATGAAATTTGCTGCATTGATCGACTCTTTCACTTGAACATTTAGAGGCAATTGTAAGGTATTAACTGGTCTAATTTCAATAGTGTTTCATCACAGAGAAGGCCAGAGGAGGGGGAGAGGGAGAGAGAAAGGAGAGATGGAGAGAACAATAGGTTCCCATTCCCCTTTCAGTGGAGCAGTTATAACATACACATTTATTTACTAAGATCTTACATGAGCACAGCCTGTGATGTCCTAAAACAATTACAATAGTTAACATCACTGACCCCAGATCACCATAACAAATATAAAAGCAATGAAAGAGTTTGAAATGTTGCAGGAATTACCAGATACACAATGTGAGTGCATGCTGCTGAAAAATGATGCCAATAGATTTTTTTGATACAGGATTGCCACAAACCTTCAATTTGTAAAAAACACAATATCTGAAAGCACAATAAAGTGAAGTGCAATAAAATGAGTTATGCTTCTATGTTTTAATTTGCACTCAGAGTTCATCAGTTCTCTCCCTGGGGCTGGACAGCATTTTTCATCATGGATCCTTTAGAACTATCTTTTATAATCTTATTGATTAGAATAGCTAAATCTTGCACAGTTGATTATCATTACAATATTGAAGTCATTGTGTACAACGTTCTTTTCATTCTGTTCACTTTGCTTTGTATCAGTTCATATATGTCTTCCCAGATTTTTCTGAAACCATTCCCCTCACTTATAGCACAGTAGTATTCCATCACAATCATATACCACACCTTGTTCAGCCACCCCTCAATTGACATGTTTTCCAATTCTTTGCACAGGTAGAGCAACATTCAGCTATCTGCATCACTCATTTTTGGATTTAACATATATCCACAGTTGATATTATTTAACCATTTCATGTAGGTCTCTCGCAATATCTTTGTATTAAACCGCTGCATCCCAGAGCATATCTAGCACTGCTAGCAAGACAGTTACTTCTTGAGTACTGGTTGAGTTGAACTAATGCAAGAGGCATTATGGTCTAATAGAAAGAGAAGTGGATTAGGAGTCTGAGGCCCCTGGCTCATATCCCACCTTTGCTACTTACTCCCTGCATGATCTTGAGCAAATCACTCCATCTTTTCAGACCTTTGTTTCCACTTCCATAAAATGAGGGAGTTGTGCTAACTGGCTTTTAAGGTGCTTTCTGATCTTACAAATTATGTCAACTGCAACTTTGCCTCAATCAGCCACAGTAACTTCATTAAGATCAAAGTGTGAATGATCCCTAGGCTACCTAACATGAACTTTTAAGTCTTTTCTACTACGGTTTAGTGGAAAGAGTTCTGGATCTGGAACTACAGGACCTCAGTTCAAATCCCTCCTCTGACAATACCTGAGTGACCTTTAGCAAGGCACTTAATATCCTGGGGTCTCAGTTTCCTTAAATGTGAAATGGGGGAAGGTAGACTTCAGGATCCTTTCCAGCTCTAGATATATAATAGTTCTGTTTCTTAGCCTTTCCTACCCCTTCCTTGTGGGACAAGATAGCACTTGATTTAAAATTTTGCCTTATCTAATCCTTGCTCTTATGTTATGTAACTCCATGGGGTGGCAAAATATAGAAATGTCTTAGTACAATCTTGGACATGGTTCTGCTTATATAATTCTGAGAATAAAGCTTAGTCAGGGAGGACTATCTTGTTGGCAGTTAAAGAAAAGAAAAAACAGTTATGGAACCTGAACCTTTGGCTTCAAAATGAAAGTTCATGAGAATAGTCAGTAATGGGGCTATGTACTTTGGGAGGAGGTGTTCATGCTTATGCACAAAGCAACTGAGTTCCAGCATAAATTTTGGATCATGATTGCTCTGAGGACTCAATCATCTCTTGAAAGAAAAAAGATCTCTTTGGTCTCACATCTGCTGAAGCATATTTGGAAGTAATCTCAAATTACAAAAGTTTGGGAAGAAACAATGTAATTCTGATCTTGACATCACAGAGATTTAATCCCCAAGGTAAGTAATAGTGTGGGGGTGGAGAGAGATTGTCACAAACTAACTTTGGACTTCGGATCTTAAATATCGTGTTAGACTTCTATGCATGGAAAAAAACAACTCTAGTGAGAAGTTTTTCCAAAATCAATACTTTAAGTAATTTACATGATACATTGGAATGAATTCCTTAACCCTTTGCAAAGATATGGGTGTGGAACGCTACACTGATATTTTGGTTTCACTGAATTGTTTTTATTCTTTTTTAAAATTTTGTTACAAGGAAGGACTCTGGAGAGAAGGGAGAGGTATATATTCAGAAATTAGTGATACATTGACAAAGATATAAAGTTTTTTTTTAAGGAATGCATTGCTCAGTATGATGCATGGGACAAAAGAAAAAGTTGTAGTTATTTAATAATCCTCTTGACCATTAATCAAAGTTTTAAGGAAGAATATGAAAAACCTAGGTATTTTTACCTGTAGATAAGTAGATACTACTACCTTGGTAAACTCATTTACTTGCATAATTTCTTCCCAATATTTTATGGCATAGATGATGTAAAATTATCTATGGTTTGTATGCACTGGTGGGGGAAAAATCCGCACCAACGATTACAGAATCATAGGAATATAGAGTGGCAGGGGACCTCAGATGATATCTGGATCACAGAGTGGATGGATCTCTCAGAATTTTCTTCAATTTCCCTAAATTCTCTCTTGTGCCAATTATCAAATAATATAGTATTTGCTGTAGTATGTCTGGCAGTTACACATACACTTTATTTATCTATGGCAACAGAAGAGAGAGTATAGCAAGAAAATTTGCACTGTCTGTGAAGTCAAAAGACCCGGGGGTCCAACTTTCCTCTGATGCTTTCCTACCTTTGTGACCTCAGGCAAGTCATGTAACCTCATCATGCCTGAAAAGAGATGTAAGGCCTCTGAGGACCCTTCTAGCTCTAGACCTGTAAGAGGTACTTACTATTCCATCCCTACTCATATATTTCACTGAGTGACCTAGGTGTCTGACGCTGATTTACTCAAACTCTGTCAAATCATGCCCATCTAAAGTGCACTCCATGGGTCCGGGGCAGCCTATTGTGCTCACGGTAAGGAGACCAAGGATTTTTACATAGTTATTTTTTTTTGCAACATCCACTGACTCTCAGGAAGTCAGGCTGAGGTAACTGCCAAGAACACACTTGGATGAAATTGACGTCCCTTTGAAGCAGAGGCAACACAGCGGAGCTGAAGCAGCACAAGGGCGCGTTCTAGACCTGGCCTTAGAAAGATCCGAGTCTCAATCTTGCCTCTGACTTGTCTGACCGGGAGCTATTCAGCGATTCAGTCACTCTCAGCCTTAGTTTTCTTATCTTTAAAATGAGAATAGGAGAAGCACACTTACTTCGCAGGGCTGAACGAGATCCTTTGCAAACCTTAGGGTGATATATAAATTATTA
The DNA here is from genome assembly GCA_011680675.1 of Gymnobelideus leadbeateri. NCBI lineage: Eukaryota > Metazoa > Chordata > Mammalia > Diprotodontia > Petauridae > Gymnobelideus > Gymnobelideus leadbeateri. The sequence goes on along the minus strand of WOXC01006026.1, from coordinate 120,195 downwards.
CTGTGGAAGAAAACAACGTAAGTGGAAACGACCTCTAATTTCATGGATATCCGGAGCTTCTGGAAAGGATTTCCTCTAGCAACGCACAGGGGCAGCTCCTCAGCATTTCTTGGTTTTAGGGAGTTGTCCAGAATGGAGGGGGAGGGAAGGAGAGGAGAAGAAAGAAGAGGGGAGGGAGGAAAGGGGGATGGGTTAGGAAGTACTTATACTCAGTCTCTTTGCCGGGCACCTCACTAGAGCCGAGTAACGGCAACGGGCTTCACTTTCGCCACTGCGCAGGCGCCCCGGTCCCCCCACTCCGCGCAGCCTAGGCATTATATGCAGTAAGCCTCTCGGGTAACCAGGGCACTGCCCCTCCCAGCAGGAGGGGCTCCCGGGCCTCGGGAGGTCATCTATGGCTCTCAAAGGGGTCCGGGTGCTCGAGCTGGTCGGCCTGGCCCCAGGCCCCCACTGCGGCATGATCCTCGCCGATTTCGGGGCCCAGGTGCTGCGAGTGGACCGGCTGGGCCACCAGGGCCCTAAGTGGATGGCCCGAGGGAAGCGATCCTTGCTCTTGGACTTGAAGCAGCCCCAGGGGGCGGCCGTGATGCGCAGGCTCTGCCGCCAGATGGACGTGCTGGTGGAGTGCTTCCGGCAGGGTGAGCGCGAGAACGGTCCTCCTCCCCCCGCCCTGCTCCCTCTCTCCAGCGCCACCCCTGTCTTCGGCCTCACTCCTCCCACTCCCACTCCCCTTCTTCCTGAGGCTCTCTTGCCTCCGCTTCTTGGGTCACCTTCCTGCACCTCCCTCCCACCTCAGTCCATAGGGCTGAGCTAAACTTGATAAACATCAATAACTAGTTTTTCATAGATTCTTAAAGTAGTTAAGCAAAAAATGACTTTAGGGGCTGCTAGGTGTAGAGTACGGGCCCTGTAGTCAGGAGGACCTGAGTTAAATCCAGCCTCAGACAATTGACCTTGGGCAAATCACTTAATCCCAATTTCCTTGCCTTCCCCCTCCAAAAAAAAAGTAAAAAAAATGACTTTAAGTGTTTACATTTTACTTAGGTATCATGGAGAAATTTGGACTTGGTCCAGAGGTTCTGCAAAAGGACAATCCAAGGCTTATCTATGCCAGATTGACTGGATTTGGTCAATCGGGAAGTTTGTCAAAAGTAGCAGGTCATGATATCAATTTTCTTGCCTTGTCAGGTAGGTTGGGGAATATTCTTTTTTTTTTTTTTTTTACATTTTATTTACAGCCACTCCACTTGTGGTCTATGGTTTAGTTCATTTCAACAAGAAATTAGAAATATGATCAAGTATCAAATCTTGGACAGCCTTAATTAGAGAGATATTTGCTTAGTCTGGGAGATTGATTTGACTTGTGAGATGACTAATTCTAAACTTTTCTGTACGCTCCTTGAGCCCTTTATAGTTTGCCATTGTTTTTTTGTCCACATGATTACCCTGTTGGTAAGCATTGTAGGGCATGAAATGGACACAATAGGCTTTCCTAATTTCATCATTTTGACAATTACTACCCTTAAATAAGAGTGAGTACTGACCAAAGGAACTCTTGCATTCCCTATGATATCATATTGAAGTGTTCTGTATTTAAGAGCCTGCATGCTATAATGTAATGGAAAGCATTGCTTCTGGACTTGGGGTCAGGAGGGTTGAGTTTAAATTCCAGCTCCAGCACTTATTAATAATGTGACCACTGGCAAGTCATTTAACCAATTTGGACTTCCTCAGCTTTCTTATTTAGAACAAGGATAATGATACTTATGCTGCTTGTCTTTTTGTAAGAAATAGTGTGAAAACATACTTGTCTTAATATAAAAAAGTGCTCTATAGAGCACAAGATACTATGTTAATGTGAACTATTATCACTCAGAAAAAAGAATATTCTTCCCCCACATGCAGTTTTCACATTTACTTTTACATTTGATCATTTTACCCCATTTTGTCTCTCCCCATCTCCTCTCATCATATTCCCTTCTCAACTCTTAATTTCAACTTTTAAGTATCATCCCTTCCGATTAAATTGCCCTCTATCTATGTATACCTGTCAACATATATATATATATATATATATATATATATACACACATATATATTCACATATGTATTCATACGCCTTCTATTCCCTTCAACTATTTTCATACTGAGAAAAGTTTCATCAGTTACAATTATCGTTTTTCCATGTAGAAGTGCAAATAGTTCAACTTTGATGAGTTCCTTATGATTTCTTTTCCCTGTTTACCTTCTCATGCTTCCCTTGCTTCTTGTATCTGAATGTCAAATTTTCTATTCAACTCTGGTTTTTTCTTCAAGAATACTTGAAAGTCCTCTGTTCCACTGAATGACCATATTTTCCCCTGAAATATGATACTCAATTTTGCTGGGTAGGTGATTCTTGGTTTTAATCTCAGCTCCTTTGACCTCCAGAATATTGTATTCCAGGCCCTTCGATCCCTCAGTGTTGAAGCTGCCAGATTCTGTGTTATTCTGATTGTGTTTCCACAATATTAAAATTCTTTCTTCCTGGCTGCTTGTAATATTCTCTCCTTGATCTGGGAATTTTGGAACCTGGCTATAACATTCCTAGGAGTTTTCTTTTTGGGATCTCTTTTAGGAGGTGATTGGTAGATTCTTTCAACCTCTATTTTGCCCTCTGGTTCTAAAGCATCAGTGCAGTTTTCCTTGAGAATTTCTTGAAGGATGAATTCTAGGTTCTTTCTTTGATCATGGCTTTCAGGTAGTCCAATAATTTTTAAATTATCTCTCCTGGATCTATTTTCCACGTCAGTGGTTTTTCCCATGAGATATTTCACATTGCCTTCCATTCTTTCATTTGTTTGGATCTGTTTAACAGTGTCTTGCTTTCTCATAAATTCACTAGCTTCCATTTGCTCTAATCTAATTCTGAATAAATGATTCTGCTCAGTGAGCTTTTGAGATTCTTTTTCCATCTGGCAAATTTGCCTTTTTAAGGCATTATTCTCCTCATTGCCTTTTTTGAGCCTCTTTTGCCATTTGAGTTAGTCTATTTTTTAAGGTGTGGTTTTCCTCAGTCAGGCTGTTGACTCTCATTTCATAATTTTCTTGCATCATTCTCATTTCCCTTACCAATTTTTCCTCTGCTTCTCTTATCTGCTTCTTAAGGTCCTCTATGGCCTGTAACCCGCTCTTATTTTCATTTGGGGCTTTTGGTGCAGGAGTTCTGACCTCCCAGTCCTCCTCTTGTTCCATGCTTTGATCCTCTTTGCCCCCAAAATAGGAGTCTAATGTTGCATTTTTCTGTTTATTTTGTTTCCTTTGCCTAAGCATGTTGCCGCTCAATTGCTTGACTTTTGGGCTTGTTGCCACAGTAGGACTCTGCCACCAGACAGGGGAGCTTCTGTCCCAAATGCTGGGATTTTCTCAGCTGCCTGAGGTATTAGTTGGGTGCCTCGACACACTCTGGCAAGTTGGTCACACACCCCAAGACCTCCACCCCAGACCGCAACCCGGATCCAAGAAGGTTAAAGCAGGAGCAATTTTCCCCCCAGACTGGTCGCGGGTCCCCCTACAGTCTGCAGGCAAGGAGCTAAAGCTGTCTCATCGGCTTCTTGCCCTAGGGGCAAAAGATGATGTACTCTCCCAACTAGTGGGTCCCAAAGTTGATACTTCACTATCCTCTCACTTTGTCCTTGGCATCTATGTGTTGATAATTCTGGAAACGCCACAGTTGTTGGTGTTCTTCCAGCTGTCTGCTTGTCAGGCCGCCCTGGGGCTAAAACCTCTGGCTCACACAGGCCTTGGTTCCCAGAGCACTCCCTGGCTGTCCTCAGTGGGAGGTTAGCTTCTCTGTGTCATTTTGTGGGTTCTGTAGCTCCAGAGTTTGTTCGGAAGCTCCTTTTACATGGATTGGTGAAGGTAGAGGCTGGAGCCCCACGGAAGTGCTGTTTCTACTCTGCCATCTTGACTCTGCCAGCCCAAAGAACTTTTAAGACTGTAAATTGTAGAATATTTGAAGGTTTGCATTGGCAGAAAGAATTTCCCCACCCAGAGTGTCCTATATCAGTGAACTCCATCCCCTGTCCTTATGTATTCTTGAAGAAATACTTTATTTAACCCACATGTACAAAAATATTTATAGCAGCTCTTTTTGTGGTGGCCAGGAACTGGAAATTGAGGGGATGTCCATCAATTGCGGAATGACTGAACAAGGTGTTGTATATGAATGTAATGGAATACAATTGTGCTATAAGAAATTATGAACAGGCAGACTTCAGAGAAATCTGGAAAGATTTATATGAACTGTTGCTGAGTGAAGTGAGCAGAACCAGGAGAACATTGTACACTTTAACAGCCACAGTGTACGATGACTGATTTTGATAGACTTAGCCCTTCTCAGCAATGCAAGGACCTAAGACAAATCTAAGGGACTCACAATGTAAGGTGCCATCCACATCCAGAGAAGCAACTATGGAGTTGGAATACAGAGTAAGGTATACTATTTTCTTTTTTTTTCTTTCTCATGGTTTCTTCTATTCATTATAATTTTTCTGTGCAACATGAATAATATGAAAATGTGTTAAAATACTTTATTTTACTTTCTGTTATAAGTAGTAGGATATTATCTCTTTGCAAAAATTCTCTCTTTCCAAAGCCTTATTACATAGAGATGATTTAAGGTCTTTTTGATGACTGTACTTTGGAATACAAGTTGTGTCTGCCATGTTCTACCAAGCCATAAAGGTTTCATATGTAGGCTTAATTCAAACTTGTGTCTGCTGTCCAAAGACCAGCCCACAGAGTCTCAGAAATTATTAGCCAGCACTCAGTCTCTTTGTTGAGTGTAAAGAAATGGCCACTCATGGCAGCATGATTTGTAGAGCATAATGTTAATTTTTTAAAATAATATTTTATTTTTTTCTCCTCTATTACATGTAAAAATAATTTTAACTTTTACAAAAAGTTTTGAGGGGCAGCTAGGTGGCGTAGTGAATAGAGCACTGGCCCCATAGTCAGGAGGACCTGAGTTCAAATCCGGTCTCAGATACTTAACACAAAAACTGTGACCTTGGGCAAGTCACTTAACCCCAATTGCCCTCCAAAAAGCAAAAAAAAAACAAAACAAAAGTTTTGAGTTCTAAATTCTATCCCTCCCTTCTTCTCTTCCCCTTCCCCAAGACAGCAATCTGATATAGGTTATACATGTGCAATCATGTAAAACATTTCCATATTAGTCACTTTGTTCAAGGAAACTTGAACAACAGCAACAAAAGGAAGTGAAAAGTAGTATGCTTCAGTCTGTATTCAGATAACAATTCTTTCTCTGGAGGCGAATATCCCTTTTCATCATGAGCCCTTTGGGGTTGTCTCAGATCAGTTCTTCATTGTGCAGTGTACTATTTCTTCATGCAGTATTCTCTTGGTTCTGCTCATTTCACTTTGTATAAGTTCATGAAAGTCTTTCCAAATTTTTTTGAAATCATCCTGCTTTGTCATGTATTGTAGCACGATAGTATTCCATTATAATGATATACCACAACTTATTCAGCCATTCCCCAATTGATGGGCATCCCCTCAATTTCCTAGCCTTAGCCACCACAAAAAGAGGTGCTATAAATATTTTTGCATAGTTTTTTTTCTCTCTTTTTAAAATCTCTTTGGGATACAGGTCTAACAGTGGTATTGCTGAATCAAAGGGTATGCATTGTTTTTTAGCCTTTGGGCACATTCCAAATTCAACTCCACAATCTTGGATTAATTCACAACTTCACCAACTGTGCATTTGTGTCTCAATTTTCCCACATCCTCTCCAATATTTATCATTTTCCTTTTTTTTTTTCATACATAATGTCACTTTTGAAAGATTCCGGAGGAAGATATTGGAAGACTTTAAACAGCATTGTTTCATGAGTAGAGAAAGCTGTCGAAGAGAAAATAAATCCACTGAGAATTCAACAGAGTATTCAGCTAAAAATCTTCCAATATTACAACGATTTATAATTTCATTGGTGTGGTATTTATTAGGGATATTGAATTTTTTTCACACAACCCCTCTGTGACTTAATGGATAATCTTTGAGAATTGCAGATGCTTAAAAATTTATCAATTTTTTGTTATGTGTTCCAGTTAGCTAAGGTAGTTCTCAGAAATGCATAGGCTGGCATTAGGCCTCTGTACTGAAAGCATTTCCAGTTCAACTAGCACCTGCCAGAATTTGTATTATGCTGGCATAATTCTTGAGAGCCTAGTGTATCTCTCACTGTGATGAGTACTGTAATGTACTGTGATGAGTTATTGGAGTAGGACTTTTAATGAAAAAAGGTAATCTTGGAATAATCACAACTACAAGTATACTTAAAGCCAATGAGAAAATATGTCATAGTGTATAGCATATTGCCAATGATGACAAGTAGAATAGAAAACATTATTGAGGTTACAGATGATGAAAAAAGGAAGTGGGCCCATCATATAAGAGTGAAGGATCGCAGTGGGACACTATGAGTGTCTTCCAATTGTCCATGAAGTATTAAATGAATTAAAGAAGTCTGATCTTGCTTTGGTTCATCACTCTAGAGGGGGGAAGGGAAGGAAACAAACATTTATTAAATGACTACTCTGTGCTAAGTGCTTAATATCTCACTTGATCCTCATAACAACCCTGTGAGGTAAGTACTATTTTCATCTCCACTTGACAGTTGAGAAAACAGGTATATGGAGGCCACATGGCCAAAAATCGCACAGAAGAAGTAGGGTTGTGAGTAATACCAGAGGAAAGAATCCCTGAACCTGTAAAATCATGGATTTGTCAAGATTACTATAATTGATCCTAGCCAGGATGGGCTGAGAAGTGAGGCTTTATCAAAGAAAAGGAGATTTTCATACTATCCTATGGAATCTATGAGATAGTAATATTCATTAAGGTCCTGAACTCTGAGTAAAAAAAAGCACAGTAACACAAGCAATTGGATTCGAATTTGAGAAAACAGGTTGGTTTATAAGAAATGTCTTTATAAATGTAGGAAAGAAAAAGAAAAAGCTTTCCTCTGAATTTAAAAAAATATTTTTTAGAGACTAAAATACTTTGGATTAAAAAAAAAAACTCAAGTTTTAATTAAAAATGGGTTTTAGGGGTGGCTAGGTGGCGCAGTGAGTAAGAGCCCTGGTCTCGGAGTTGGGATCGAGACCGGCCTCGGAAAATGAGCACCCACACATAAATAATGACTGGCCGTGTAACCTTGAGCAAGTTACTTAACCCCAATTGCTTTTTTAAAAAAAGGGTTTTATATTCATAGGGTAATTAATGTCAGTCTCTTATTTTCTTTTTAAATTTGTAGGTGTGCTGTCGCAATTAGGCAGGAGCAGTGAGACTCCTTATGCACCACTAAATCTTCTGGCTGATTTTGGTGGTGGTGCTTTGACATGTGCATTAGGCATTGTGTTGGCTCTTTATGAACGTACACAGTCTGGCAAAGGTCAGATCATTGATGCAAGTATGGTAAGTTTCCATCACTGAAAGCAAAATACCTGCCAGTTTTTACCAAGTGCATTTTTTGACATTTGAAGCAACATTCACATTTCTAGGGAAATTACTTTTTCAAGATAGCCTCATATAATTTGTTATACAACCTAAATTTATCCTGGTTAACATTCTAACCATTTGATTCCCCTCATTTATACCTAGCACTTAAGTACTTTTTCCCCCTTCTTATCATCAGATTGTACTATAAGGTTTCCAACTTCTAAATTAAGTTAAAATCATACTTTCCCTCAGAAAGTGCTTCTTGGCAAATTAAAGGAAAAGAGAGTATTTATTTAACCAAATCACAACAGATTCAGGTTCTCCCACTAACCCACTGGAAACATGAACTTTTATTTCATATGTTTCTAGTCTAGATAATTGTTATACAATATTTTAATGTACTAATGTACAGAAATCTCTTTATCTCTTGTTTTAAACTCCTGCTATTTTCTGCTTTAAAGTGGTTTTTAAAGTCACTGTGACAAAAGGTGTAGTTCTTTAAGATAAGCAAATTGCAAAATGATGAAGGGAAAGTGCAAATATTAATGAAGGTTAAGTATTTGATGCAAATTAGGTATCATAACAATTAGCTTCAAATGGAAAATAGCAATGGTTAAGAAACCATTTTTTTTTCTAATTGGAGGAAGGAAGTCAACCTGCTTACTTTATTGGCATATTAGGATGCCAAGACCATCTTAGTCCAGCTTCTCATCAGTTGCTTGTTGAAAAATCTACCTTTTCTTTTTGCTTTGCCATAAGATGGTTGGCATGCAAAGAGTAGAGAGAAATCATCGTGGAAGCTTCCTAGTCTCTAAGAAATGTTGGCAAGGCTGAGTAAGGTTGTTCTGTGTATTAGCTAACAAGCAGTTAAAGGTATGTTCAGTGGGAGAGAGCTTAAAGGCTGAGGGAAGCTTTTTTTTTTTTAACGGAAAATTGTCTTGAAACTGTAAAGCTTATCTGCCTCATGGATAAAACCCTAGAGCCCTTTTTCAAGTTAAATCACTTTTATATGGCTCCTTTCCTGCCAACGAACCCTTCCTTGTAGCAAAGAAAAAATATTTTAAATCACACAAGTGACTCTGTCCATCAGTATATGCAACATTGTACACACCTTGACCACCACTGCCACAGAAAGGGAATTACATTTAGCCATTCTCTATGATAAAGATTTGTCATTACAATTACTTAGTTCTTTTCTTTGTAATAATTCTTTTCATTTCTATTGCTACAATCCTTTTTCATGGGAGCAACCTATGAAACAAAGAAAAATACAAAATGGGACTGACTCTATTCCCTTTCTGCTTTGACAAGTGACTAAGTGCTAAGAATTCCAGAGCTTTTTAGACTTTTCTAGAAATATTAATCTAACTGTTGGCATTCGTGGCGCAATAGAAAAGTGTTAGATCTGATGTCAGAGGACCTTTATTTGAATCCCAGCTCTGCCCTGTGCTATGTATGTGATGCCTGGCCTTCACTTCACTTTTTTGGCCCATGTCTTCCTCATCTATGAAGTGAGAGAGTTGAACCTGATCTCTAAGAATCCACTCAGCGTCAGATCTGTAATCCTAAGAGGTGATTACTTGAATCTGTTGGAGGGAATGAAACAATCAAAGGAGAGAATCCTGAGAACAGAACCTTGGAGAATGCCTGGTTCATGTCAAGGAGGAGGTTAAAAAAACAGTGAAGGAGACAAAGAAGGAAGGTTAAAAACAAACTGGAGATGGATGAGAACATGTCACAGAATCCAAAGGAGTAGAGATCACCAACAATAACAACTGATATTTATCTAATACTTTAAGGATAACAAAGCATTTTAAAAATATATCGTCTCATATGACTCACAGCTCTGCAAAGTCAGCACTGTGAATAATTCTTATTTTATATATCAATTAAATTATTTGCTTAAGGTCACAAAGCAAATAAATGTCAGAAACTGGATTTGAACTCTAGTGTTCCTAACTCCATAATGCCACAAATGAAGTAAGCAGACAAAAGTAGGTGAGGACTTGGAAAAGACTATTTAATTTGGCAATTAGGTCATTGTTCATCTTTGAGAGAGTAGTTTCAGTAGAATGTCAGGGACTGAAACCAGATGGCAAGAGGTTGAGGAGTGAGTGGGTATGAGGTAGTGGAGGTAATAAGTACATATTTCTTTGCTAAGAAGTTTGGCTAGCAGCAAAAGGGAGGGGAGATGTGAAATTGTAGTTGTGGAGTCTGGGAGAGTTTAGGAAGGTTTTTTTGTTTGTTTGCTTGTTTTTTAGCGTAGGAGCAGGCAAAGAAGAAGAATGAAAGATAACAGAGAGGGGGATAATCAGTAGAGGAAAGGCCCCCATAGGAGGAGGGATGAAATGTGATCATTGGCACAGGTGTTAACCTTTGTAAGGAGAAACACTTCCTCTGAGAGAGGATGAGTGAAGAAATGGAGAAGTTTGAGGTGTGGAAGAAGATTGTTGAAAGAATGCGTTTGGATAGTCTTGAATAAAGTAGGATGCAAATTATCTGCTGAGAATATGGACTGATTTACTCTAATTGATTATCCATTGTTGGTATGAAGCTTCTCAGAGTGGCTGTATTGTAGGAACACCAAGAAATTTATTATAAGATTTCTGGAAAATTCAGGGACTGAAGTCATAACAGCTAAAAGCATAAAGAGATGTTCAGGTTGCCTATAGACAACTCTTGGGGATTTGGGGCCAGGCAATATTCCTCTCCAGTGAAATAATTCCCTGGTGGACTAACCACACCTTCGATTCATTAAGGAGGCATTTTGCATGAGAAATAGGGTGGTGAAGTACATAGGCCCTTTGCTTCAGAGTTAAGACCAAGGTTTGAATCATGCTTCCAGTATGTACTAACTATGGAACTTTGGCCAAGTCACTTAATCCTTCTCAGCCTCGGTGTTTTCATCTGTAAAATAAGGGGCTATACTTCACTGCTATGCTCCTTTGAGGCTTTAAATTTAAGTTCCCTTAAAAAATGAATCCTGTTTTTCTAATGTGGAAAGTTTCTATACCAACTCTTAGGAACAACACCACCAACAAAAACCTACTGAAGCTAATTGAGTTCTTTACTATGTGAACAATCTGTATCAACTATTTCATTTGTAAACCAAATGACATTTATTCTGCTTCTTTCCAGGTGGAAGGAACAGCATATCTCAGTTCTTTTCTGTGGCATTCACAAAATGCAGGACTGTGGGCCCAGCCTCGAGGACAGAATATGTTAGATAGTGGAGCGCCTTTCTATGAAACGTACAGGACTTCAGATGGGAAATTTATGGCTGTTGGTGCCATTGAACCTAAGTTCTATGCTCTGCTGATTAAGGGTAACAAGTGTTTGGAAGCCCCTGCTTGTTTGTCTGTTTTCATAAATGTTTTTGTCTCTGATTATTTGGGTGACCCTTTGAAATTTAAAATGTTGCTTTCCTATGAGTTTGTTCTGAGTAAACAACATATATTATAATTTACTTTAACATTAAATATTACAGATTATGTTTTTCCCAATTAAAAAATTCACATTTGGTTCTTGCAATCTTTTTGAATTTTAAAGGACATGTGGGTTAATATTAAGACTTTTTAAGTACTTAAAATCTCCTTCACTCAGTTCAGCTCAGCCATACATTTATTACTTTTTTCATTGCTAATGCAGCAGGGTAGAAATATAAGCTTATCATGTGAATTTTCATCCCCAGTACATGCCAGTATTCTTGCTTTGTAAGTGATCGACTTCTTCAAATACCTTTAAACAATTGCTGATTTTATTTGAATGAGTACCCACTTTACCAACACATATCCAAACTCTTTCTAACGTATGAGTTGCTGTGACCAAAAGGAAAATCATCACCTAGCAAGCAAGGTTTTGGTGATCAGCCTACCTGAATTTAGCTGGGCTGCCACTCTGATAATGGGCACACAGCTTGTCACTTCATGCTAGGACTTGCCAGGAATTATACTCTGCTGTCATTGGAATAGTACTGTAGTGGATGAAGTCATCTACTCAAACTTGAATATTTCCTATTCTTTGATTGACCCCTGGAAGTATTTGTAAGTTTGGTGGTTCATCAATTTATAATCACATGTAGAATTCCAATTACAGGGTTTTAGTAATGGTACATGTCATTGTAGACTTCTTGCAGTTCTTAACAAGTTTCCCATTTCTTTATATTAGTAATCCTGCTCCTCAAAATTTGCTTGCTAGCTGAATAACTGTGCCAAAGGTTATTTCATTCATATGTATTAGAATTTTTCTAAGTTAAATCTTATTTCAGAGATAGATCCATTATGATATGTTTAAAAGGACTACATACTATAGTATGAGCAAGATAAGCTCTTTTTAGCATAATATATTTAGCTATTTTAAATTTATGGCTTTAATATTACATGACATTGGGCAAGTTAAGTGGCACAGTGTATAGATCGCCAGGCCTGTAGTCAGGAAGACTTAAATTCAAATCTAGTCTCAAATTCTAACTAGCTGTGTGACCCTGGGCCAGTCACTTATCCATGTTTGCCTCAGTTAGCTCATCTGTAAAACGAGCTGGAGAAGGAAATGGCAAACCACACTAGTATCTCTGCCAAGAAAACCCCAAGTGGGGTCACAGAGTCGGACACAACGAAAACAATTGAATGACAATGACAACAGCAGTAACAACATTAACTCTTTTTAAAAGTAGATTCTATGAATCAAAAGTTATTAGCTTGTAATCTGGATGCCAGGACCATAAAAATACTTTAGAACAGTTTGACCAACTTCTAGGTGAAAAATAAAAAAAATGACTATAGTAAATGGTCTAAACCATATGGAGTACTTTTCAGCAAAAACACAGAACTGGAAATAGATTATCTTCATTTTAAATTCTAGGCCTAAACTACATTCTGTGACATACTTTGGATCCAAATGAATATTCAAAAGCCTTGTTATACAGTATAGCCACCATGGCTCTATAATTATAATTAATCTGTATGTATGTGTTTAGTGTTCATTTGGCTCCAAAGTGTGCAGTAGGATGCATTTATTTCTTTCTTTTAAGTCTTGATAAATGGTTGTCTAGCAGAAAAAAAAAATTCTTTCCATTAATAGTTTTCTGAGAAATATTTTTAATTTGAATTTTCATGAATATTCATTTCAAAATTAAATCTTTGTTAATACCATGGAGGGAAGAGATGTCTATATATCTATATCTGTATCTATCTATCCATTGGTCTATCACCAAAATTCCTCCCCTAGCCCCTTCTCAGAGAGCCATCTCTCTTTTTTTTTTTTTAAAAGCAATTGGGGTTAAGTAACTTGCTCAAGGTTACACGGCTAGTCATTATTTATGTGTGGGTGCTCATTTTCTGAGGCTGGATCTGATCTCGGGTCATCCCAACTCCGAGGCCGGCGCTCTTACTCACTGCGCCACCTAGCCGCCCCTTTAGGGCAATTGTTAAGTAACTTGCCCAAGGTTACACGGCTAGGTTTTTGTTTGTGCGGATTAAGTGTCGGAGGCCGGCTCCGAACTCAGGTCCTTCTGATTCCAGGGCCGGCGCTCTATTCACTGTGCCACCTAGTCGCCCCAGAGAGCCATCTCTTATAACAAAGAAATTTAGAAAAATGAAAGAAGAAAAAAAACCAGCAAAACCAATCAATACATCAAAAAAACCCACCTGATAATATATGCAGTGTTTCACACCCATGGCTACCACCATCCCTCCCATACATAGCCCTCCGCCTTTAAAAAGAGCAAGGTGAAGGTGGGGATAGGTGGTATCTACTCATATCTCCTCTTCGGAGCAGACTTTTTCTTTGTAGCTTTTCAGCATTCATTTTTGATAATTTTGTGGTGGTTCTTTTTGTTTACATTATTGTCATTCTTGTCCCTTCTTCACTTGCCATTACTTCATATAATTTTTTCTATTTTTTTTTATAGTAGTCATCATTTCCTATACATGAAATTCTTGGACAGTAATTTGCTCCGCCATTCCGCAATGGATGGAAATCTGCTTTGTTTCCGTTTCTTTGCTACCACAAAAAGAATGTTGCTATAAATATTAAATCATGTAGTTTTAGTTAAAATGTCAAATTGCAAGTAATAACTTTAGAAAATTTTATATTTAGAGAATTTATAACCACAGAGAATTTATAACCATAGAGAATTTACAACTAGAGAATTATCCTATTATAAACAAATTTTCTTTGAAATTAATCCCAAGGATAACATTTTACTTCTGCAAACAAAGAGAAAAGTAAGGCTAGACTAGCTGAACACTGTTCTTTTAAACAACATGTAATCTTAAAATGTATACTGTTGGCTCTCTTGTCATATACTATATTCTCCTGACCCACTTGAGATAGTACATTTTGAATCTTTATTGGGGTGGGGCTCACAATCCATTTCCGGGAATAGTATGACTTAAGCACTACCAAAGCATAGTCATTAAACAAAAATGTCTTATTTTCTCTTATCAGGACTGGGATTAAATTGTGATGAACTTCCAGATCAGTTAAGTATTTCTGATTGGAAAGAAATGAAAAAGAAATTCGCAGATATATTTGCAAAGAAGACACAGGCAGAATGGTGTGAGATCTTTGATGGCATAGATGCATGTGTGACTCCAGTTCTGAGTTTGGAGGAGGCTGCTCTTAGTGAACATAACCGAGAACGGGGCTCTTTTATCACTGATGATGATGATAACGTGAGCCCCAGACCTGCTCCTTTGCTTTCAAGAACACCAGCTGTTCCCTCTACCAAAGGGAATCTACTGGAAGGAGAAGACACTGAAGAGATACTTCAAGAATTTGGATTTAGCAAGGAGGAGATTCATCAGCTTAATTTGGACAAAATTATTGAAACAAGTGAACTCAAAGCGAATCTATAATCTCATAATTATAGTTTAGTAGGTTTGAAGAATAAATTTATGATACAGGATGATGATAAGCACTTTACATGTGGAGATAGGAAATTATGTTGCATTTGTTGGGATATCTTATTTTGGTTGCACAGTTATGACAGAATTCACTACAGATTTTTCCATGGAGACTTCTGGCTTAAGAATGCTGTATTTTTAGGATAATACTCACAATAGATGTTTGTGTATGAAAGATGCCTTTTAACTCAACTTTTGAATATATTTGTTAATTTGTGAACATGAAAGTGCTTTTAATGTTTCCAAATGAATTAAAAGAAGTCATTTTGTAAAATGTAAAAATCTCATTTAATAAAATTCAGTGATGAATTAAGACAAAGATAGAAGAAACCTCTAGAGAGTAGTCCCAGTAGCCCCTATGCAGTCTGTTTTTCATCTGGGGCACCCTTCTTCTTTTAGAAGTAACTGAACCAAAAAAAAATAGTAATACCTACTGCATGAGTTTGGAAAAAAGAATTCACAGGCTTTCCTTAGCTCCCACCATCAGACCCTACCAGCCTGCCTAGTATATAAACAGAGCCACCTAACACCCTTCAGGACACTTCTCCACTACAACCTCCACTGATTCCTTCAAGAGCGATGAAAATATTCCTTTCTGTTGCCTCTTTGTATCTCTGACTGTTGAACCCACCCTTTCTTACCTTCCCTCTCCCCACCCTGACATCTACTTTTCCTTTTTTTTTTTTTTTTGGCTGCTCTTCCAACTTCCCCACTGATCTCTATTCAGTAAAGGCTGTAAACACTATTGAACCATACTCGATCTTATGGGATGTCTGTCTTGAATTGGAAAAAAGCCCTAAGCTGCAGACTGATGGTGTTCATGTCATGAGAAAAACTTTTGGAGGAAGCACTTCACAAGACAGGAAAGTTTAGTTCTCCAGCCATAATTCAAAGGTTGTCATGAGGATTGTAGGAGAAGGTGATTGACTTAAGGGAGCACATCTAGTTTATTTTTATTGCATTATAAAAATGATATTTTTATAATGCAATAAAATAATATTGTTATTTTTATTGCTAATTAACTATATTGACCTTTGTTGTTAGAAAGGGAACGTACCTGAGAAACCAGCTTTCCAATGTTTCCCCAACATTTAGCCAATTTAGTGACTAACTTTGAAGTCTATAGTTGGGAAAACTAATCCACTGTTTGGTTTTTTAAAGGCCGTTTAGCACAAAGACAGCACAAGCAGAAATTTGGGGGTGAGGCCAGGGGAGATTTAGGAGTTTTGAGTAACATTTTTCTTTTTTTAAGTTGGGAAATGACTATAGGGAAATTAAAAGAAAACTTTTCTCAGACTGTTCAAAAAATTCCAAGGAGCCAGAGGGAGCTCGTTGCTGCTAATCTCCGTCATGCTTCCCCACTCCCCCTCCCTTCTTCCTTGATCATAACTTGTGATCTTGGAGGCATGAAAGAATTTGAGCCCTTCCCCCATCCTGAGCATCTCCTCCTCCTCCTTTCTAGCCCTCCAGGGTCCATGTCGAAAAGAGTCCGTTGTGCAAAACTTTGAGCTACTTGCAGGAGGTGGTGGTATCGTAGGGAGGTGCTTTATTCAACAGGCATGAGTGGCAGCAGTGGACAGAATGGGATTCAGAAGTACACGTCCCTCACTAAATTTGGCCTCTTTGGCCAGACTGAACCCCCTAGAAGGCCTACAGGCAGACTCGTCATGCACAGCATGGCTATGTTTGGCAGGGAATTTTGCTATGCTGTGGAAGCTGCTTATGTGACCCCAGTGCTACTGAGTGTGGGCCTGCCCAAACGTCTCTACAGTGTGGTATGGCTCATCAGTCCCATCCTGGGATTCATGCTGCAGCCAGTAGTGGGATCAGCCAGTGACCACTGTAAGTCCAGGTGGGGTAAACGGAGACCCTACATCTTGACGCTGGGCATCATGATGCTGCTGGGTATGGCATTATACCTCAATGGGGATGCTGTCGTTTCAGGTAAGTGAATGCTATGATCTAACCAGGCAAAAATAATGATTGTAAAATGGCCACAGCTGTCTTATGTGGCATTTAAATGGGCCTTAGATCAGAACAGATCATTCTCTCAGGCTGTGAAGAAACTTGTTTGGGATGACAAGTTCTAGAGTTTTGAAAGCTCTGAATATTGTTTAATACATCAGGAAGTTTCCATTTAGAAAATTATGTGGATGAATCCTAAATGGAATTATCAAATGTTTTCCTCTGTCTATTTTCTCTTTATCTCTACACATCTAACCATCTGAATTGAATACATATTTTCAACCAACCATATAGACACAAAGTTAATAGTGATTATCATTTAATTTAGAGACAAGACAACACTAGCACCGTTTCAGCATGTCAATCCAAGGGGAGATTTTTGTAAAATCAAACTTCTGCAATAGGTGTATCTCTTTTGCCCCAATTACTAACCTGCGGCTTGAGAAATACTTTATGAAATGTTTCATACAATGTTAAAATTGGAAGGAAGCTTATGGGTGTAGTCTACCCAACTCACTCTAAAGGGGAGCAGATAGCAACCCAAAGTAGCACAGCCTTGCCCCAGACCATATAAGTCCTAGTTGGCATTACTGAGACTCAGTAGAGGGTAGAAAGTTTCATAAAGGATTGAAAAACTTAAAACAGGACATATTCCATGTGGCTACTCTTTTTGACTGGATGACAGGGAAATGAAGACGGGATGCCTGGTGTGTATTTTAAATGAAAACAAAGTGATGGCAGTCCTAGTTGGTCTGTGTGCAAAACATCCTTTACTGAAAGGAATTGATTGGAGAGATACTCTTGTTTCTTTTTCAGCTGTGATTACTAAGCCAAGCAAAAAACTGACTACCTGGGCAGTAACCATCACCATGGTGGGAGTAGCACTCTTTGACTTTGCAGCTGATTTTATTGATGGTCCCATCAAAGCCTATTTGTTTGATGTGTGCTCCCATCAGGACAAAGAGAGGGGTCTCCATTACCATGCGCTCTTCACAGGTATGGAATGAAAGTGCTTTGCTTTTTTTTTCCTTTTTATTTTGTTATCCCATGCAGGGGAGGAGCTTTGTGGGGAAGGAAGATAAAAAGAGTGCTTGCAATTTTTTTTTTCTTGACTTGGCTCGTCTTTTTGAATGCATAGATCAGTTGATCTGGTGCTGCTATCACGAGGGCCTTGTCTTCAGCTCCATTTTTCTTAAGAAGGTCAGCTTGTGACTGGGGCTGTCAGATTTTCCGGAAGGAGACTTATACATTTCCAATGTGAATAAAAAGCCTTCTGCTTTTTACATGTGTTATGTAAAGATACAGTATTTTCAGATTCCTGTTTGGATGAAGGACATACAAAAATGCCATACCCTAAGGAGAATACAGGCATATATCACCTGCCTTTTTAAGCCAGGGATATTCTCATTTCTTCTGGGAGGTGGGTGTTAGCTTTCCTCTCCTACCCTGCTCAGTGGGTCATGGGAAATGGAACTAAACTATATATAAAAAATAGCAGTCACCTCACTCATCTCAATAATACTGCCTTTGTACTGGACAGTAATTAGGGATGGGGAAGCAAAAACCATTTTGTAAGGTCATGTCCAGTTTCATCTTCAAGGCCTAATAACCCGGGAAGATGTTAAAACATTGACAAGAATTCCAGTACGTACTGATTCTTTGATAGTATTTTTTTTACCAGCCTTTGCTGGCTGGGGAACATGTACCAGTGGTAGGTAATAATGATCAAGAAGCATTTTTTGAAGGGCTTTCTATATGGGGATGGGGTGGGGGTAGTGAAAGTGAGCAGGTCTAGAGGGACCCGGGCAGAAGTAAAAGACAGTTCATGCCTGCAAAGAATTTATAGTCTAGTTGAGATGATTTAATTCAATTAAACAAATGTTTATGAATTGGCTACTTTGTTCCAGGCATTGTGCTGATTTATGACATTCTCACATGGCATAGTCAAATCACACTATTTTGTTATTTGGTCCTCATTTCCAACTCTCTGTGACCCCAATTGGGGTTTTTTTTTTTGGCAAATGTACAGAAGTGGTTTGCCATTTCCTTCTTCAAGCTCATTTTACAGATGAGGAAACTGAGGCAGATAGAGTTAAGTGACTTGCCCAGGGTCACATAGATAGTAAGTGTCTTCAGTCATATTTGAAGTCAGGATCATAAGTCTTCCTGACTCCAAGCCAAGCACTGTATCCACTGCTCCAATAAGGAACTAAATAAATCCTAAAATGATTGATGAAATGAATTGCTCTGTGATTTCATTTGTATGAGTATGCCCTCTACAGACACAGATTATCATATTTTAGTTGACCATTTTAAAATTAGCTAAAAGTTTAATGCCTGGGGGCTAATCTGGTGATCGAAAAGTCATCAATAATTCAGAGCTTTGCCCTAGGATGCTGGGGGAGGAAGGAGACTGCAAAGGCAGCTGACCATGATGTTCCTGGGGCCTAGTCTCCAGGTCTTCTGCCTGATCTGCAAAGGGAAAATAATTAAGCCCTTTGGAGCATGAGAGAAGGTGTAGAGAGAAAAGGGAGATTTCTTGGGGTAGATTCTTGATAAACCCATGTCTAGGGGCCAGAAAGAGAAAGATGATCCAGAAAGGAGACTAAGACTATAAAAATGAGAAAAAAACAGTCTCCAGAAGGAGAGAGTGGTCAGCAAAATCAAATATTGAAGGAAGATGAAGGAGGATGAGAACTGAGAAAAGGTCATTGGATTAAACAGTAAAGAAAGACATCCCTTATAACCTTAGAGAGAGCAGTTTCAGTCTGAAGCCAGATTGAAGGAAGTTAAGAAGAGAGAGAAGGAAAAACAATGAATTCAGATAGTTTTTTTTCTTTTTTATTTCTTTTCGTTTTCAGTTAACATCTATTTATCATCTCATTCCCTATTCCCTACCCCAACTGGACAAAAAAAAAGCAAATTCCCATATTGGCTAGGTACACAAATGTGTGTCTCATTCTGCACCTTAAATCCTCACCTTTCTATCAGGAGGCATATTACAAGTATTACAATATGTTGATTAAATGCCCCATGAAATGATGTTTCTTGTTGCCTTTGTATGAATAATAAAACCAGCTTTCCCAACTACTTTTCTTTGCTTCTCCAAGAAAACCCACAAGCCATCCTTACAGTTAGCTGCAACTTAAATTTTGTCTTCTGGTTTCTGGCTTCTCAGCATAAAGCTGAGAATGTCAGTACTGATTTGTTTTAATTTCAGCAATGAGGAGGTCCACTACATGTTCTCATATTTAGAGTAATAGCCATTAAGTACATGTTTACATGTGGTGTAAAGACTTTATCCAATTTTTTCCGTGCTTCATCCATTTTGCCACCTAGATGCCCCACCTCTACCTTTTTAGCAACCACTTTGCCACTGTCCCTGCAGAAACAGAAAGTGGACTTTTAGAAATGAAGGTCATTTTGTACTTTTTCTTTATTGGTTGTCATGACCAAAGTGTCCAGCCTCTCTGTACTTAGCTAAATTGGACCTTAGTACCAGATAGAGTCCTTTGCTGGCACTGTACTTTAGGCCTTTCCAGCATTATAGAATGTTAGAGTTTGTGCATTGCTAACAAATCCTCTGTGCCATATAAAGCACAATAGTACGTGCCCTTTTGCAGTTTCTAATAAATTATTTTTTTGGCTCATCACACAAGATAGTATAATCCCCATTCAAGTATAATAATGTTTTTACTTAGTCAACTTTATAGCCATTGAATGTATCTTGGTCAGTTATATATAGAAAGATAGAGCATTTATTAAGTGTTTAATATTTGCCAGGCACTGTGTAAAGTACTAGGGGCACAAATATAAGCAAAAAAGACAGTCTCTCCCCTCAAAAAGCTTATAACCAAATAGAGGAAGACAACACACAAAAGGGAGAAAAGTTAGGAAAATGTGGATTTCAGTTTGATTAGAGTTCTTTTACAATTACATACCTCACAAGAACTATATGAACTGATGCAAATGAAGTGAGCTGAACTAGGACTATGAATGATTTGGCTATTCTCAGGATTTCAATGATCCAAGACCATTCCAAAAGACATATGATGAAAAATGCTATCTACCTCCAGAGAAAGAACTGATGGAGTTTGAGTGTAGATCCAAGCATACTATTTCTTTTACTTCCTTTATTTTTAAAAAATTTTTTCAGTCTGTTTTCTCTCACAACATGATTAATATGGAAATAAATTTTGTATTATTGCACATATATCACTGATCTCAAATTTGCTTGCTTTGCTTTTTTAAATTAACAGGCATTTCAATTTATTTTTGTAAGCCATTTGCAGATACAAAGTACTATGCAATATGAATATAAGTGCCACTTCCAAAGAAAGTGTTTTTGTAGTCCATAACCATAGTCATTGAATGCCTGCTTACCTAGATTTTGAAAAGCATGCAAAGAAAAATATAACAAAGGTACTACCTACAAAGTATACACTTAATATGATTTTATCACTCACCCACAAATCTATTCCCTTTGGTTCTTGAAGGAGTCTATAAAAATAATATACTCAATAAAATAGGTAAGATGTTTTGTAAATATAAAATCATAGGTCCTTCTTAACTTTAAAGTAGAAATTTGGGGTGGCTAGGTGGTGCAATGAATAGAGCACTAGCCCTGGAGTCAGGAGGACCTGAGTTCAAATCCAACCTCAGACACTTAATACTTACTAGCCCTGTGACCTTGGGCAAGTCACTTAACCCCAATTTCCCTACCCTCCACACTCCATAAAGAAAAAGAAAAGGTAGAAATTTGCCCATTATATTAAATCACGCTGCCATGTTATTGTCAAAAATTAGCATTCAAAAATCTTTTTTGTATATGTCATCTGGATACATGGTAGGCAGATGTTTTCATTTCATGGGGGAGTTATTAAAATGTCCTTTAATTCAGTGATACAAATTAAGAGGATCGCATTCATTGAAGGGCTGAGAAAATGAAGATAGGCAAGTTAAAAAATTAAGCAATAGGCTCCCACAAAAAAAAAAAGTTAAAATAAAAACTATGACAGTTTGAAAGGGAAGGAAAGGGGAGGGAAAAAAGAATTTGGAACTCAATTTTTAAAAAATGTTAAAAATTGTTTCCACCTGTAATTAAATATTTAAAATAAAGAAGTTTACAATAAAAAAGAACATTAAAAACACCAAATGCATGCCCCAGTTCAGAAAATAAAATACAATCAAGGAAGACTAGACAGTATAGGTAATTCAGTGTAAACTCATTTCTACCCTCCTACACCCCCCCCCAAAACAAACAAACCACCCTACAAAGGAATGAACAACATAAGGCTCTCGTTATATTGGTAGTGGTTCAGGAGTGTTACTTTTGCATGTGAGAATGTGAATGGTCTAGTCATGGTCTTCAGATTTTGCCAATCTCAATCACCTTCCCAGAGTACCATAGACAAAAGACATTTTTTGTTCTTATGTGATCTTGGGCAGAGGTCATATCTCTAGGCCTGTTATGTTTTTTGTATGTTTTAAGAAGAATATCACTTAACCTTTATGAGCCTCAGCTGGGGATAATAATAGCACCTACCTCACAGAGTTGTGAAGATCACAAGAAAATGTATGTAAAGCACTTTGCAAACCTTAAACACTGTATAAATAATGTATAGTAGTAATGGGAGTAGGAGGAGGAGGAGGAGGAAGGAAGGAAGGAGGGAGGAAAGGAGGAAAGGAAGAAAAGGGAATAAGTGTGCGTGTGTGTGTTAAGGTGGGGCAGGAATTGGATTTGAATTCTCTGGTGGTCCATTCTTGTCCTTAAGATCTACACTTACTCAAAAGAGGCAATTGATTAGAAAAAGCCTTAACACAATTTGATTCAAGTGGTAAAAATCCATACCGGCTTCTAGAAGTCCTTTAATTTGCTAACTAGATTCAGGAGTGCTTTTCTGTCACCCCAGTTTGAACTGGGTTACTTAGCTGGAAGCCACCTCTAGCCTTAAGAGTAGCTTATAGGGGCAGTTAGGTGGCACAGTGAGTAGAGCGCTGGCCCTGGAGTCAGAAGGACCTGAGTTCAGATCCTACCTCAGACACTTACCCCACACAAACAAAAACCTAACCCTGTGTCCTTGGGCAAGTTACTTAACCCCAATTGCCCCCCAAAAAGCAAAAAAAAAGAGTAGCTTATAAAAGATACCTTAAGAGGCAAATAGTAGACTAGGTATAACATTTCTAAGATGGGTAACTGCACGGTTTGACCACCCCCAGGGAGTGGGGTGCAGGATGGGAGGAGTAGTATAGTGGAAAAAGCAATGGCTTTGGACTCAAGAAGACCTGGGATCACATTTCAACTCTTTTATTTACTATGTGCTTGGCTTTGAGAAAATTACTTTTTAGATCAGATTTCTCTCCCATAAAATCTATAAAATAAATCTATAAAAATGTAAGGTCCTCCCTGGAATTGACTGGGGAGACCTTTGGCACAAGGACCTTAACTCTTCACTAAGCCTTTTAGGAGTATAGTGGAGAAAGATTGGAAAGCCTTTTGCAACATAGCTTCAATATGTCTTTTTAGTCTTATGATGCATTACACTCATCCATGCACAGTGCATGGCCAAACTGGTCTTGCTGTTCTCTGTGCAAGACATTCTGTCTCCATACCTTTGCAGTGACTCTCCCCTAGGCTTGGAATATATTCTCCTCTCTCCTCCACCTCTTTATATCTCTAATTTCTTTTAAGTCTCAGCCCAAGCAACATCTTCTGTAAGAGGTCTTTTCTCATCCTTCTAGCAGCTAGTGCTTTCCTTCCCAAATCTGTCTATCTAGACATATGTATATATACACAATACATATATGTATGTATAAGTACATCTCTTTATGTACATATACATATATAGACCTGCATGTGTGTGCATGAAGTACTTATATGCATGAAATATATGTAAATATGTCATATATACATATATATTTCATATACCTATAAATGTATGCTTCCCTGGCTGCTCTGCAAGGTCCTTGAAAGTAGGGATTATTTTGTATCCTAACTGCCAAGCACAATGATTGGCCCATACTATGTACAAGACCTATGATATCCGCTTGTTGATTAATTGGTTGATTGATGGCCTTTGAAGGTCCTTCAAGCTTTAAATCTATTCATGGATGATTCTGTGACCATCCTGAACACCCACAAAGATGAGCCCATCCATCATAGATGGAGTTGCCTCAACACCTTAAGGATCCAGGATTTCAACATTGTGGGTAACCTCTCCATAGATGCAGATGACAACCTTGTTGTTTTTGTTCAGTCATTTCAGTTGTGTCCCACTCCTCATGACCCCATTTGGGCTTTTCTTGGCAAAGATACTGGAGTGTTTTGCTATTTCCTTCTCCAGCTCATTTTACAGATGAGGAAACTGAGGCAAACAGGGTTAAATGACCTGCACAGTGTCACATAGCTAGTAAGGGTCAGGCTAGATTTGAACTCAGAAAGATGAATCTTCCGGACTAAGGCCCCACATTCTATCCACTGCTTCACCTAGCTGCCCTAAAGACTATATACCCTACCCTGTCCTTTAGTTCACGATCTCCATGAGTTTTTATAGCTAAGAAATTCTTTACCCTTTGTCCCGCTTAATGATGATCCTCTCAGAACTTACCTAAATGGATCCTTTAATTACAGACACTGGGCCCATGTTCTAAGCTTCTCCAGCTTGATAGAACCTGCCAAAACTTGGACTCTGCTGGCAGAGATTATCCTGTGTCACTTCCATGCCATAAAACATCCAAGTAGGACTTTTGGTGGAAGCATAGATGAGCAACCTAAAAAAAAAAAATTAAAGTCATTCAACTCTACTGTCCTGGCCTTCGAGTCCATATGAATTCTATTTTAAAAAGAAAAATGGATTAGAAATCATGTTTCATTGGCTTTAGATCTGGAAGAGACCTTAGTGATAAATCCAGCCTCTGAATTTTAAAGGTAAAGAAACAGACTCAGAAAGCAGAAGTCACTTGCTTCAGGTCACACAGGTAGGAAATAATAGAACTGCAATTCCAAACTAGATCCTCTGACCTCCAAATCCAGTCATCTCTAAAACAGTACACGGCCTCTCCAGAGCATCCTGTTTGAAATATGTATGTGTGTGTGTGTATGTATATACACACATTTACACACACATTTGGGGGGGTCACAAATGCATATCTAGTACTCATCATTGCTTTGATTTTCACTAATTCATCAAGAAAGCATTCATTTAAAAAGGCAGACATTGGAGTAAATGTGACTTCTTAGTTCTTCTTTTAACATTAAATTCTTACTCTAGCAATTCTAAATGCTTTCCAGGTTGAAGTGATAACATCCCTGGCACAAATGTTCCTAAGCATGTACATGTCTGTACTTTTTAAAAGCGTGTGGAAATTTTGAATAATTCACATCCCATTCTAAATAGGTAATTCTCTTGCTTGTAGCATTGTCTTCTGAATCCTGACTGACACTCATAACACAATACGAATACGGTTGGTAGCAGGAGTTATTTTTCCAATGTCAGGGGGAAATTTGTAATCATTAATCCTTGTCCTTCTGCTTTGTGATTAATTTATAAGATATCTGGCCAGGGTTAGGGAGGGATCCAGTCTGTAACTGTTGAACGGAATGAAATTATTTGGTCATCACTGCCTGTTGGAAGGGGCAGCTAGATGGTACAGTGGAGAGAGCACTAGTCCTGGAGTCAGGAAGACTCATCTGCCTGAGTTCAAATCTGGCTTACTAGCTCTATAACCCTGGGCAAGTTACTTAACTCTGCTTCCCTCAGTTTCCTCATCTATAAAATGAGCTGGAGAAGGAAATGACAAACCAATCCAGTATCTTTGCCAAGAAAACCCCAAATGGGGTCAAGAATAATTTGACCAAACAAGGACTGTTGGGAAGGTCCCCTCTCTCTTAATTAATGCTATTCATGTTTCCATTTAAACCCATTTCTTCATTGATGCTTCTGTGACCTTACTGTCATTAGTACCTTGCTATATTCAATTAAGCCAACTAACTAAGCTGAGTTTGACTGAAGAATTAATAGACCTTATACCTCAGGGGAATAATAAAGATGAATGATTTCATATATTTGCCTTCCTGAATTCCATCTGAGCTAATGAAAGATTTATTTTCATGTGTAATGTTTTAGAAAGGGTTGTGCTCTGGATATATCTCTGGAGGGTCAAAGCCAACTCATCAGGTTAGATTTTAGAGTCTATGCTCCACTGCTTTTTACTTGTTTGTACTTTTCTAACTCTTCATCCAGAATTGGAGCTCTGAGCTTACCCAGACATTCAATCTTGAGGATTTCCTAGTAACTTAATAACCTCTATAGATCATGTCCCTCACCTAGACTCTTCTCTCTGGGACTATCAGATCTGGATCATTTTAACTTCCCCTCAAGGGGCTACAGTTCTACTCCTGAGGGTATTAGGCTCACAACACATATTTAAACAGAACATATTTATCCAGCAAAGTAATGACAGCAGAAAGGACTAGTTTTCCAACCCCTATAGCAAGGGAGCCATTATTTAACTCATTTCCAGATGAGAGCCATTTCTCATGACACATCCCCCACAAATGGTCCCCACAAAAGACTCATAACACTGAAAGGGAAAGGTAGCCTGGGTGTACTGCAAGACCTGGCCCGTGAAGACACAAGTTCTTTGTCTCCTCTTTATCCTTCATTCTCCTGTATGGGCATGCCTTTCATTTTACCCTTAGCCCTTCACCATAACTGCTTCACCACATGACCCTTAGTGATGCCAACTTCATTACTCTTGTAGCAATGGGACTTTTTACCCAGCAGCCATTGCTTCTGTTTCCATCTTCCAGAAGCTTTTGGGTCTTTTTCATGGTCTGTCCAGCAATCTGGGTTGTCCTTCAGAAGGCTTTGCCTCTCTCCTTTGTAGTTATTCCTTGTTCTGTGGCATTATGGGAGTGTAAATCCCTTTCCCATAAGCACATGTACTTTCCTGCCTTCTTCCCCTGAACCTTATAGTTGGAGATGGGGGAGAGAAAATGAGGAATGACTCAAGAAGTTGACTCTTAATCCTACTTGTTTCATATACACACATACATACACACATGTGTATATGTGTATATACACACACACACAGAGACACACATAAATATATAAAATTTGTAGTTTAAATTTCAATGGCATCAGCATGATTTTGTCATAGCTGGTAACTGAGACGTTTTTAAGAGAGTCTGGAATACAGATCTCCAGCAGGAAGTAAACGTACACATACTTGGCTAAAATCATGTCTACTATATAATCATAGTTAGAGGGAGTCCAAGCATTGCAAGTTGGGGTGGGGAGAGAGAAACCGAGAGAAAGAGAGAGAAAAGGAGGGAGAGAAATAGAGAGATACACATAGAGAGAGACACAAAGAGGGAGACAAAGACAGGAAGATACATACACAGAGAAACAGAGAGACATAAAACAGAGAGACACACAAAGAGATAGAGAGATACACAGAGAGGGACAAAGAGAGAGATTCAGAGAGAGAGAGAGAGAGAGAGAGAGAGAGAGAGAGAGAGAGAGAGAGAAACAGAAATAGAGATACAGACAGAAAGGGGAAGGAACACAGAGATGGACAGAGATAAAGAGAAAGAGAAACAGACAATAGAGAGACAGAGATACACATACCCAGAGACATACACAGAGAGACATAGAGAGACAGACAGAGACAGAGATCACAGGCAAGCATCTAGGCATCCAGTGAGAGAGTTACTGTGTGGTACAGCTAGAACTGCATTCTTAGGAGCTGCCACTCCCTATTCCAGTTCCATACCTCATCACATTGAATGGAAGTATCCTGGCTCTCATTTTCTAGCATTATATATATATACACACCTCTGATGCTGGCTATCTGAAGGCTTTCTAATGTTGGTAACAAATGCAATTCTGTGTTAGTCATAGCTTTTGCTAAGTATCCATAGATTTCTTTAATTCATGCCTATTGCCTGCATTCCTAAGGCCGGGACACTTCCCTGTTATTAATTCAATTCAATAAACATTAATTAAGTGCCTACTATATGCAAAGTAATATGGTAGGTGTTGAGTACAGAGAGATAAAAGACACCTCACAGAGTTTATGATCTGATATCTGCAGACTGCTTTTGATTCTGCCACAAACCCACTTTGTGATGTTTGCTGTGTCATTTAACCCCTTGGCCTCAGTTTTCCAATCTTTAAAATGAATAGATTGGACTAGATAAATTCTAAGATCTATTCTAATTCTAACATTCTATATATTCATATATTGCAATCCAAGTATTAGAAATGTAATAAAAATTTAAACTAAGAAATAAATAAGAATTTTTAAAAAGAGCCTTAGACCTGAGATCTAGAGATGGGATGCTTTGGGCAGACTAGACATGTAAGTGAAAAAGAGACTCTTTAATCTTTCTTAGCCAGTTGAATAATTCCTTATGCTTTGTGGGTGCTTTCATTTTACAATTGACTTCTGTTTCAAGTCTTTGCAGAGAGTATTCGTTTTTACTTTCCCTGCTCTGGGGCAGCTCTAAGAGGATGTGGGTAGAGAAGAAACCCCCAAAAAAGAAAAAGACCTCCCAGTCTGGCTTCTTTTCTGAATGACCCAGGGCATGATGCTTAATCTCTTCAAGCTTTCATTCTTTTCTTATTCAAATGACTACAATGCTTCTATCACAGGACTTTGGAGCTGGATGGCAATTCAAGATCATCTGGTCTGTTGTTCTTTTTTTTTTGATTAAACAAATGCTTTATTAACTTCTGGTTTACATCATTCATTTCCACCAGATTATGAGTTACATTTTCCCCCATTTTTTCCCTACCCACCACCTCAGAATAGCAGTCCCACTAGATATCCCCTCATCCAATCTGCTCTCTCCCATATCTTCTCCCATACCCCCTTCGACTTTGCTATTAGGGCAAGGTGAATCTCTGGGCCCCAATGCTTGGACATCTTATGAAACATTTAATTTTAAAACTTCAATTTTCAGATCCATTCCCTTCCTCCCTTGTCACCCACTCCCTCTGAGAAGATAAGCAATTCAGTATGTGTTGTACATATATAGCTATGCAAAACATTACCATAGTAGATATATTGTAAAAGACTGCTTATATTTCCCTCCCACCCATCTCACCTCCCACCTGGTCCGTTCCCTACTTTGATCCTGTCCCTCTTTGATAGTGGGTACTTCCAATCTCCCCTCCCCCCAGAATGCCCTCCCCTCCATCATCCCCCTTCTCATCCTCCTTTTCCCTACTCAGGAGAGTGAGTGAGGGTAAGATAATCCATTTAGTATGTATGTGGTTCTTTCCTTGAGCCAACTTCAATGAGAATATGCTTTTGCCTTTTTGCCTTCCTGTTCTTCCCCTCCCCTGCGACTACTTCCCCTTGCCTCTTCTACATGAGATAGTTTACCCTACCCTGTCTCTCTCCATCTCCTCTTGCCACTTTCCTCTCTCACCTCTTGACTCCACCCCTTAAGAGTCATCCCCTCCTTGGGGCGGCTAGGTGGCACAGTGAGCAGAGCACTGGGCCTGGAGTCAGAAGGACCCGAGCTCGGATCTGGCCCCAGATACCCAACACACAAACAAAAACCGTGGGCAAGTCATCCAACCCCAACTGCCCTCCAAAAAAAAAAAAAAGAATCATCCCTTCCCATCAGATTCAACCTGTGCCCTCTATCCATGTATACCTGTGAACATGTGCCATGTACCCTTCTTCAATTATTTTCATAATGAAAGAGGTTTCATCAAACACAGTTATTGTTTTTCCATGTAGGAATGTAAATAGTCCAACTTTGATAAATTCCTTTTGATTTCTTTTCCTTGATTACCTTCTCAAGCATCTCTTGCTTCTTGCATCTGAATATCAAATTTTCTATTCAACTCTGGTTTTTTCATCAAGAATGCTTGAAAGTCCTCTATTCCACTGAATGACCATATTTTCCCCTGAAACAAGATACTCAGTTTTGCTGGGTAGGTGACCCTTGGCTTCAATCCCAGATCTTTTGCCCTCTGGAATATCATGTTCCATGCTCTTCGCTCCCTCAGTGTAGAAGCTGCCAGATCCTGGGCTATTCTGATTGTGTTTCCACAATATTGAAATTGTTTCTTCCCGGCTGCTTGGAGTATTTTCTCCTTGATCTGGGAGTTCTGGAGCCTGGCTATAATATTCCTAGGAGTTTTCTTTTTGGGATCATTTTCAGGAGGTGATCTGTGGATTCTTTCAACCTCTATTTCCCCCACTGGGTCTAAAACATCAGGGCAATTTTCCTTGAGAATTTCTTTAAGGATGATTTCTAGGTTCTTTCTTTGATCATGGCTTTCAGGTAGTCCAATAATTTTTAAATTGTCTCTCCTGGATCTATTTTCCAGGTCAGTGGTTTTTCCCATGAGATATTTCACATTGCCTTCTATTCTTTCATTTGTTTGGATCTGTTTAACAGTATCTTGATTTCTCATAAAGTCACTAGCTTCCATTTGCTCCAGTCTAACTCTGAAGGAATGAATCTCCTCAGTGAGCTTTTGAGATTCTTTTTCCATCTGGCAAATTCGACTTTTTAAGGCATTCTTCTCCTCATTGCCTTTCTGAGCCTCTTTTGCCATTTGAGTTAGTCTATTTTTTAAGGTGTTATTTTCCTCAGTCAGGCTGTTGACTGTCATTTCATACTTTTCTTGCATCTTTTTCATTTCTCTTCCCAAATTTTCCCCCACTTCTCTTATCTGCTTCTTAAGGTCCTCTATGGCCTGTAGCCAGCTTGTATTTTCATTTGGGGCTTTTGGTGCAGGAGTTCTGACCTCACAGTCCTCCTCCATGCTTTGAGCCTCTTTGCCCCTAAAATAGGAGTCCAATGTTGAACTTTTCTGTTTATTTTGTTTCATTTGCCTAGGCATATTGCCACTTAATTACTTGATTTTTGGGCTTGTTGCCACAGTAGGACTCTGCCACCAGACAGGGAAGCTTCCACCCAAATGTGGGGTCTTCACAACTTCCGCCAGTTGGGTGGCCTCTGTAAAGCCTCCACCCACTCTGGCAAGTTGGATACCCACCCCAAACTTCCCCCCCAGACCACAATCCAGATCCAGGCAGTTTAAAGCAAGAGCGATTAACCCCCAGACTGATTGCTGGATCTCCCTACAGTTTGCAGACCAGGAGCTAGAGCCACTACTGACGCTGCAAAATGGCTTCTGTGCAGCTGTTTCTTCAGCAGCTTTTCACCCCCAGGGGAGGCAGCCACGTGTTCCCCAAATACTGGTCCCAAAGTCCATAGGGCACTAACCTCTCACTTTGTCCTAGGCATATCTGTGCTGATAATTCTGGAATCGCCACAATTGCTGGTGTTCTGGGGTCCCTCCAGCTGGCTGAAGGCCTGGCCACCCTGGGGCTAAAACTGCGGACCTGGGCTCTGCTCTGCATGCTGCGCTGTCCATTCCCAGAGTGCTGTGCTACCTGCTCTCAGAGCACTGCGCTGGCTGCTTCCTGCAGGGCTGCTGGGCTGTCCTCAGCAGGAGGTTAGCTTCTCTGTGCTGTTCTGTGGGTGCTGTGGCTCCAGAAGTTGTTCAGAGCTCCCTTTCACATTGTTTGAAATTTGTGTGGGGCAGAGCACATTGGAAATGCTGTTTCTACTCCGCCATCTTGGCTCTGCCCCCCTGTTCTTCATTTTATAAATTAGAAAATGGAGGCCAGAGAGACTTGCCTAAGGTTGAAGGGGGAAGGGCGATAAGGAGGGGGGCAGGGTAAGTGGTTCTGCCAGGGATGCACCCTGGCATCCAGTCTGGAAGGAATTCACCAGGCTCAAGCAAACTTTGAAGCCGAAATTGTAAAGTGTATTGTTATGCTGTAGAGAACAGGGGGCTAGATTCTTATGGAACCTGCAAACTCGCAGAGGCTGCAGGCATAGTTTTAAGGTGTCAATTATGCTAACTAGGTGAGTAAGGATGGGATCAGGGAGGAGTTAAGGAGTGGTCAGTGCTCAAAGGACCATACACTTTTAATATCAACTGCACAGGTGTATTGCCCATGATTCATTGGGAAATAGCTCAAGCGGGGCTAGCTGGAGGTGTGGTTTAGGCCTGACAGGTCACTAAAGAGTGCCCAGTCTGCCTTCCACCAAGGTCATCAGAGACAGTGTGGGTATATAATTGACTAAGGAGTTACCCTGTAGATAAGGTATTGAAGAATTTATGGTGGGGCTGGCCACTCTAATTAAGGGAGATAACATTTACATAACTTATTGTTTCAAGCAGAGATAAACAGGTCATGAGTTGTTGCTGGGCAGAGTGCTGGAAGGGGGGGTGGAAATGTGACCTTACAGACTGCTTTTACAAATTGATTTTACAGACATAGATCCCAAAGCACCCCATTTACAAACTGATGTTACAGATTGATACTCCAGACATATATACATCACAAGGACCCCATCAAGGTCATGCAGTGAGTTTGCATGGTAAGAACAAGGACTAGAATCCAGATGTTCAACTGTAAACTTGGTTTTCATGTCGATATCCTTAGCACCTAGTACAATAACCTTGTACATTGGGGACTAGTCCTTTGATTCCACTGGTATAAGGAACTCTGGGTAACAAATCTCCCTTCACCAGTATAGATGGGTGACTGCTTTGTAATTTAGAGCCTTAGAGAGTTCATGGCCAGTACTGAAAAGTTCCCTGACTTCCTCAGGGTCATAAAACAAGTATAGGTCAGAAATAGGTCTTGAAAACGGTTTTCCTGTTTGATAGTGGCAGCCCTCTATCCACTGTGCCACATATCTCCTTGCAAACTTGAGATGGAGGAGGCAGTTATTTTATTGTCTAGTGCTCACCTAGACAGAAGGAAAGCAAGTACTTGAATGCTGATTCTCTGATTCCTGGTCTAGTGTTCTTTCTTCTATAACACCTTACTCTTCACATTCCCAGGACAATCATAAGCATTAAAAGTTGTTTTTTGTTTGTTTGTTTTGCAGTGTTAAACATGCACAATAATAAGCAATTTTAACTCTTGATGAAATGTATGGCTCCAAAGCAAAATGAAAGCTTCTGTCAATCCTATTGATTAGAAGGGAACCAAACCATAGGCAGTCACATATTACCCTGGAACCAGGCCTACTCAGAACAAGGAAACATAGTCTTTTCTAAATCCTAAATTAAAGCAACAGGGAAAGCAAGTCTCATTTTCCTCCTCCTCCTCCTCTTCCTCCTTCTTCTTCATCATCTTTCTTCTTTTTTCTTTCAGGAATAAGTTATTTTGTCCTTTAAAGGTACAGCATAGAAGTATTTGAATTTTACAAAACATCAAATATAAATAACCTGAAACTGTAGCAATAAATAAAATTTTTCTGGTGCTGACATACCTGCCAGTACAAGCTGAAAAATTAAGTAAATTAACATTATTTCACAATAATATACATAGTGCCAGTTGATAGTTTTTTCCTTTTTTTATTAATTTGTTTGTTTATTTTTAGTTTACAAGATTCAATTCCATAGTTCCTTGAGTTTCAAATTTCCCTTCCCTCCCTCCCCCCAGCCCCCACGATGGCATATAGTCCAGTATAGGATCTGCAAATACTTTCACATTAGATATTAGTCAGGTTATAAAGGCCGATTGTACTAGATGGAATGAAAAATGGTAAAGAGGAAATAAAACCAAACAATGATAAGAAAAAGATCAAGTAGTTTGCTTCCATCAGGATTCAAACTCAGTTCTTTCTAGTTCTTTCTCTGGATGTCACATCTCTCTCCTTCATGAGTCTTTTGGGATTGACTTATATCACTGCATTGCTGAGAAGAGTCCAGTCTGTCATAATTGGTCATCACACATATGTTATGTCTGTGATTGTATACAAATTTCTCCTGGTTCTACTCTTCTCACTCAGCATCAGTTTGTATAAGCCTCTACAGGTAAATATGAAAACCATTTGCTCCTTGTTTCTTATTGCACAATAGTATTCCATTACATGCATATACCCTAACTTGTTTAGCCATTCCCCAATTGATGGGCACCCCCTTAATTTCCAATTCTTTGCCACCACAAAAAGAGTTGCTATAAATATTTTTGTACATATGGGTCTTCCTCCCACTTCTATGATCTCTTTGGAATATAACTAGAAGTGGTATTGCTGGGCCAAAGGGTATGAAATTATTTATAGCACTTTGGGCATAATTCCAAATTGCTCTCCAGAATGGTTGGATCAGTTCACAACACCTCCAGCAATGCATTAGTGTTCCAATTTGCCCACATCCTCTCCAACATTTGTCATTTTCCTGTTTTGTCATCTTAGTCAATCTGATTGGTGAGATGTGGTACCTTAGTGTTGTTTTGATTTACATTTTTCTAATCAATAGTGATTTAGAGCATTTCTTCATATGCTTATAAATATCTTTAATTTCTTCCTCTGAAAACTGTCTGTTCATATCCTTTGACCAATTATCAATTGGGGAATGCCTTGTATTCTCATTGATTTGACTCAATTCTCTGTATATTTTAGAAATGAATCCTTTATCAGAGACATAGGTTGTAAAAATTCTTTCCCAATTTCCCACCTCCTTCTTGATCTTGGTTACATTGGCTTTGTTTGTACAGAAGCTTTTCAATTTAATGTAATCAAAGTTATCCATTTTGCCTTTTATAATGCTCTCTAATTCTTGTTTGGTCATAAAGTCTTTCCCTCTCCACAAATCTGACAGGTAAACTATTCCTTGCTTTCCCAGATTGCTTACAATATCATCCTTCATACCTAGATCATGCACCCATTTAGACTTGATTTTGGTATATGCTGTTAGATAATGGTCTATGCCCAGTTTCTGCCATACTATATTCCAGTTTTCCTAGTAGTTTTTGTTAAATAGTGCATTCTTATCCCCAAAACTGGGGTCTTTAGGTTTATCAAACAACAGATTACTATACTCATTAATTGCTGGATAAGTGTGCCCAATCTATTCCATTGATCCACTATTCCTCAGCCAGTACCAAGTAGTTTTGATGACTGCGATTGTATAATATAGATTAAAATCTGGTATAGCTAGTCCACCTTCCCTAGCATTTCTTTTAATTAATTTCCTTGATAGTCTAGACAGTTTGTTCTTCCAAATAAATATTGTTACTATTTTGTCTAACTCTATAAAGTAGTTTTTTGGCACCAGTTGATAGTTTAAACCAAGTTTCAACACATAGCACTTCAAGCATCTTTGAGTTCATCTCAGTTTAGCTGAAGATGTGAAAAACCATTAAATCTGAACTAAAATATTTTTTCTTATCCAAAAAGCCTCATTTACCTTCAAAAAGCATAATATATGATGTAGGATAATTAAAATACCCCAAAAGTTCATGGTCTTCTACTCAACTAAGAATAGCAATATTTATGCAAATACTTAAATTTAAAAAATGACTTCTGGGGGGGAAAACCCAGACCAATCAGGAGAATGATACAATATATGCTTTTCACTAATTATTTCATTAGGCAGATGAGATGAGTACCTTTTATATCCAATTCAATTTAACCATTTATTAAACTTGTACTGTGTGTCTAAGATACTTTGCCCAGAATGTGAAGACAAAAGTGAAGGGAATCCTGACCCTCAAGTAAACCCACAGTTTACTGCTGGGGATGATATGGACGACCTAGAGGAATACAGGATGGCAGAGCCAATTGGAATTTAAAGAGTGTTTATTAGCTGGCTGGCAACTGTCTCCCAGGTAAAGACCAAGGGAAGGCAGCCCTGAGCAGCCGTCGAGCAAGCTTTTATACAGTAAATATACTTCCTGAAACAAACATCTGTTAGCAAGGAGGGTAGGCAACTGTTGCTATATAGGGAAGTAATGTTTGCATAGGCAGTTGCAGGGCGAGGCTTCACAACAGAGAGAGAGAGAGAGAGAGAGAGAGAGAGAGAGAGAGAGAGAGAGAGAGAGAGAGAGAGAGAGAGAGAGAGAGAGAGGAGAGCATCTGAAGCATGGTGGATAGTATAAGATGGAATAGGATAGAATATAGGGTGCCTGATGGGGGAGTAATGTGTAATAAACCTAGAAACATAGATTGAATCCAGATTGTAAAACTCTTTAAATGTCAAGGAGAGGAGTTTATAATTTATCCAGCAAGAGAGAACCACTCAGAGCCTCTTGGGCAAGAAAGTGACTTGTTCAAATGTGTTGCTTTAGGAATATAAATTTAACAATTTGTATAGAGATGGATTGATTGTAAGGCAGAAACTTTTCAGGCATATTATCCTGGACAAACATGCACTTTAATGTATATCTGTTTGCTTTGTATTCCTTGGGTTTGACTTTATTATATAATTTCTTGCCAGACAGCTAGAGCTTATTACACTGTGATGGAGATTAAATGAAGATTAAATGAAGATACTTTCTTATCTCTTAAGATAAATGGTATCCTGGAAAGCTGAGGGGGGTAGCCTGAGTTTGCTCTTCTTCAATGAAGAACAGGTATCTTCTGAAGGCAGAAGGGACCAGCATCCTTTGCTTCTATTTTTCTTTCCTGTGGAGGGAAGGCTGTTAGACATATTACAGAATAGCTATGAGGATCAAATGAGATAATATCTGGAAAGGGTTTGAAAACATTAAAGTGTTATGTAAATGTAAGTGATTATTAGTATTTGGCTCTGATATTTCTCTATAACACAATGAAAGTAGCATGGTAATTTGTCCAACATTTTCTCCACTCCATTTTTAGGGGGGACAGAGGGAAGGTAGTCTGTGCCATGTTTTGAGTTGGGTTGGGAGATGGAGAGAAAAGGATGTTTTTGCATTTTTCTTGGAAATCCATGGAATACCATCTATCACAGGAGACTTTAATCCTTTTCACTGATACCAGAGAATTGGAGATTATAGTTTCAAAATTCCAATGTAAGGGTAATTTTCAAAGAAAGAGGGCACTTCTTTCTTGTTCAATAGCCCTGGATGACTTCAAAGCTTAGTCTTTGGATTATGCTGTAAAACTCAGGACTCATACTTTCAATGTCATTTCCACGTCAAGCCAGTGCATGAGGACTTAAAAGATTATTTCTGGGATCTTCACACCCAGAGCTGGTCTCTCCTTTCCCTCTCCTTTGCCCCATCCTCTCCTTCTCCTCTCCTCCTCTCATCTTTCTCTTCTCCCTCTGGGATACAAACAATGAACATTCTAAACTAAAAGACTTGGAATCTGAACTTGGAAGGACTTGAGAGATCATTGAATCCAACCCCAACACTTTACAGACATGGAAGGTGAAAACCAGAGAGGTGGTGATTTGGCCAAGATCATACAGCTTCTTAGTGATGGAGCCTGGGCTATGGTATGGCTCAGGTCTCCCAACTTCCACTCTAGCATTCTTTCTCTCTTTCAGAGTGAACAAAAAGCTACTTCATTATCACAGATTTGGGTCTAGATCACACTATGAACTTGGTATATATATATATAGGCTGTTCCTTAAGTTCAGGAAACATTTATTCAGTGCCTGCTATGTGTGAAGTTCTGGGAATGCAAAGACAAAAATGAAACAATTTCTGCCTTCAAAGAGTTTACATTCTATCAGGTGCACATAACTATATGCAAAATATATGCAAAATAAATACATATAGAAAAACCCCAGTTCCTTCCAATTTAGAAAACTAGAAATGCTACTTAGAGATCTTTTGAACCTGGTTCTTACTGATAGTGATAATTTTCCTCGAAGGACATTTAGACAGATGGATTGTGTCATGGAAGTCACAAAATCTAGTTCCTAGAGAAGGGAGAACTGAATGTTTTTTATTTGCTTTTCTCCATGGATTGAGGTTCTCAACCCTACAGCTGATTTTCTTTGCCTACTTAGGTTGCTATCACAGCTGACTCCATTGACCAATGAAGGGATTATGGAAGTTGGCAGTAGAAATAAAGATTATTTATATGCAGAAAGAGGAAAAGGAAGAGCCGATAACTGCTGGGTTGCAGCCAGGACAACAGCCATCCTTTAGGAAAAGATGTGTTTTGTTTAAGGATTAAACAGGTGTACAGAGAAAAGGCCTCAATGAACCTGAGCCTGTCACATATAACCCCTAGACATACCATAGCTGCCACAAAGAGGATAGAAGAGGAAATTAAGGCTTGGAAAGGTTAAGTATTATCTTTTATGTATAAATGGGGCTATGAATTCTTGCAGTATGTATCTTGCAGGGTCAGTAATGAGGAATAAATTAGTTAACAAATAAATTAAAATAATTGGTTAATAAATCAAAATAGTTAAATATTTAACTATAAAAATTATATGGCTGTAAGCTACTATTGCAAGAAATAGTGCAATCTAGTGGATTGAATTGGTCTGACACTCAGGAAGCCTAAATTCTGCCGCTGGCCCTCTCAGTGACCTACTTCAATCTCTACATTCAAACATGACTATCATCATATGTCTACATACCTTGGAGGGAGTTTGTGGGATTCATGGCTTCATAAATACAAATGTGCTTTGAGTTCAGCTATTTAAAGTGAAACATTCCTTTTCTACTAGGAAGGGTCCTGAACAAACAAACAATGAATTAATACTTTGTTGATTAAAATAAAAAATTCCTGAGTCTTGAAAATTGTTAAATTTTTAGTTGAGCATTTACACTACAGAAATCATCAAATAAATCAGGCGTAAATTGGGGCTTGACTTACTATTTCATTGATTGTTTAGTCTTAAGAAAGGGATGAAGAAAATGTTAACAATACAGATTAAACTTAAAAGTATGTCCTGTATACATTTTCCCCCAGAGAGCCAGTTGTTAAATCAGCACAGTCCTGCATATAATCCACCACCTTTCTGCCAACAGGAGACGGGAGTGGCCTTGAGCACTGTGCCACTTGATCAGTTACTTATAATGGATGGTTTTGTATTGGTCTTCTGCTTGTTTTGTGCTTGTATCTCTTGACTTTACTCCAAAGAATGTTGACTCCTTGATGGAGATAAGGAGATCAGGGAACGAGAGAGAGAGACAGAGAGAGAGAGAGACAGAGACAGAGACAGAGAGAGAGATGGATAAATAGATAAATATTTTAAAAATTTATTATGCACATTTATTATGCACTTAATATGCGTCAGATCCTGTACTAAGGGCAGGGTATATCATTATAACCAAATAAGACAATCTCTGCCCTCGGGGAGCTTAAATTCTAATGGAGGGAAAATGAAGAAGAAGGTATTGGAAATGAATGGTGGGGGGAGGTTACCCATAAGAGGGAATGGTGAGGAGTCAGGGGTGTAGTACAAGTTTCTAGTAGGGTGGAGATAGTTAGAGAATAGGGGCTATGGTGAAAAAGACTGTTTTCTTTCAGCATATTTACAGGGCATATATTTGGTTCTCAATAAATATTTATTGAATTGAATTTAATGCTAAACAGTAGATATAATCAATAAAAGAAGAACCTGAGTGGATTTTACAGGTTGTCTTATCACAGAATCACAGAATCCTAGGCTGGGAATGAACCTGAGAATTCATCTGGTCCATCTCCCACATTTGTGGACTATGAAATGAAGGCTCAGGAATGGGCAGTGACTTGCTCAAGGTCACACAGCTACTTAATGAAACAACTGTAACTAGACCCAGGATTTGGGGCTTCCTGCTGCAGTTCTTTATATGTTCAAACCACTGCTACTACCCTCAATGAAGGTTTAATTTAATGGAGGGATTGATGGGATCCTAATAAAGCTGTCCCCTGCCCCAATATTCAAACTTCATTATAGGCCTGGCCCTAATGAACAGCAGGACCACTGCACTTACCTAGCCCCCTCCTCCCCACCAATGTCCTAACTTCTTCATATATGCCTCTCTGCTCACTGGAACAACAGGTGTGTCCCTGAACTCTTAGTTCCCACAGAAACAGCAGGTGCATCCATGTGATGGGAACCTAGCTACTGCCTCTACCTGGTCACTGCCCCCAGACCCATTTCCTCAAAAACAGGTATGTTCTTGTATTCAATCACAATCACATCATCCATCTAGGCCAAGACAGGACCACAATGCCTAACAATCTGTCTTAACCAGACAGAACCATAATAGCTAGCCAGTTGGAGGGCAGAATGTTTAACCACCAAACCACAGATGGGACCCCTTCCCCATTACCTAATTCCTTAACAAACTCCTCCTGCCTTTTTAATATTAATGATATTCCTCTATTCTATGTAAATTTCTGTTGTGTAATTGCATCTTTACCCTATAAAAATCCATCTTGCTTTTGCTGAAGTTGCTGGTTCCTCTTGGAACTTAGCCTGTTTCATGAGAGGCATCAATCTCAATAAATGCCTATACTTGGATGAGAGGTGGTCTGACTCTGAATTCTTTGAGACCGTTCCACCACAACACATCATTAAACTGCAACAGTTTTGGCTGGGCAAAGCCCTCACCTCAGCAGCTTTTTGGTGTCCCTGGGTTTAAACTGCAACAGGATGAATAAGACACGATGGAGAGTGAATAGAGATGTATTATTAATAGCATCATGATATTTCTTCTTTTTCTTCCCCAGGTTTCGGAGGTGCTTTTGGTTACCTTTTGGGTGCTATAGACTGGGGACATTTGGAACTGGGAAGATTGCTGGGCACAGAATTCCAGGTCATGTTCTTCTTCTCGGTGCTGGTGTTCACCACCTGTCTCATTATACACTTGTGCAGTATCCCTGAAGCCCCTCTCTGTAATAACCAAGAAGACAGCACGCCACAGCACAACCAGAGGGGCCCTCTGCTGATGCAGAATGGAGGCTGTGCCTACGGTTCTCTGGACAGAGTCAAAAATGCTTATATGAAAACAGAGCAGATTGACCTAGCCACAACAAAACTGGGAGAAGCCAAGGAAAATAACAAGGAGCGGGTGAGGATGATGTCCTCTTTTGTTTCATTTTGTTTTTAACTGTGCTTGCTTCTCTCTGGCCTTCCTACTTTTCTCTCTAGATATAAAAAGTCAAATGGAAACTTACAACTTCTTGTTCTTTGGCATGAAATTAATCAGCCGGCGATTCTAGTCCTTTCCTGGCTGCTAGATTAAAAATTCCCCAATTAAGTGAAAGTAATGGCAATTTCTCAACTGTAGTTTTTCCTTTGGCCATCATATGTCTTTCCTGCTCTAACACTCATATAAAGCTCTGATTTTGGGGCAGCAGGGGAGATGATAATAGAATGACCAGTTTAGGGAGAAGGCTGCGTGGCTTAGAAGAGAGGGGAGATGAAGACAAGCCTTTATTAAGTGCCTCTCTCATTTGATCCTCACAACAACCCTGGGAGGTAGGTGCTACCTTTATCCCCATTTTACAGGTGAAGAAACTGAGGCAGACAGAGATTAGGTGACTTGCTCAGGATCACACAGCTAGTATAAGTTTGAGACTAGCTTTGAGCTCATGTCTTTATGACTTCAGGTCCAGTGTTTTGTCGTAAGGATCTATAAGTAAAGACAAGACAGTTTGAAGAGGGAACCAATCCTGACAACTAGGGATCAAGAAAGGTTTTAGTGGAAGAGACAGAACCCGAGTTGTAGCTTGACGACAACTAAGGAACTATCCTTTGTTCAAACCCTTGTCACCTTTTGCTTGTATTACTGTATTAACTTTCTAACATTATCATCATCATCAGTCAGGGTTAGGAAGAGTTGGTGTGACACACTGTTCAGACACATTGGCAACCAACAGATAAATGTGCTTATGAACAGCCCTAACTGTGAAAGGAGTTTACATGCTTCTCAGTCATTCATGGCACCTTAAAAAAAATTAAATATGTATTGGGACATTAAAAACTTCACCAAAAATGCAGAAAGTCAGTCATATTTAACATATCACATTGTCCTGATCACAGGACTACAAAAATATGTTCAATGAAGGACCTTTGAAGAAAAAGTTATAAATTCATTGGAGACTAAATAATTTAATTCCAAAGAATAGAAAGAGCAAATAATAAAAAAATTCTATTAGAGAAAATTACAACAGTGAGACAATATACCCAAACTTAAGGGATTCAACTAAAGCAGTCCTAATAGGAAGGTTTTTATATCTAAAATGCTTTCATTAGCAGAAGAGAGAAAGAACAAATCAACAAATTGGGCATGTGACTAAAAAAACTAGCCAAATAATGTGTTTCTCCAGCAGTGGCAATACTAGTCAATGTGCTTACGGGGTCCTGCCACAAGTGGGTGCTATAAAGTCACTTTTGTACTCATTATATATTCATATTAACAATAGATGACATTTTATAGGGCTTTAATATTTGCAAAGTGCTTTTCATACATTATCTCATTGAGCTTTAACAATAACTGCAAGGGAGGCACTAGCAACTTAATTATCTCCATTTTGAAGATAAGTTGCTGCCTAACTTATAAAATTATGAAATGGGGCAGGTACTTCTGGTTCTTTGGATATTCACCAGGAAAGACCATGATGGCAGAGGGGAACTGAGGCTATGATCACACTTTAATAAGGCAAAAAGGGCGTAGAGGGGAACAGTCATGAAAAGTTCAAAGACAATCAAGAAAAAAGTTACAGAAGCAGATGGTGTGGGGATGGGCTGGTGCGCTGTTGAAAGACAGCAAGAAAGGGAAGGAGGAAAGGAATGGGAAGAAAATAAATCAATTACATAGTGGTGGATCGGAGTTCATAGCACTGAAGAAGCATGGACCCTCAGCAGATGAAAGAGCACTCAGAGGGCAACAGTTTGAGGTCTCATTTTTATAGAACTGTTTTTGGAGGGTAACACACTAATGCTTATCTGTGCCACCTTGCCACACATTCAAACCATCTCATACTTGTTGGTTAGACTTCAAAGTTGACATTTCCATGTCATCTCAGAGTTGTTAGCACCATTTGATATTCTGCTGGTCTTACTGCAGATATCTGGAACTTGTCTGAAATTTTCATATCATGGGACCAAAAGGTCTTGATCACAAAACCTAGATGGCTTCCTCTGATTCAGTGCATATTGCCAGGCTGTGATTTTTGGTCAATATATGACATAATTTGTAAATTATACTCCTTTGGGCTTTAGGATGGTCTGTAAGTGACTTATAAATTCCTCTTTGCAATCTTACTTTCTACTATTACCCCTTCTAAACTGACTACTTATAAACCTACTTATTATATTAACTATAAGTGGGGTAGGGTGGTCAAGGGGACCAGAGCAAAATACAATTTTAACACAAGAGGATGAGGAAACTGAGGTTCAAGTAGGTTAAGAAATTGATCCGTGGTCATATCACTAGTGAAAGTCAGAAGTGGGATTTCAACCTAGGTCTCCCTTGAGTCTAAATTCAGGGCTTTACCCACTATCCTATGTCTCTTACATTCTTGTGTGTAGGAAGGAGCCTTAGTCATCTTGTGTAAAGCCTTGCTCAGCGATAGTCTTTGGGACCTCGGGAGGTTTTTTTGTTTGTTTTTAGCCCCTCCCCTTCCATTTTACAGATGAGCAAACTAAGGCCCAAAGAAGTTAAGTGACTTGCCCAGGGTCAAATAGCTAGTGTCTCAGACAGGGCTTGAATCCAGGTCTTCCTGACTTCAAACCCAGCATAAGATTTCCATTTTACCACCTATATCTCTAGGGAAGTTTAATAGACATGATGAATTCATTAGATGGCCAATGTCCAGGGAAAGTGCCTCTCATCAGAGTTAGCACCAGCAGTTATAATATACAGCGTCCAGGCTTCCAGTCCCAGGATTTCCAAAGCACAGTGTAGCCCAGGGGAATGAGCTCTCACTTTGAACTCACATGACTTGGTTTGACTCCTGGCACTGCCACTTATTCTCTGTGTGTTCTTGTGTATCAGTTTTCTCATTTGTAGAATGAGGGTCAGTCTGTATGATCCCCAAGGACCCTTTCAGCTCAAAATAGATGATCCTATGATCCTATGAAACCTTTGTTTTATGTTTTGTCCTAGACACAGAGCAAGATGACCATGAAGTCTTTGCTGAAGGCTATTATGAGCATGCCTTCTCACTACCGATATCTCTGTGTGAGTCACCTCATTGGATGGACAGCTTTCCTCTCCAACATGCTCTTCTTCACAGATTTCATGGGACAGGTAACGCTGACATTTACTCACACAGACCAGTCAGTCAGCAAATAATTGCTGAATTCTTACAATGCTACAGGCATATAAAATTAGAATAAGGTATAATTTCTACCCTCCAGGAATCTACTGAGGAAAGCATTTCAAACAATTCAGGAACAACACTCAACACTAGTGCAAATAATCCATCCAAGGAGCAAATATTAAATCTAGTTAAAGGTCAGGTGTAAAGGTCAAATGAACCTAATTGCATCAAGGAATGAGCTGGAATTAATGAAAGAATGAATGAATGAAAAAACATGTATTAAGTGCTTGAGGTCTTCCACACACTGTGTGAAGTGTTGGATGCAGATATACAAGCTAGTAAGGCAGTTCCTGCCCTCAAGGAGCTTAAATTCTAATAGGGGAAAGACAACACATATTGATGGCCCAGGAAGAGTATTTTGAATGGGAATGTCACAAAGATGGTGTTTTAAGTCAGAGGACAATTGATTTACCCATCTTCCAAGTGTGGTAATTTTTGTTCAATTACTATCTCAGAACTAAAGTTAGAAAATTAAGGTGAAGGCAGGAGAGAAGAATACTAGATAGAGTATAGGAACAGGGAAGGTTGGGAATGCCTGAAAAGTGGCCAAAGTATATCCGTGTAATTTATCACGTTCTACACGCTCAATGTGCCTGGGCCCTCTACGTGGGATGTTCACCGTACCACTTTGTTTTTCTAAGTTAGTTTCAGCTATGGACATCTCCTAGTCTCTTCCAGATTTTAGTACATGCAAAGCAGCTGAATCTGAATGATGA
This sequence comes from Gymnobelideus leadbeateri, assembly GCA_011680675.1. Lineage (NCBI taxonomy): Eukaryota > Metazoa > Chordata > Mammalia > Diprotodontia > Petauridae > Gymnobelideus > Gymnobelideus leadbeateri. Next base: position 76,062 of record WOXC01006026.1, on the reverse strand, counting down.
TAATCATCATTTCTCTCCTCCACAGGGTCTTTCTTATGCTTTATGGGATAGCAACAAGGGAAAACCCTCACCAACTCCATGTTATAAACTTGGTGATTAAGCTCCCAGATTTTCTTATCTGAGAAACATGCTTCCTAAACTCATCAAGTACTAGAGACAGTGCCTTTGTGAGTCTGAAATTTCTTTGATAAATGTGGGTATGCCCACTGATGTCTTTTAAAAGAGGACAAAGATAAATCCTGATTGCTTTTCAGAAATTAGGGCCACATAGAAGTAATTGGCAGATGGAGACCCAATAGGCTAGACTCTGGTCAGAGGAAGTATGTCTATGTACAAAAATAAGACTGCTTTTACTTTTGAGCTTTTCCCTTGTGTCTTCTTCTTTGAGTACAGTTGGAGTTAGAAAAAGGATTTCTTTCTCCATCATTCACCAATTAGCTCAGGAATAATCAATGGTGACTTAAGAAAGAATTTTCCCAGGTTGAGAGATGATAGCAAGTGGGGAAGGCATGGAGTTCCTGCAGGACCAGACATGCTTGTCTATTGGCCAGAAAGGTGGAATTCATGAACAATATTCCCGTATACCAAATATGTGGGCTGTAGATGGGGAATTTTTATTTCCTAGGCTACCTTATCTCAGAATCTAGTCTTCTATCCAGAGAAGGAAGGTTTCCAGATTGACTTCAGCCTAGGAGGTGACCTCGTAAGTAGCACCAAAGTTCGAGAGATCAAAGACCTGGCTTTCTAGAGAGAAGTAAAGTCTCTGAGCAGTATTCCCCTTGGAGAAAGAAAAAGGATTCCCTATGTATCCTTTGGAGCAAGAGGATCAATAAGGGTTAAAGCCATGTTGGAAAGAGAGGAAGAGGGATCAATCAATCAACAAGCATATAATTAATTGCCCATTATGTGCCAGGTACTGAATTTTGTGTGGTTGTTGTGATTTGTCCTTTGTTCTCAGAAAGGACCAGGACATCAGGAAGATGAGGCTATGACTTGTGAGTGAATTGGATTTAAGTGAGGGAGGGCTGTGCAAAGTCACCAGCCTTACTTTCTCCTCCAGAGCCATCTAGATCCAGTGGCCAGATATATAGATCAGAAAAACTGGAGGTGGCCAAACCCAGCACTGGAGATACAAAGACAGAAATGAAATTGTCTGTGCCCTCAATGAGCTTACAATCTAGTAAGAAATTTTTATAATAAAAATTTTATTTAAGTAGGAACTTTTCAGTTCCTACTTAAACTGAGTTGTTTAAAGAGTCAGTGAAGGTCTAGTGGGAAAGAGATTTGATGAGAGCTCCAAAGTGTGTTTCCCTTCTGGGGGAACCAAAGCCTTAAAAGTAGCATTGTAATGCCAAATTTTTCCAAGAATCTCTTGAGAGCAATAATGAGGAGACTCTCTGGAATGTTGGGGTGTTGGTTATTTAGCTGCCCTAAAGTATGAGATTGCCTTCTGGGGGATCTGAACCACTGGGTAGCTGTATGAATCAGGAAGGGATTTGTAGGACCCCATAGGAAAGTGGGACTTAGCAGAATGTCAAGGGGTTTCCCTATTGGCAATGCTTTTTTGGCAAGTTCTTTTCTGAGGGGAAACTTATGGGCTACTTGTATGTTTTCTGTTTTCTCATTCTGTTGATGGGCTCCTGTTAATCCTTTGTGTCTTCTGCATTTTCTCTGGAGTGAAATAAAGGGCGTTTTCTATCCATATACACTTACTTCCTTTAGTACGTATATGGGAGTGCTTTTATCCATATCTGTGGGAAAAGAGATATAAATATAATTGGAGATCTTCCTGGAGGATATTCTGGATAAAGACAAGAAGTAGAAAAGTAAAATGATCTTCTTGGGCAAGGTAAAGGGTAAGATCTAATGTCTGGGAACCCAGAGTTCTGGCAATGAAAGTTATGACCAATGACATGACCTAGGCCATAGATTATGTCTGTGATATCACCAGTCTTGATTAGCCTCCTTATCATCATTGTCTCTTATTCAGTGGATAGAGCACAGTATCCAGAGTTAGGAAGACCTGAGTTCAAATTTGACCTTAAATACTTACTACTTGTGTGACCATGAGCAAATCACTTAACCTCTTTTTGCTTCACTTTCCGAAACTGTAAAATAGACACAATAGGACCTATCTTGCAGGGTTGTTGAATGGTTCAAATGAGATAATTTTTTTTTTGTCTTTTTGGAGGGGGGGGGACAAGGCAATTGATGTTAAGTGACTTACCCAAGGTCACACAGCTAGTAAGTGTTAAGTGTCTGAGGTCAGATTTGAACTCAAGTCCTCCTGACTCCAGGGCCAGTGCTCTCTCTTCACTGTGTCACCTAGCCACCCCAAATGAGATAATTTTTGTTAAGTGTTTAGCATAGTGCCTGGTGTATAATAGAAGCTTAATAAATGCTTATTTCTTTTCTTACATCTATACTTTTGATTCCTGAGAAATTGTAGCCATGATCTGTAGCCATAAAGTATCACCAGTAAAACACTTAAAAAAAAGATGAACTTTTATGTCAGGGAGCATCTTGGACTCACTGAAAATGCTGTTAAGTTTCCTAGATGTAATCTGATTCACTCTTTGCTATGCCTGTCCAAGACACATTATAGTGTAGGAGACTTCAGATGAAGAGCAATGGCACCCAGAGGTGGTTTTAACGAACTTTCTTGCCACTCACAAAGGTAATAGCTGTTAGCAGGGATAGTCTCAGTGTTAGTTGTCCCTGATGGAAGTGAGTAGTGCATAGTGGGGTAGAGGGAAACTGTGCTCCAGTCTCTGGGACCAATCTAATATATCATTTAAGACAAAGAAATAGTATGATGCCAACGAGAGACTGCTCTATTATCTATAGGACCAGTAAAGAGAGAGTATTTTCTAAATAACAAAAAAAGTAGATTGTGAGGTCCTTGAGGGCAGGGTCTATCTTTTGCTTCTTTTTATATCTCTAACGCTTAGCACAGTGACTGGGACATAATAGGCACCTAATAAATTCTTATTGACTGATTGACTAAAATAAGGAGGAATTCAGAGCAGAGAGTTATGAATGAAGAACTGAGAAATAGGAAGCTTAACCCTAACATTACCCTTCCAGCAAAAGGCTAAAATGGGGGTATTAGGGTTATACCTATACCAGTCATCACTGGTTGACACACAACTGGAGGAACTCAGTAGGTTATTTCATAATATAATCTAGGAAATAGAAATTTCTTCATCTAGGTATTCCCCCCCCCCCAAGTGAACTGCTAGGTCAATCTTTTTTTGAATGGCTATAGATCTTATTATGAAAGCCCTGCAGTCTTCCAGGGTTGCTGCAATGAACATAATGCTAACCACAAATGAGAGCATCTGGAGAAGCTCACTGTTTTTAATGGTATCCCTCTTCCGTTTGGAGGGTGTACTGGACATCTTCCATGACAACATGAGCCATTTTGGCAAGCACACCTCCCTGTTTTATATCTCATTTGTAACTGCTAAACAAAAGATCACCAAACCAAGTAATTTCTGTAGCTTCATTTGTCAGAGCATCTGGTATGAGTTCGATATATACATGAAAGAGAATGGGAGAAAACTCAGTGGAGGAGAGCCTTTAAGTCTGTGTTTTACACTACTGAGCTAAATGTATTTTTGTGAGCAACAAACACAGGGGCATCTTCTGTTCTATATCCCTCTCAGTCAGTTGTGAGATCATGAAGATATGGTCTACTGTAAGGAATCATCTATGAAAATAAGTCCCTTCCCTTCAGATATTTTCACCAAGAATTTCCTCAGTGCTTACAAAGATCATTCTTGTGAAACTTTCTGGAGATGAGAGTGAAGATAGAGAGAGGGTTAAAAAGAAATTGAGCATAGGGGTTGGTAGTTGTAAATATTTTCTTAGTAGCGTGTTTTGAGAAATAATACCCTTGAGGATACTTTTAGTATCTCCCTTTTAAGGGATCTTGAAAGAAAAAAATATCTCTTTATGTTTTTAAATTTGTGTCACCTACATTATGAATTTTTTTGCAGGTCTGGCTACTTTTCCTATTTCTTCATCTCAAGTATCATTTTGACTAGGTGGCAAAGGGGATATGGCAATGAATTTGGAGTCAGAAAGACCTGAGTTCAAACCCTATATCAAACACTTCCTAGCTTTATAGCCCTGAGTAAGTCACTTAACTGCTTTCTGCATCAGTTTCCCCATCCGTAAAATAGGGATAAAAATAGTGCCTATTTTTGGGGTTAATGGGATATAATATCTTCCCCATCCATTAATAGGCCTATCTGACTACACATGCTTCTTTTCCCCTTGAAACATGGGTCATGTCCCCAGGTCTAAAGGTACACAGGTATTTTTTTTTATTTTTTGGTCTTTACTAATTTCTTTACTTTTAGTTTACAAGATTCATTTCCATAATTCTTTGAGTTTCAAATTTTCTCCCCATCCCCTTTCCCTTCCTTCCCACCCCAGCAGCATACAATCAAGTATAATATCTGCAAATACTTTCACATTAGGCATTAGTCAGATTATAAAGAAGGATGGTATCAGATGGAATGAACAATGGGAAAGAGGAAACCAAACTAAACAAGAAATAGAAAAGGAGCAGGTAGTTTGCTTCAATCTGGGTTCAAACTCTGTTCTTTCTCTGGACATAGATATCTCTCTCCATCATGAGTCTTTTGGGGTTGACTTATAACCCTGGATTGCTGAGAAGAGACCATTCTATCAAAGTTGGTCATCACACATATATTGTGTCTGTAATTGTGTACAAATTTCTCCTGGCTCTACTCTTCTCACTCAGCATCAGTTCGTATAAGCCTCTCCAGGTAAATATAAAGTCCATCTGCTCTTCATTTCTTATAGCACAACAGTATTCCATAACATGCATATACAACAACTTGTTCGGCCATTCTAATCTAACAGGCAAACTATTCCTTGCTTTCCCAGATTGCTTACAATATCATCCTTCATAACTAGATCATGCACCCATTTAGACTTGATTTTGGTATATGGTGTTAGATGATGGTCAATGCCCAGTTTCTGCCATACTATATTCCAGTTTTCCCAGAAGTTTTTGTCAAATAGTGAGTTCTTATCCCAAAAGTTGGGGTCTTTAGGTTTATCAAACAGTAGATTACTATAGTCATTGACTGCTGAATCTTGTGTACCCAATCTGTTCCATTGATCCACTACTTTATACCTTAGCCAGTACCAAGTAGTTTTGAGGACTGCTGCTTTATAGTACAGATTAAAATCTGGTATAGCTAGGCCACCTTCTGTAACATTTCTTTTCATTAATTCCCTTGATATTCTGGACCTTTTGTTCTTCCAAATGAATTTTGTTACTATTTTTTTTAGCTCTATAAGGTAATTTTTTGGTAAATTGATTGGTATGGCAATAAATATATAATTTAATTTAGGTAAAATTGTCACGAGCAATTGATGTCTTTCCAATTAGTTAGATCTGAATTTATTTGTGTGATAAGTGTTTTGTAGTTGTGTTCATATAGATTGGGTTTGTTTTTGCAGGTAGATCCCCAAATATTTTATAATATCTATAGTAACTTTAAAATGGGATTTCTCTTTCTATCTCTTGCTGTTGAATTTCATTAGAGATATACACAAATGCCGAAGATTTATGTGAGTTTATTTTATATCCTGCAACTTTGCCAAATTTATTTATTTTCTCAAGTAGTTTTTTACTTGATTCTCTAGGATTCTCTAAGTATATCATCATATCATCTGCAAAGAGTGATAGCTTGGTCTGTTCTTTGCCTAATTTGATTCCTTTGATTTCTTTTTCTTCTCTAATTGCTACTACTAACATTTCTAGTACCATATTGAATAAGAGGGGTGATAGTGGACATCCTTGTTTCACCCCTGATCTTATTGGAAATGCATCTAGCTTCTCCCCATTACATATAATACTTGCTGATGGCTTTAAATAGATGCTACCTATTATTTTAAGGAAGGCTTCATTTATTCCTATACTTTCTAGTGTTTTTAAAAGGAATGGATGTTGTATTTTGTCAAAAACCTTTTCTGCATCTATTGATATAATCATGTGGTTTCTCCTAGTTTTATCATTGATATGATCAATTATACTGGTGGTTTTCCTAATATTAAACCATCCTTGCATTACTGGAATAAATCCTACCTGATCAAAGTGTATTATTCTTGTTATAAGTTGCTGTAGTCTTTTTGCTAATATTTTATTTAAAATTTTGCATCTATATTCATGAGGGAAATTGGTCTATAATTTTCTTTCTCTGTTTTATCTCTTTTAGATTTAGGTATTAGTACCATATTTGTGTCATAAAAAGAATTTGGTAGGACTCCTTCTTTGCTAATTTTCCCAAATAGTTTGTAGAGTATTGGAATCAATTGTTCTTTAAATGTTTGATAGAATTCATTAGTAAATCCATCTGGCCCTGGATATTTTTTTCCTAGGGAGTTCACTGATGGCTTGTTCAATTTCTTTTTCTGAGATGGGTTTATTTAAGTAATTTACTTCCATTTCAGTTAATCTGGCATCCATTTCACTAAGACTGTCAAATTTATGTGCACACAACTGGGCAAAATAATTCCTAGTTATTGTTTTAAATTCCTCTTCATTGGTGGTAGATTCACCCTTTTCATTTTTGATACTCATAATTTGGTTTTCTTCTTTCTTTTTTTATCATATTGACTAAGGATCTATCAATTTTATTGTTTTTTTTTTCATAAAACCAGCTCTTAGTTTTATTTATTAATTCAATAGTTTCCTTAATTTCAATTTTATTAATCTTTCCTTTGGTTTTCAATATTTCTAATTTAATATTTAATTGGGGATCTTCAATTTGTTATTTTTCTAGCTTTTTCAATTGCATGCCCAGTTCATTGACTTCCTTTTCTCTAATTTATTCATGTATGCACTCAGGGACATAAAACTTCCCCTAAGAACTGCCTTTGCTGAATCTCACAAATTTTGGTATGTTGTCTCATTGTTGTCATTCTCTTGAATGAAGTGACTAATTGTTTCTATGATTTCTTGTTTGACCCATTCATTCCTTAGGACTAAATTGTTTAGTTTCCAATTAGTTTTTAGTTTGTCTTTCCATTGCCCTTTATTGCATATGATTTTTATTGCATCATGGTCTGAGAATGATGCATGTATTATTTCTGCCTTTCTGCACTGAATTGTGAGGTTTTTATATCCTAGTACATGGTCGATTTTTGTGCATGTGCCACATACTGCTGAGAAGAAGGCATATTCCTTTTAATCCCCATTCAGTTTTCTCCAGAGATCTATCATGCCTTCCCTCTCTAAAATCCTATTCACCTCCTTAACTTCTTTCTTGTTTACTTTAAGGTTGGATTTATCAAGTTCAGAGAGGGGAGATTAAGGTTCCCCACTAGTATAGTTTTGCTATCTATTTCTTCCTCTAATTCCCTTACCTTCTCCTCTAGGAATTTGGATGTTAAACCACTTGGTGCATATATATTAAGTAGTGATATTGCTCATTCTCGATGGTGTCTTTTAGTAGGATATAGTTTCCTTCCTTATCTCTTTTAATTAGATCAATTTTTGCTTTTGCATTATCTGAGATAGGGATTGCTACCCCTGCTTTTTTTACTTTAGCTGAGGCATGATATGTTTTACTCTAGTCTTTTCCCTTTACCCTGTGGGTATCCCTCTATTTCAGATGTGTTTCTTGTAAACAGCATATTGTAGGATTATTCTGCTATCTGCCTCTGTTCTCTTTGTAGCCCTTAATAAGACTTTTTTTATCATCATTTTGTATAATTTATACTTATACCCTCTACTTGTCTATAAACAGTTTGTTCTTATTAAATAACAGTGTATGTGTATGTGTATGTATGTGTGTGTGTGTGTGTGTGTGTGTGTGTGTGTGTGTGTGTGTGGTATGGTGGGGGACAAGGGGCAGTAGAGGTAGATGTTGACTTGTGATAGGATGGCTTCTATTGCCATGTCTCAGGCATTATGTTGTGATGTTTAAAAAGTTCAAGAGACATAATTTCTGGGTAATTAGTAATTTTATTAAAAATGTTAGCATTTTATTAATGAGATGTTAATGGCCCTCCCAAATGCCAAAGACTCCTCCTAGTGCTGTGCTTGCAATTTATAAGCCCTTGGAAGAGTGGTTGTTCCTGAGGGCAGCAATCAACTCTGCTTGGTTAATGAATACAACAATGAGAGGGGGACTCACTCCAATGAGGGCATGAGAGAGTGACATCATGTCCCTCTTGGTCCAAGAGACTATATCTACATCCAGATCACTCCCAGTCTTTGACAATCTAGACAAAAGATCTACCTTCATGCAAACTTGCTTTCCTAGTGCACAATGGGCAGGAATTCACCTAGATAAGATGGTCTAGATGGGGTAAATTTTTGGCAGAGGTCAGTAATGTCCTTCAAAGGCTAAACTTCAAACAAGGAAAGATGACAGGGAAAGAGCTTGGACTTCTCCATAATTGGTTATTAATAATAATTTCTCTCATTGTCAATAAAGGTTCTGGTACAATAAAAAGTTAGTTACAACCAGCTTATATATGGCCAGGCATATATGAATAAAGGCTCAGGTGAACCATTGCCTCAACTGCCCATGTTGCTCAAAAGAGGTTCCTTAGTGCCTGGGTCAACTACTTTAAAATTTGTAAAAGCAGGGGCAGCTAGGTGGTGCAGTGAATGGAACATTGACCCTGGAGTCAGGAGGACTTGAGTTCGGGTCCAGCCTCAGATGCTTGACACTTAAAACTGGCTGTATGATCTTGGGCAAGTCAATTGGCCCTGGTTGCTTTGTCTTCCCCCCTCCAGAAAAAAAAAATACATGAAATACATAAAATTTGTAAAAGCAGCCATAGGAAGCGCTAGAGTTCAAGGGGGACATAACAAGCTAGAGTAGAAGTAATGGATAGATCAAATGAAGCACATTTGCAAGAACCAAGGACTGTTTTCTGCAGCAGGTTATCTGATGGGTGTTGGAGTGAGTTTGTAACTGAGGGTAGTCAGGAAAGAAAAAGGCAAAAAGTAAGTGGTGGCTATAGCCCCTGAGAAAGTATGGTACGGTGAAGAGAGCACTGAGGTTGACAATAGAAAATTTGTGTCCAGTTCTCCCACTTACTACCTCCATGCTTCTCTTCTGTGGGCAAGTCTCTAGGCCTCAGTTTCCTCATTTATAAAACAAGGAAGTTGAACTAGGTGATCTCTCAGGTACTTCCAACTCAACATACTATCTGATGAATCTTAAAAAAATATTTAAAAATATTAAAAAAAATACTACAAGTCCTTGGTTGTTGCATCCATTCCTTCCATCCTAGCTTGTTATGTGCCTCCTGAATTCCAACTCTTCTGACTGATGCTTGTATAACTTCTAAAATAGTTGGCACAAGCACCAGGGGACTGTCTGGAGCAATACAGGATTCTAGGCAGGGGCTTGGGAGTAAATTAAAGTGTTCTAGCAGAATGCACCAAGTTCAACAGGTCATGAAACTGAGTTCACAGATGTTTGGATGACTTCTAAGGTATGACACAGTCCAAGGAGCATCATGTGGTGCTCAGGTAAGCTCTGGCTTGCATGAAATATTGCTTTCCAATCTCCTTTCCGCCCTGCCCAGTAGATTCAGATAAGGTTGTAGATAATAGAGAATATTCCCCAGAATCACTGGAATAGGAAACCTCTCATCTCTACTTTTAGGCACCCACCCCAAATTTGGTAAATCTCGTGCTTTTGTTGAATAGTCTCCTTCAGAAGTTTTACGTGGCTGACTTTTTAGGGACCACTAAAACACAGTAAAGCAACTAGCAGCTAAAGCAACTTGATGGCATATTGCAGAGTTAGAAGGACCTACATTTCAATCCTGCCTAACACACTAACTAACTGGCTGTAGAATTCTGGGCAAGTCACAATAGTTCCTAGCCTCAATTACCTCATTTGTAAAGTAAGGATATTGATCACAACTATCTCACAGGCCTGTAGGGAGCATCAAATAAGATAACATAAAAAATGCTCTGCAAACCTTAGAGTGTCATATAAATTATTATTGTTGTTGTTATAGCTATAGCAAAGCAAAAAAAACCAAAAAAACCAAAAACCTATCGAGCACCTTTCCAGTAGCCATTGTAAAGAAGCTACTTTGCCTGACTGACTCCCTTCCTTCACACCTCTTTCTACCCATCAGATTAGGGGAGAGAATAAGGATAGGGAAAGAGGGTTTGGAGTTTGTCAAGGTTAGTCCAACAAGCAAACAATCAGAGAAGATGGATGGAGAAGAGCCACTGGAAGTGGGCTCTACCTCCTGTTTGGTTTCCCTATGGCTGGGGTCTTCACAGTAACTGTCAGGCCATTTCAGGCTCCATTTGGTCCTGCATCCCCCAAGATGTCTGATTCCATCCCTCTGGTCTTTCATTGTGTTAGTTTTTCTCCCTCTGGATCTCAGCTGTGACCATCTTCAGTTCTCCAGGATCCACCTCGGCTTGCCACTAACTGTTACCAGCTTGGGCTACAGTAAAAATGCAAAGGCTTCTGTGAACCCATCTCCCCCAAGAGCTCCCCATTTCAGAAGCCTCTCTGTTTCTGGACATGTGGAACAGATGGCAAGGAACCTCTGGCCAGAAGGAAGAGCACAGAGTCTTGGCCCAGGAAAACTTCCTCTCCTGGCTACAGGGGCTAGAGCACTGAGCACTTAGGACCCAGCCCGTCAGTGCTGAAGGCTCAGAATGCCACATTTCAACTGGAACCAGACTAGACTGCAGCTGAGAAAGGAGCCCTCTATGATCAGGTTCCTCCCTTTTGGGGGGAAAATGCCTGGCTTTGGGTACAGATGGACACACTTAGGTAGGGAGATCTGACACTTCTACAGGTACCCCACCATGACCAAATAGGAGACAGTGCCAACTCCTGATGCTTCTTCTCTGCCTCCTTTTCTCCTCTTGCATGCTGATCTGATCTTGGTAAGTTCCAAACCTTCAATTTATTTCCTTTTTCTTTACCCAAATCTGCTAACTGGGAAGAGGAGTGAAGGAAGGGAGCCAGCCATTCAGGCAAAGCAACTTCTCTGGCTACTCATAAGCTCCTCTTTAGTTTCTTTCTGTTTGTTTTTAATTATGTTACAGCTTTTTGAGTTACTTTACTGTATTTTAATAAATCATGTGGTTACTAAAAAAGTCAGCCTATGAATGAGGTTGGCCAACAAGAGCCAGAAAGTTCTCAAATTCACTCTGGGAGATCAAGAACAGAGATGAAATTTCCTATTCTAGTAATTTTGGTGAGTATCCTATTTTTATTTAGATATCTATGGAACCTGGGCCTTTGCTGGGCACTAGGAGTAGGGTGAGTTTAGGTGAAGAGTAGTCTACACATTTGTGTAGGATGATTGCCCTCTAGTGAGAAAAAGTGATACTTCAGCCTTTGGGACTGTAACTTTTGGAAACTTTTTGAAGGTATAAGGCAGATTTTTGCATGGTAGACCACATCTTTGCACAAATGACTGCAAGGTGTGGAGAAGGCAAGGTCATATTGAAATTATTGTTAGTTGACTATGTAAAAAAACAGAACAAAACAAAACAATATTTATTTTGGTTGAGCAAAACACCATCTTGCAGGTTTTACTTCAAGAAGTTTCTTTTATGTGTCAAAATTATATAAGGCTCCTTATAAAACTTAACAATTGAGATACATGTATTTGGTAATCTTCTGATTGTTAGCGTCAGCTGGGATATACAGTAGGGAAATATGTTTGCCATATTTCCATATTGCCAAACCAGGGATGTTTGCCAATATTGTGAAGGTCTAGTGCCAAAGGAGGATTTCCTCTAGATGGTGAGATCCTCCAGGTGCTTCTATTTGTAGATGACATAGTACTAATTATATCAATTGCAGAGCTGCCTCCTAAATAACATTTGTAATCACTCAAATGTGACCTAAGTGTCCACACAGGAAAGGCCAAGTAGAAGAAGAATACTTACAGCCTAGTCTATGAATAGACAACTTACAGAGTTCATTCCTATCTTGGGTAGACACTGCAAAGGGACAATGATCCAGTCTTAGAATTGACAGGAGGATGAAAGCAGATTGGATTGCCTTTGGGAAAATAGAATTTTTTAATGATTCCAAATTTATTTTTGAAACAAAGGCTCATATTTTTTAAACATAAACGTTCTTCTGGTGATGTTGTATGACCAGTCATGGCCATTCTATGATGAATCATGGAATACTTAGAGTCTGCAGACAATTGAAAATCAAGATCAGCCAAAGGGCAATGGAAAGAAGGCTGTGACATATTACAAACAAAGAATTATACAGAAAGAGTGTTGCCAATGATGTCGTTAAAGAAATGTATAAGAAGAAAAGAGGGGCCAGTCATCTAGGAAGACTGAGGCATGACCAGTGGAAAGTCAGTGTCCTCCATTGGCATCCTTGAGAAATCAGGAAGTGTGAGGAAGGTCCCCAGGACAGAGTGGACCCCCTATGATGAAGTTATGGGGGGACATGGACAAAAGGTACACAGGATCAGATGGGCATGAATGAGTTGCATTCTGTATCACTGGTTGGAATGCCTACACTGATGGAATATTAGATCCTGGAGAAGCAAGAAACAGGTAGAATGGAGCAGGAGAACTGCTTAGTTACTGAGGCATCTAATATGAAATGCTAAGCAAAGCGGTCCAATTATAGGGATCAGAAGAGCATCTTCACAAAGGGGCACCCATAAGATCCATGGGGCAAGCTGAGGCTAGGCTGGAATTCAAGAGTACCAAATATTTGAGCATACCTGTGTCCTCTTAAACTTTGGCGTTATGCTAACTCTGCCTTCCTTCTTTCTTCAAATGCACCTCAACGGGGACAGTTCTCAGTCACTGCCACCATTTCCTGCATGAGAAACAATCATGCCTAAGAGGAGATAATAGTTAGATGTACACTCAACCCAACATCAGGGCTGGTTCTGTCATTAGGTAAAGCCTGACTTCTTGTTCAAATCAGTGTCTCAGTTTAATCTAAACAACAGTTCTATTAGTTCTTACCTAGAATTCTATTCTTGCTCAATAGAAGGTAAACTTCTTGAGGGATGACTAGTTTTTTTCATTTTCAGTTTTTTTCATTTCAACACCCCTAGTGACTAATACAGTTCTTTCCCTTCCCTTCTCAACACCCAACCCTACAAAAGGCAGTTTTGTGGGTCCACTAAAGAGTACTTTTGTTTGCCTGGCATAGAGCAGACACTTAATACTTGTTGATTGATTATAAGAGCTGGAAATTACCTTTTTGTAGTTCAGTCATTCAGTTATGTCTGACTCTTCGTGACCCCATGGACTATGGCCCATACAAAGCCCGTCTATCTTCCATTATTTCCCAAAATCTGTCCAAGCTCATGTTTTTTCTTTAGTGACACTATCAATCTCATGCTTTTCTGTCCTTTTCCCCTTTTGCTTTCAATCTTTCCCAACATCAGGGGCTTTTCCCAATGAGTCTTGCCTTCTTGTAGCCAAAGTATTTAAACTTTAGCTTTAGTATTTTGGTCTTCCAACCTTAGAGATCATTTAATCTCCACCAACCTCATTTTATACATAAGAAAACAGACCTAAAAGTATGAAATGATTAACCCAATGTGACCTTGGACAAGGTCACACACAATGAATACCAGAACCAGGTTTCAAATGCAAGTCTTCAGACCCTAAGTCCTACTCACTCCCTTAAGAATAGATCCTTCCTAGAATTACTTCTTTCATATTTATAGCAACATAGATGCATTTTAGGTGTGATATACTAAAGACAATTTCTAGTAATAGAAAGAAAAGGTTTCTTCCATCACATACCAGTCTGGATACAGTGGAAAGTGTATATTGGAGATGATGGGAAAGAAGGATGAAGAGAAAGGTGGGTGGACAGGTTATGATGAATCTTCCTTGAAAGGTAGAAAAAGGCACCTGAATTTGCTGGAGTAGCCAATATGGAGCTACTGTTGGTTTTTTAAAAAAGGGTGATGGAGAGAATATTTCAGAAAAACTAATATGGCAGCAGGACAGGTTATATAAGGGATGCCATCAAGGTAGGAAGCGCAGTGAAGACTCCAAGAATAGCTTCTTTTTCCCAGATATAGCCCAGTAGGCAATATCATTTATTTCCCAATGGTGCAACCTTCCCTCCCCCATTCCAATATGTAGTGGGTGATAAACAAAAACATCCGAGTAAGATACTCCAGCGTCCTTGGCTATGTGGGTATCATCTATAACAATGGACATGTTTTACTCAGACTTCAATGAACTCTCTGTTTCAGATTGTGTACCACGGGGATCCTTATGCTCCACACAATTCTACCAGTTTCCTCATCTATGAAAGAGGAGTGGAAGTTGGATGCTGGGGCTTGTGCATCAATTCAGTGTTTTCCTCATTGTATTCTTGTAAGATAACCCTTCTCTTCCTCTGCCCTTCCCCACCCCTTAATACTTCCAAAGGCAAATACAGCCTGCTATATATGTTAAGAAGTAGTTTTGCCTGCTGCTTTTAAAACTCTGGAGACTCACATGAGATATTTAAGTCATCTGGGTAACTTCAGCTCTGTCTAGAAGATCTTTTCCCCTCATATCTTTTAAAAAAATTCATTTGTATTGAGTTCTTTTATTTTAATATTACTTTCATTTCCTGCTATATCCTTCTGTGCTCCCCAATCTAGAACACCATCCATCCCATGACTAGGAACTGGAACTGAGATTTCATCATTAAAGGGATAGAGTGTCCTAGATAAAGCAATTTCTTTTTCCAGTGCAGATAAGCCTCTTCCCTGCAACGTTTAGTTTCATGAGTTGTCTGGGGCACTGAGAAGTCAAATGATTTGACCAGGGTCACACAGCCAGTATGTGTTAGTAGTGGGACTTGGACCCAGGTTTCCCTGACTCTGAGGATAGTATACCCTATATAGCAAAATTTTAAAGTTCATCAAAACAAGCTAATATATAAACTGTCTGACAGTAAATACAATGTTTCATATCCATAATCTCTCTCTTCCCTGTCCCATCCCTTTGCGAAAAAAAAAAGATGGATCACCTCATATCTTTGTGTTAATTACTGGGTCTCAAAAATAATGCCATATTCCTTTGGTTAGTGAGGAATTTGTCCCTTTGACCAGGGTTATCATGGTCAGTGTTATCCCCTAAAAGAGATTCCACTTGTTTATAAAATGGAAACATAGGATCCAGACAGCAGCTCTGTTAGGTGTATTCATATTAAACTATAAATTAATAACTCTATGTGAACTTAAATGGAGCTCTTTAGTAGATTTTGCTTCTTGGTCCTAGATTGTTCAATATTTTAAATAATGAATTAAATGAAGCCATATTTTACATGCATGCCAAATTTATAGATGATATTGACCTGGTACCATAGACACAAGAAAGAGCATGTTGGCTAGTAAAGAACACAGGACTGGGTGTCAGAAGCAAGAGCCCAAGTCTGGGCTTGGCCATACATTAGCTGCATGACCATGGAAAAACACTTGAGAATATGCATTTCAAAATTGGAATAAGCTTCATAGGCCATTGAGTCCAGACTGTACCTGAACAAGAATGGCCTCTATAATATATAATAGAAGTGGTAATTCAACATTGCTCGCAGGTCTAAAGTTCACTTTTGGACCTTTCTCATTATTAGAAAATTTTTTCCTTACATCAAGACTAATTTTCCTCATCTTAATATTTACCTAATCCTTCCCTCTGAGGGCAAACAGAACAAGTCTAATCTCTTTTTTTTCTTTTTTTAAGCAATTGGGGTAAAGTAACTTGCTCAAGGTTACACGGCCAGTCATTATTTATGTGTGGGTGCTCATTTTCTGAATCTGGGACCGATCACAGGTCATCCCAACTCCGGGGCTGGCACTCTTACTCACTGCGCCACCTAGCTGCCCCAAGTCTAATCTCTTTTACAAGGAAGCCTTTATATGTTGAAGGCAGCTATCATTCTCCCCTCTCCCCTTACCCCCCGACCACTTTAACCCAAGTCTTTTCTTCTCTAGGCACAACATCCCAGGGTAATCCTTTTATGATATAAGTTCAAGGCCCTTCCCCAGCCTATCAGTCCTCCTCTGAATGCTTTCATTTGTATTTCATTTGTATTGATTTGCAACATTCAGGCTGAAGTTTATTTTTGCTTTTGCTTAACATATGTTTGTTTATTTTTTTACATAAATAATGTGAATTCACAAGATTTCCAGGGATGGAAGGGACTGGGGACACACATTTAAAATGCTTGGAAAAATGGACTATAATCACCCTCATTCATTTGAAGTCCTTTCCTGTTCAGGTATGGGTTGGATTAGATGAGCTAAGGTCCCACTGACTCTGTAGTTTCCCGATTCTGATTCAATGGGATGTTTGAAGGGCTTTCAAATACATGAATAGAAATTAGACTTATTCTACCTGACTCCAGAGGTTAGAACTAGGAAAAATAAGTAATAGATTCAGACAGGCAAGTATAAGTTTATTATAAAAAGAATCTTCCTAATGATTAGAACTAACTCCAAATGGAATGGGTTGCCCGCCTCATGTGGTAGTAGGTCACAAGTTCTCTCTCACAACGGGTCATAGGTTCATAGATTTGGAACTAGAGGTCATGGAGTCCAGCCCCCTCATTTACGGATGAGGAATCTGAGGACCAGACAGATTAGGTGATTTTCCTATAGCCTAATAAGTGTTTGAGCTAAGATTTCAATGTATGTCTTCCAAACTTCAAGTCCAAGGCTTAATCCACTGTGCCCCACCCTGCCTCTCTTAAAGAGGAGGTAAGATGACCACTTGTCTGGAATGTTGTAGAGGAGCTTCCTATTCTGTCAGGGGTTGGGCTAGATGACCTTTCTAATGACCTTCCAATTCTGTGATTTGGACACCTTGACTATTATCCAAAGACTATGACTGCTTTAGGATCTCCATTTATATGTGATGGTCATCCCATTCATTTCAAATTCTTCCTTTATGAGAAATAAAGCT
Organism: Gymnobelideus leadbeateri; assembly: GCA_011680675.1. Classification (NCBI taxonomy): domain Eukaryota; kingdom Metazoa; phylum Chordata; class Mammalia; order Diprotodontia; family Petauridae; genus Gymnobelideus; species Gymnobelideus leadbeateri. The sequence goes on along the minus strand of WOXC01006026.1, from coordinate 59,111 downwards.
TTGCTGGCCTAGTTTAAGTTGCTATATGTAATAATATTAGTTCATATTTTGATAGCTTTTTAAGGTCCACAAAATGCATTTCTTACCATCACCCTATGAAGTAGGCAGTGAATCCTTATTTTTCCTTATGTGGGATGAAATCAGCTCTGAGGGATAATGTGATTTGTCCAAGGCAAGGAAGAATCAAAGCTGAAATTCCAATGTGAATTTTGTCCAGTACTCTTTCTGTTCCACTGAACTGGAGGGTGCCATCGGCCCATCGTTTTAAAAATAAACTCCAACTCAAGTCGATCTCATTGCCGTGTTCAGCATGGTTAGTATCTTGATCATCTCTTTATGGCTATTCTAATTGATGGCCTGCTGCCTAGGTCTTCCTATCCCATTCTTGTGAGTCAGAGTTTTTTTTTTTTATAATATTTTATTTTCCCAATTATATGTAAAGACAATTTTAGCATTCATTTTTACAAGATTTTATGTTCCAATTTTCCCCCACTCCCACCCTCCCCTTCCCTCTTCCTAGAGAGTTTTTCTTTTCTGAGATTGTTTATATATAGACCTTTTGCTTGTCAACCCAGAAAATATAGCTTCGTCCTAGGGAAGGAGCCACTGAGGCATGAAAAGAATGTGTGATTAAAAGAGGATCCTATGGCACATCTATGACCAAGCAAGGGCCAGCATTAAGAATTAATGATTCCAGGGCGGCTAGGTGGCGAACTGAGTAGAGCGCCGGCCCTGGAGTCAGAAGGACCCGAGTTCGGTGACGGCCTCAGACACTTAACCCACACAAACAAAAACCTAGCCGTGTGACCTTGGGCAAGTTACTTAACCCCAATTGCCCTAAAAGGGGCGGCTAGGCGGCGCAGTGAGTAAGAGCGCCGGCCTCGGAGTTGGGATGACCTGAGATCAAATCTGGCCTCAGAAAATGAGCACCCACACACAAATAATGACTAGCCATGTAACCTTGAGCAAGTTACTTAACCCCAATTGCTTTAAAAAAAAAAAAAAAGAATTAATGATTCCTCTGACAAACGCTTAGAAGGTTTGTCCAAGCTGTCATTGCTGCTGTTGTTTTTGACAGAATGTCTTTACATCTCCAAAATTCATTTTGCTCTCATTGGTGTTCTCTTTTCCTGGCCTCTTTATCAGATAAATGTATTCCCTTGGTCAAAAAGGGATCCCAGATCCCAGATGTTTGTTGTCAGGGTACCTTAAATAATAGTGTGCATATATCTAATCTGATAGGAATCATCACCATCACAATCATCATCATCAACAACTTGATTCCCTTCGTTTTTTTCTTCTGACTCTGGGGTAACAGTTTTTGCACATGCTATGTGAAATTAATGGAAGAAACACATTGCCAGGTTGTCATTTCTCAAGCCCTGGCTTCCATCAGAATGATCTGTAGCACTGTGACTCTAATTGAGTGAGAAACTAAGCATCTGGCCTCCTAGAGGAGGGGGAGCTAAGTGGTTAGTTGGATGGATGTAGAAAATTCCATTCCAGAATAGAATGGGAACTGTTTACATGTGTGTGTGTGCGTGTGCGTGTGTGTGTGAGAGAGAGAGACAGACAGACAGACAGACAGAGAGACAGAGAGAGAGACAGAGAGACAGAGAGAGAGAGACAGAGACAGAGAGGGAGAGAGACAGAGAGAGACAGAGAGGGAGAAACAGGGAGAGAGAGACAGAGAGAGAGGGAGAGAGAGAGACAGAGAGAGAGAGAGACAGAGAGAGAGAGAGAGAGAGAGAGAGAGAGAGAGAGAGAGAGAGAGAGAGACAGAGAGACAGAGAGAGAGGGAGAGAGAGAGAGAGAGGGAGAGAGAGAGGGAGAGAGAGACAGAGAGAGAGACAGAGAGAGAAACAGAGACAGAGAGAGACAGACAGAGAGACAGAGACAGAGACAGAGAATGAGTGGGGTCTGTGTGGAGCTTTGTGGTGAAAAGAGAAATGAATGATGAAAGTTAATGTGAAGACCTGGTCCTAGCAAAAATAGGTCTCTTCAGTCTGGAAAGACAAAGGCTGTCAAAACCCTGAATATAAGACTTGGGAGACATGCTCTTGGAGCTCAAAAGAAATGATTTTATGACCAATAACAAAGTAGTATTTTATTAGAGGCAGCAGAGTACGACAGGTAGAAAAGAGTCCAAAACCATGGTTCAGCTTACCTCTGGGACCCAGGTTTGTGACTTAGTGAATTGACTTTTCCCTATAAACTCCGACTTCCATCAATAGAGATAATAAAAATACCTGCTCTATGTTTCTTAACAGGACTTTTGTGAGGATACTGCTTCATAAACCTTAAAACCTAGAAATGTGAGCCTTTATGGAGGTACAGCCTTAAGTGGTGGATAGAAAGCTGTCTCTGAATTTCAGCTTCTTTCTCTAAATAACAATAGTTAGTATTGAGTACACTGATTTAAAATTCACAAGCACAAATATTATCTCATCTGATACACAAAACAACCCTGGGAGGTAGGTGCTGTTATTATTCCCATTTTATAAATGAGGAAGCTGAGACTGATGGAAGTTAATTGACTTGCTCAAGGTCACACAGTCTGTAGCTGAGGAAAGGTCTGATCTCTGGTTTTCCTGATTCTAAAGTACAGATCTTCATCTTCTATGCCATGGAAGTTGCCTCTAGAAAACAAGATAATTCAGGCCCTACCTCCTCCATTCCAATAGTCCTTTTCTCCAGGGGGAGAAACAAATTTTTTGAATCCAATCTGGCTCTTCAAATTCACATTCAAATACAAATCCAAAAAACATTTAATAAGCACTTACCATTACAGAGTACCATGTCAGATCTAGCAGATATAAACTTTAACTAGGACATGATTCCCACCCTCACGGGGCTTATAGTCTAGTCTGAGGATATGAATTTTTGTTGTTTTGTTATTGGTCAGTTGTTTCAATCATGTCTAACTTTGTGACCCCATTTGGGGCTTCTTGGCAAAGATACTGGAGTGGTTTGCCATTTCCTTCTCTCACTAATTTTACAGATGAGGAGACTGAGGCAAACAAAGTTAAGTGACTTGCCCAGGGTCACAAGTTAATAATTGTCTGAGGCTGGATTTGAACTTAGGTCTTCCTGATTCCAGGCCTAGCATTCTATGTTCTGACCACATAGCTGCCATATGATGCAAAATAACAATGTATAATTTCATAAGGGAATTTGTTGCAATTTTTTTTCTTTCTGTGTTTTTTAATTGGGAGGCCAAAAATGGAGAGGGGCTAGCAATAACGATAAAGAGAAAGTCATTCAAACATTTTAAATTCACAGAAAAGAAGAGGAGGTTCAGAAGCATGCATAAATAATCAGGATAGTTTTGAAAGTAACAAAATAAGATCTATAAAATAAAAATTGGAGACAACATAAAAAATAAAGATGAAAATTAAAAAGAAAAAAGTTAACATGAGGAATTATGTACTTTAAAAAAAACAAAATTTCAGAATTAAAAAAAATAAAAAACTTTTTAAAAAACCCATTAAGTACATAAGAGAGGTCCCAGCAAAATCCTATGTGAGGTCCCAGGGGAACCTCTATCCGTTGTTCATCTCATTCAAATAGTTGTCAAATCTTTCCTTCACTTTGAGCTGAGAACAGTTCCATGAAAGTTGGGTGACTTGTACCAGGCTATGAAGCTGACATAGTCCTCCACACCTTGTCTGCAAGGTGGGGCTATTGCTGAAAACACTGGTTCAAGCTTTTGCTCCAGTTCCCCTAGTCCCACTTCCTTCCGGGTCTCAGTGTCCTTGGACACTGCTTTTCAGCAGCTTGAAAACTTGTGTCTGGCCCTTCCTTTGAAAGACAGACCCAGCCTTGCAAACTGTTCTCTATAGAAGAAAGGGTCGACAACTGATTTTCAAAGCTGCTTGCTTTTAAGCCAAAATAAGGCTCAGCTTTGATTTCTGACCAATTATCAAAGAGTCTCCTCCTGAAGTGAATCTGCAAAGCAAAAGATGATATAAAATCATTCCCTATTTGAAGGCCAGGCCATCAGTAATTCTTTCCTTCTTTCTTCTTTCCACAGACTTTCAGAAATTTCTGTTATCCTATGTGGGCTTGAAAGGCCTTTACATTATGGGGTATCTGCTCTTTGGCCTGGGTACTGGATTTATTGGACTGTTTCCCAATGTCTACTCCACCCTGGTCCTGTGTGCCCTCTTTGGAGTCATGTCCAGCACCCTGTACACCGTGCCTTTTAACCTTATTACTGAATACCATCAAGAGGAGGAGGTGAGTCTCTGAGTCTTGGCTCTTGGAAGACAGTTTTGAGAGGCCCTGGGAAAGGAAACTGTTTTATAAACCGTGGAAGGTGGAACTGCTTGAAAAGGCCAGAGGAGTAGCAGAAATCCCACTGGGCTAGTTACTAGCCATAGCGGCTCAGGTTCTCCACTTAGACATCCAGCAATGCTGAGAATTGTTGTAATGCCTTGTTTTAAATATCTAATTATTAATTTAAATAAATTATTTAAGAATTAATAATTATTTTATTATATTATGATATATAACATATAATGATGATAAATAATAATCTAAATTATTAACTATTAAAACACTTTATTTACATGAGCAGCAGTCTATATTTGTATAGCACTTTCTAGTTTACAAAATACATTGCATATTAATGCAATCTTGCTTGCACTTCACAACAACCCTGTAAGTTAGATGATACCTGTATTCTCCCCATCTGAAAGATGAAGAGACAGATACGCAGAGATCATGAAATCACAGACTCATAAGAGATGTCAGAGATCATTTACTCTAACCTATACCTGAAAAAAAAATTCCCACTACGCATTTTTAAAAAGTAGTCAGTCACACTTTTTTTCTAAAGACCTCCAATAAAAAGGAAACCCCATGACTTCAGAACTTGGCTTATTATACTTTTGGACAGCACTAATTGTTAAGAAGTTTTCATTACATTAAGCCTTACATTGACCTCTTTGAAACTTCCACGTATTGCTCTTAATTCAAGGACCAAGCATAATTCCTCTTGCACATGAAAGAATTTCTGATACTTGCAGACAGTTAGCATGTCCCTCTGAGTCTCAGTCTTCCCTCATTCAGGTATCCCAGTTCCTTCCATGGCTCCACAAATGTCATGACCTCAGTGCCCAAGGACCTAGATGTCCTCTCCTAACTCTCTTTAGCTTACCAGCATCTTACCTAAAATGTGGTGTCCGGACCTCACTGACTCACTATTTCAGCTGTGGTTTCATATTGGTAATAGGTTAGAAAAATAGGATACAGTGGGACTACTTCTTACTCATGGAAGCTGTGCTGCTTTTAATGCAAACCAAAATCATATTAGCTGCCCAGTAAGGCTATAGTCCCTGATACTAGGGAGGCTGAGGCTGGTGGATCACTTGAACTCAGGAATTCTGACATGCAGAAGACTTGAAGCTTATTGGGTGCACTCAATTTGGCACCAATATGGTGCACTTCTGTTGGGGTGGGGTGGGACTAGGCTGTCCAAGGAGAGACAAACCAGTCCAAGTTAGAAACAGACAAACAGTTGAAGTGCCAGTTAGGTTCCCATAGTGCTAGCTCCTACACAAGGCAGGTGCAAGGTGAGGTTTCACAATGGTCATACCTTTACTCTAGGTTCCTGGGGCCCCCTGAGGGGCCTTGTGAGAGGCCTTGTGTAGGAGCTAGCACTATGGGAACATAACTGGCACTTAACAGTCAGAAGCAAAGCTTCTGTGCCAACAGGAAGTGGCTTGAGGGCTGTGAGGGGTGGGTGCACTTCTAGCTCGGGTGAGATGGGGAGACTCAGTGTCTGCACAGAGGATAGGATGCTAGACCTAAAAATCAGGAAGACCTAAGTTCAAATGTGACCTCAGATACTCACTAGCAATGTAATCCTACACAAGTCACTTAACCCACTTCTGCCTCAGTTTCCTCAACTGTAAAACAGGAACAGTAAAGGTACCCATCTTGCAGAATTATGAGGATCAAAATTTAATATTTGTAAAGTGCTTTGCACAGTGCCTGATAAAGCCCTTAATAAAGGCTTATTCCCTCCATCTCCCAAACCATTAGCTTTGTGGCTGCCATGCCACACTATTGACACATTTTAAGCTTGTAGTGCATTGGAACACACAGTCCTGTTCTTCAGGAGAACCATTTTTTTAAAAAAGCAATTGGGGTAAAGTAACTTGCTCAAAGTTACACGGCTAGTCATTATTTATGTGTGGGTGCTCATTTTCTGAGGTCGGATTCGATTTCGGGTCATCCCAACTCTGAGGCTGGCGCTCTTACTCACTGCGCCACCTAGCTGCCCCAGAGAACCATTTTTGTTCTTCAGAAGAGTCTTTGCTATCTTGTACTTAATAAACGTGATGCTACATGACTTATTCTGGGTCATACAAGTAGTGAGGGATGGAACCAAATCTTGAGTCTAATCTCCTGATATCTTGTCTAGTCCTCTTTCCATAATTTCATGACACCTGAGTACTTATAGGCCTATAAAAGCAGCCAATACCACTGCTGCTGCCACCACCCTCTGCTCCTTTAAGTAAAGGTGCATGCCATTATCTCTGGAATCTTTGGATAGAGAGAATGGAAAAAGAAATTTTACTTAGGACCATATCCAAAGTTTAAAAAATTAAGCAATTGCACACTATTGATTAAGCCTAAAATAAATCTGAGTGACCCAGGTCATAGTGCACAGGGTGTATGGGCAGCCATGTTCCCTGGATGAGCCTTCTTGGGGCCTCCCTGACTGGCTCAGCCTGGCCACTGATTAACTAGAAAACCTTATTCCAATGCTTACTTAGAAAACACTCAGTTAAATAAAACACTGTATCTGCTCTCTCATTGCTTATTGCCTCTTCATATAAGATGTTGAGGCATTTTTGGATCCCTATAGGTTCCTTTGTCCATGGCTGTAGCAGTTGCTAAGAGAGTAAAGGGTTTAGCTTGGAATTTGTTTCACTACCACAGGAAACCCAGTAGGCCCTGATCCATTTTCCCAGTACTGTTTCCCCCTGGATTTCTGCTCTCATAGGCAGAATGGATGTATACAGCAGGGTATGTTTGCCCTGACTAACCAGGTGACCATCCACCCCTGCCCCTTCCCTGTTGGCAAAAAATTGGAACCTGTAAAGATAAGTTAAAATACTTGATTTTCCAGAAAGTTCTTTGCTCCCTAGGGGGTTGTGCTATTGAAAATATGTTATCTCTAGGAATCAAACTGAAGAACACTGGGTTCTTTTAGTTCAAAGGAAACCCTGAACATGCCCATTAAGGTGCCCTGTCACTCCACATCATGAGACACTGCCAATATAACAATAACTGAATTAAGATAACACTTTAAAATTTGCAACACACTTTTCATACAATTGCTCATGTAATCCCCATCACCAGGACCTGTGAGATCAGCACTACACACATCATTGTCCCCATTTTGAGGAAACTGTGGCTGAGAAAGGTTAAGTCACTTGCCTAGCGTCAGTGAGGAAGGATTCAGTCTCCCCCAGCTGTTAATGTTTCCCCTCTCCCAAATTACTTTATGAATCTACTGTATCTACTTGTCAGTGTCCCTATTTCTTCCAGTTTAATGTAAATGCCTTGAGGTGAGGGGCTGTTTTTATGTCTTCTCAGAGCCTAGAACAGTGAGTGGTACAGAGAAGTCACTGGATGAATTTTCTTGAATGAAATAGTATATAGAGCAATGATCCTGGAGGGTATAAGAAGTAGAACCAGAGCTGAAAAGAGCTTAAAAGTACCTAGTCCAATCCCCTCATTTTATTTTTGGGGAAATTGAGGCTCAAATAGATTATGTGACTTGTCCAACATCACCCAGATACTAAGCGGCAGAGCTGGGATTCAGACCCAGAATTGGCCTAAATGGCCTCTGAAAGCCTTCCTAGCTCTGGATCTAGGATTCAATGAACCCAGGTATTCCTGCCTTCAGAAACAAGATGCTGTTCACTTTAATTTAATCTATAAGACCATAGATTTAGAGCTGGAAGGTATCTTAGAGGTCATCTAGTCCAACTCCCTTATTTTATTGGTGAGGGGAAAAAAAGACAGAGAGAGGTTAAGTGAGTTGCCCAGGGTCAGACTGTTACTAAGTGTTTAAAGCAGGATTTGAACCCAGGTCTTCCTGACTCTGAGACAGGTGCCCTATCTACTGTTCCAGGCTGCCTTTATTGAACTGAGTTTAATTAAATTGTAAAAGCATTTAATAAGTACCTACTATGTGCCAGATTCTGTGTTAAGTTCTGGGAATACAAATAAAAAAAAATGGGCCCTGCCCTCAAGGAACTTGCATTCCATTAGTGGGGGAAAAATATACAGATTAGTAAATATCAAAATATGAAATAATGTAAATAGTACATATTTGCATATATATGCAATAACAACGAATGTTATAATAATAATAGGCAACATTTATATATCACTTACTAGGTATTGGGCACTGTAATAAGCACTTTATAATTATTGTCTCTGATTCTCACAACAAACCTGGGAGGAAGGTGCTTTTATTATTCCATCTTGCAAATGAGGAGACTGAGGCAAACAGGGGAAATGATTTACCTGGGGTCACACAGCTAATAAGCATCTATAGTCAGATTTGAATTCAGGTCTTCCTGACTCCAGCCCCAGCACTCTACCCACTATGTCATTTAGCTTATTCCCTTCAGATAAGGGGTGGTTCTTGGACTATCTTGAAAAGAACAAGTATATGCCTCTGTCTGGGCCCAAAGAGTTAGTTTCTATTTGTTGTTTCAGTCATGACTCTTCATGACCCATTTGGGGTTTTCTTGGCAAAGATACTGAACTAGTTTGCCATTTCATTCTCCAGCTCATTTTGCAGATGAGGAAACTGAGGCAAATAGGGTTTAATGACCTGCTCAGGGTCACACAGCTGGTAAGTGTCTGAGGGCAGATTTGAACTCAGGAAGAAGAGTCTTCCTACCTATAAGGCTCAGCACTCTATCCACTGTGCCACCAAGCTGCCCCCTTAATTTCTATAGCATTGTGGTTGTTGTTGTTTATCCTTCCTTCTGGAAGAGGATTATGATATCAGGAAGGTGACACCATGACTTGCAAGTGATTGGATTTAAGGAGGGAGGGCTGTGCAAAGTCACCAGCCTCACTTTCTTCTCTGGAGCCATCTGAGTCTGGAGGTCAGATACAGATCGGAATGACTGGAGTTTCTATAGGGAGCCATAACATGAAAGCTTGTTAATAGGCAATTTCAGGAACCCAGGGGAAAGGCTTGCATATGGAAAGAATGTGAGTCCCCTCTCTCTCTTTACATTTCAGGATGTTTTCAGAATTGATATCACAGGTGATTGGGTCTAGAATTTCAATGGAGAGGCAGTGAGACCTTCCATCATGTGAAGGTCCCAGGCCTCTCTGGAGATGTCTATGGGAGGGAGGATTAGACTGTACAAATCACACACTGTGCACCCAGGTATCATCGTCAAGACCACCAATTAGTGGGAAAAACAAGTGGCCTGAAGGAGTTAGAAGGGTAAGGGAAGAATTTTTGAAATGACAATGGGAAGTACCCTCTACCTGCCAGCTGCTAACTGCTGGCCCCTGGATTTCAGGACCAGCTTTGCCAGTAGAACTTCTTGTAAAACTTCTAATTGTGATTGCTGTAGGGTAGCTCCAGACAAGTGTGTCTCACTTCACAGTGTAACCTTGGTATTTCTGTTGGTATTGCCTCTGAACTTGCCTGGAATGCAGGATAGAGAAGCCAGTGTGGAAGGGAAAGCATGTCCACTTACCCTGTCTATTCATGGATCAGTTTAGTCTGTCTGTCCAGCCTCAGTATATACCACAGAGGCACTGTGGAGGAACTGATGCAAACCCGGCCTTCCAAACAGGCAGACTTGCATTTAAAGCTGCAGCAAATCATTCAACCTTATTCCTCTCCCCACCGCCACTAGTCATCAATCTGTATTGGTGGAGGGAGTTTCCTCACCAGGGAGGTTCTTAGGTAGATGAAATCAAAGATTTAGGCAAGAAAAACACAAATTTGTACATAGGTAGAGAGATTATTTATTAATTTATTATTTATTAAGACCTTACTACATGTAGACACTGTACTAAGTGCTTAGGATACAAATACATTCCCTGCCCTTAAGGGGCTTACATTCTAGTGGGGGAAGGCAACACAAAGCTGGAGAGGCAACTTAGTGGTTCAGTGGATAGAACACTGGGCTTGGAGTCAGGAAAACTGAGTTCAAATCCAGCCTCAGACACTTTCTGCGTGACCCTGGGCAAATCACTTAATTCTGTTTGCCTTAGTTTCCTCATTTGTCAAATGGTTTGGAGAAGGAAATGGCAAACCACTCCATTATCTTTGCCAAGAAAACCCCATATGGGGTCAAGAAGAGTCAGACATGAGACCAATACAAAGGGGAAGTGTAATATGGTATGGGGAAACCAAGGAAATAGAGTGGAGGCCTAGCTCCAAGCACAATGAGGCAAAAGCTTGACCAATTAGATAGAGCTTGGCACCCCAGAAGCAGAGTCTAAGGTTCTTGTCCTCAGAAGATGAGGACGAGAGATGTCAGCCTTCTGGACATGTGCATATTTCCTTTCTTCCCTTCTCCATCATGCTTTACCTCCATATCCACTTTCTATTCCAAGGTCAACATTTGGTAAAATTCAAAGAAGAAACCCAGATGTCATTTCTGTGACACATCCAAGCGTCTTGGCGCTCTTTTTAGGAACAGTGCCACGTTAGAAAGTCATCTCATCATTTTAGTCCAATTGTCAGACGTCAACAAATTAAAACACTCAGGCCCACTTGTAATTGAAGTTGAAGAAAGATTTACTGTAACCAAAGAATATGATAACACAAGAGAGGAAAAGGTCTGGTTTGATTCACTGCCCCCTCTTCTGTGATCAGAATTCAATCATGTTTTAAAGTCTTCTGCTCACCTCATTAAGGGGATTGTCTCTTCTACTTGATTTGGCTGATTCCGACACTAACAAATTAATTTTATCTTACACCATGTGCAGTCCAGGGCAGGATAATGAGGCCATTGCATCCAGCTGGTCACAGCGGGTGAAGTCTTCCAATACATTACACTGCACCACAAATTCATAATAACAAGCATGTAGCCCAACAAATGAGAGGCACCTTCTGTAGAACTAACCATTTAGAACTCTGAAGGACCAGCTTACTCTGCAAAAGGGTGAACTGTTGAAGGTCAAATTCCTAAAGGAAAAATTTCTCCCATTCAAATGTTAATATTACTTCACCTATATTTTTGTTTAAAATTGCAACTACAGGGATCATGAAACTGCCCTTGCCTTCCAGTATTTGCAAGATGGTTTAAAGAACAAAGTATCATCTCCCTATCATTGAGGTGAAAATACACAAATCATTCTTTCTTTTCCTCCCCTCTCTCCAAATATTCTCCTCCTTCTCAGTGGGTTGAAATTGCTGTCGAGGGTTAGGAATTGCTCTGAGAGCTTGATCAGGTCAGTGGAAGGTACATCATCAGCCCCGTTTATTGAAAGTAAGAGTGCTTTGCTACTCCCTATACATCATCAATTGCTTTCACCAAGCCATCAGAAGAGACATTATATTGCAACCAGAGGGAAATGGTCATGTGGATTAATCTTCATTTGAAAGCAATTTATACATTATTACATAAATATTTGATATATTTCCCCTATTTTTAATAGAAATGAGGGAGTAATTTGAGTATAAGTGATCAATTTAATATGAATAATGATTGAATTTGGAACTCAACATTTAAAAAAATCAATGTTAAAATTGTTTTACATGTAATCAGGGAAAAATAAGATATTAAAGTAAAATATTAATAACAATCATTTTATAATTCCACTAAAGACCAACTCAGAAATCTTTTGAGTAGTTTGGGGGACATTTTGAAATTCATAATAATATACATAATATATTGTTATTCATAATACTCATGAAAAACAACAATGAAAGAGGACTGAATGTAGGGATGCTCATTTCTTCCTATGGTACTATATGGACAAAGCCAAAACATGGAGGAACTGCAAATGTCAATGTTAAACAAGAAACAAATCAGCCAAGACTGGAGAAATACCTCTTCACCAATGGCTCTCCCCCTTATCTAATTTTCTGGGTCAATTCTTCCCTCGTCTGATCACCTGCAGAGAGAAACAGACAAACAGGGGTCTTGACTCAAGGTACTTATACCAGAAGTACACCAAAAGAAGGTTCCAGGTATCCAGATCTAGACCTGCAGGTTCGACAGAAATAACATGGATTCCACAAATAAACAGGAGTTAAAGGGGTGCTGATGCTACCTATGCAGAGGTCCTGGGTTTGAACAGCTTCTTAAGTAAAGGAAGAGCCTTTTTTTTTTTTTTCAAGGAGCACATTATATCTCTTCAGCGATAATTTATTCCTGGAGAGTAGAGACAAGTGGGGCATCAAGGTAGCACAGTGGCTAGAGTGCCAAACCTGGAGTCAGGAAGACTTATCTTCCTGAGTTCAAATCCAGCTTCAGACACTTATTAGCTGTGTGACTCTAAGCAAGTCACTTAACCTTGTTTGTCTCAGTTTCCTCATCTATAAAATGGTTTGGGGAAGGAAATGAGCAACCACTCCAGTGTCTGCCAAGAAAACCTCAAATGAGGTCCTGAAGAATCAGACATGGCTGAAACAATTGAACCACAATAATAAACAAGTGACTAAGTCAAATCTGATCACCATCCCTATGTCTATTCTGATTGCCATTGGTTAGGAATGGGGAAAAAAAGGAGTTATGGACTGATTTGGAATTCCTGTCACTGTGTGCTCACTTCTGTCTCCTTGAGCTCACTTTCATTTGGCACTACCATTCTGGGTCAGTATCTGACAGATTCTTTGTGTACTGTTGTGTGACGGGAAGGAGAAGGAAGGAGCCGCTAAATGGCACAGTGGGTAGAACACTGGCCCTGGTGTCAGGAGAACCTGAGTTCAAATCTGGCCTCAGACACGTGAGTGACACTAGCCGTGTGACCTTGGGCAAGTCACTTAACCCCAATTGCCCTGCCTTCCCTCTCCAAAAAGCAAAAAAAAAAAAAAAATGGGAAGGAGAAGGGAAGGAATAAGCATATTGATAAGCACAACATCTACTATGTGCCAGGCATTGTGCTAAGCACTGTTTTAAAATATTATCTCATTTGATCCCAACAACAACCTGTGGGCAAGTGTATTATTATTATCCCCATTATACAGTTAAGGAAACTGAGGCAAACAGAAGTTAAGTGACTTGCCCAGGGTCACACAGCCAGTAAGTATCTGAGGCTGAATCTGAACTCAGGTCTTCCTGACTGGTGCTCTAATCTACTGTACCAGCTGCCTCTGAGTGAGTGGGATGGACTTTCCTTAAAAGGCCTTTGTTCTGCTTACCCCCATCAAAATCTTGTGAGGCTTACTGGGAAATTTAGCCACTACATAATACATTGGTACTGAATTGTTAAGAAGAAGAATGGTGCACTCTGGGATTTTTGAAAAGTCACTAAAGCTACTCTAACTCTCAATATTGTCAACTTTAATATGGGGACATCTCCACCTGCCTCATGGCATCAAGAGAATACACGTGAGTGTTTTATCAAATGGAAAGCCCTATACAGATGTAAGGGATTATTATTTCATTATAATTACTGTTATCCTTGTTAGGCAGTTCCCTGTGAAGAACTTGAAGCTGATGACAGCTGTGTTTTGGGGATGAAAAAGTTGACCAAACAAAGTTTCAAGCTAACTCCAGAACTAAATTGCTTTGACTCCTCACTCAGGCCAAACAATTTTGTTGAAACTGGTTGTTAAGGGAAATAATAACAACAGAAGGTTTATTCATTGACCTCTTTCACTGAATGTTAAGGCTCAGAGCTTCAGAGGAATGCTGTATTCTGGCTCTGAGGATAGGCTCTCTGAGTCTGAATCTTGGCTTTGCTGCCCACAGCCTGAGTGACTTTGGACAAGTCATTTACCTCATCTGGGCTTTCCCTGTCAAATAGAAGGCCTTGAAAGTCCTTTCCAGGTCTAGGCCTGTGATCCTATGGTTCTTTGGATCCCTAGTTTTGAAGCCAAACAGTGTGCGACTCCATCTCATTTGGTAAATCATTTGAATGGCCTCTCTCTCAGCTATCTCTACTCAATCACACAGGTACTCATGTGTTTGTCCATGAATGATTTAAAAAAATTTTTTTTTAAAGCAATTGGGGTTAAGTAACTTGCTCAAGGTTACATGACTAGTCTTTATTTATGTGTGGGTGCTCATTTTCTGAGGCCGGTTTCGATCCCGGGTTATCCCAACTCCGAGGCCGGCACTCTTACTCACTGCGCCACCTAGCTGCCCCATGAATGATTTATTTTTGTGTTAATATTTGAGGAGAGAACAGAAGGATGGAAGTGATAGAAAAGGTTTTCCTACTTCTGCCTATGTTAAAGTGTGACTGCTCCTGGGAATATTAATATTTTTAAAGACCTAATACTTTAATATTGTGAAATGAATGCTACAAGCGAAAATGAATTGATATACTGAGATGTCAGCCAGGTTGGCAAGCTGGTAGGAGAGATAGTTTTAATCAGGGAGATTCCTCCTAGGTCTTTGAAGTCCTCAAACGGTACTAAGCAGGCAACAACTTTTATCTTAGGAGGGCCCTGCTGCCAATCCTTCCTTTCTTTTCTTCTCTCTCTCTGTCTCTGTCTCTCTGTGTGTCTGTCTCTGTCTTTCTGTCTCTCTTTCCCCCACCCCCCCACACACCCCTTATGTGATGGAATTTTGTTCTTGTGTTCTTGTTACAGAGGCAACAGGACACAGGGATGGCCTCCAGTGGCGGCAGAGGGAAGGGAATTGACTGTGCGGCCCTGACTTGCATGGTGCAGCTGGCTCAGATCCTGGTTGGAGTAGGCCTGGGGTTCTTGGTCTCCTCCGCTGGGAGTGTGGTTGTGGTGGTGATTGCAGCTTCAACTGTGGCCTTATTCGGCTGCTTCTTCATAGCTCTCTTTGTTAGATGTGTGGAATAGAATAATAAAAAGACGATGTAACTGGATCAGTTCAGCAGACAATCCCATCTTTCTGGTTCTTGTGTTTTGCTGATCTGCCTAAAGAAGAATTATGTTTTCTTCCAGGGGAACAAAAAGGAAAGAAGACAGTTTTTCCCCTTAAGGAGATTACAATCTAGAAGGGAAGATAAGAAAGGGGCATAAATGACCTCTTCATGAGTCAGTTTCCAACAGGTCTCTGGAAAACAATGACTATTAACTCAGGCACCACTTGCTCAAGAGATAGAGTGAAAGGGCCATCTTTTGGTGGAAAAGGTAACTGCAGGGTTTCTGACGCTGGTGGCTATAAAAGCACAGCCATGCTAGGAAGGAGAAACATTCTGAGCTCTATGTACTGGACGTGCCTAAATGTCTCCACAAAATGGACATTCTTCATCTCCTGGTTTTAGGTTTGTATTTTAAAGTAGAGGTTAGTATTTTTAAAAAAGCTAAGCTTATTCACGTTTTAGTTTCTTTAATTAGGTGAATAAAAATAATATTCTTTATGGTTGAATGCGGAACACATGTTCACTTAAAAAAATTAAAATTCCATGTGTTCTCTGTGAAGTGTTCTGTGTATGTATATGTCCACACAGGTGTTTCTCCAGCTCTGTCTTCCTGTTGGACAGAATTCTTGTGAAAGCCCAGGTGCTACGGGAACTGATTGCCTTTATTCTTTCCCCTCAATTAGGAATATCCCACTGTAGTATTATTCCCTTTCTTCCTTGTCTCCCTAGTTTGCCTTGGGTGGGACATTAAATGTTACTAGGTGTATATGTCATTTTGTAACCATTCATCACACTATAAATGTAATGTGTAAGTATTGCACTTATGTTAGACAATCTAACCAGGCCTTTTCCTGGGTGTGGGTTTAGGGAAGTTTCCAGGAAATCAAGATCACTTAGATGTCATTGAAGTTGAGAAGTCTGGTTTTTTGTTTGTTAATTTTTAAATTCTGGGGGGAAAACGACAGAGTCTTGGCTACTATATAACTACTCATAGACACCTGGGGCAAGCTTTACACAAGTCACCCAGAACAAATAGCATAAAACATACCCTTGAACCAACCTCTTAAGACAAATTAAGTTGGGGAGAGAGAGTAACCCTGGAATACAATGTCCTCCTAGGGGAGAAATCCTAAAAATACTGCCAAGTGGAGGGAAGACAGAACCCTAGACCACAAGCCACCTGTAGGTAGAGAATCTATGTTGATGGGGAGGTTACAACTAGGGGAGTCTGGAAGGACCTCACCTGGTTGCAGTTTATAGGTGGAGGGGGAAGGAAATAAACATTTATATAGTGCCTACTATGTGCAAGGCATTTTACAAATATTATCTCGTTTGATCTACACAATAACCCTGAGAGGTAGCTGTTCTTAGTATTTCCATTTTAAGTATAAGGAAACAAGAGGCAAACAGGTTAAGTGACTTGCCTAGAGTCACACAGCCAGTAAGTATCTGAAGCCAAATTTGAAGTCTCCCGGACTCCAGGACCTCTATCCACTGTTCTATCTAGCTGGCAGCTTCTAGGGGATGTTGGGAAGAGGGAGAGTAAGTATGCCACTTGGTAGCTTCCTGTTTTCACTAGGTATTAAGTTCAAGTGTTGCTATATTAGGTTTTGGTGTCCTGTGACAAAGACCTGTTACCTTGCCTTAGTTAAAATGTGACTGTCTTCTAGTTTAGGGGGTAGTAGGTGGTTGATGGAGGAGTTGGAAGGGCAAAGAATAAAGGGATACAGGGAGGAGGAAAGGGAAAAAGGTCTTTGGAGGCTTGCAATCCAATTCCTCACTCCTGATGGGTATAAAACTATCTCTGAGTCTCAATCCTAACTAGCCCCTCAAAATCTTTTCTCGTCTCTTTGTAATGTTTTTCTTTTTCCTTTCTCTTCTCAAAACCCAGAATCATAGATGGGAAGAACACAAGACCAGGATTACCCCCTTTTTCCTTAGGCTTTAGGCATTAGACTTAAATTACATAGCCACAGTGAGTTTGTGGGTAGAAATGGGAAATGTGGTTTAAATCCTAGTGGGAAGAGGAGAAACTAACATTCTTTCCCCTCTTGCTCTCTCTAATATATGACTATTCCAATTATAAATTATTGAGGACAGATTGGGGCCATAAGGTTTTAAGAACTGAAGCACAGGGGCGGCTAGGTGGCGCAGTGAGTAGAGCGTCGACTCTGGAGTCAGAAGGACCTGAGTTCGGATCCGACCTCAGACACAACGCACACACAAATAAAAACCTAGCCAGGTGAGCTTGGGCAAGTTACTTAACCCCAATTGCCCTCCAAAAAGCAAAAAACAAACAAACAAACAAAAAAAAAACTGAAGCACCTGCATTGTCTAATACTTAGGTCTTTATGTTTCATACAAAGATTGCCCACCTTGCCTTCCATATCATTTCAATTTTTTCAGTGGTTCAGCAGAGATGTTCTTATCTCTGATTTACTAAAAGGTGGCCTCCTTTATTCTAGGGTAGAAGCTGTGTACCTTTAAGACCTTAAATTGATTAGTGAATGTGAGAATACTACAGTTCCCGCAACGTGGCCCACATGAGAGCATCTACTGGGAATTTACAATGCCATAACAGTTATGGCACCTATAAAGGGAGGATGCCATACCTCCTTCTTTCTAACAATGTCACTGACTAGCTGAGCTATCAATCAGTATAGAGCCAGCCTGCCATGGTCTTAATTGGTTGTTATATATATATATATATATATATATATATATATATATATATATATATATATGGTCACTGGTTGGCCTCATAGAGGTGGATAGCTCAGGAAAGCAGGAGGATCTTAAATATATCTTTCTTCACATGTAGTTATATAGTGCCCCAGGCACATTTATATGCTCTCCTCTCTGTCTGTTTCTGTCATTTATAAAAGTCTTTAAAGGATCACAAAGTACTTTACACACATTATCTTATCTGGGTCCTATAGAAATCCTGGGATGGAAATCCAGCAAACATCCCTGTTTTGCAAATAAGGAAACTGAAGCTGTGAGAAGTTAAATAACTTGTTGATTGTAATAGAGTTAGTAGAGTGTCAGAGGAAGCAGGATTTAATCCCAGGTCTTCCTGACTCCAGGCCTTGTAATCTTGAACTCAAGAAGAATGTGCAGGGAAGAATTTTGAGAATGCAAAGTGTGTATTTGCTCCTCTGTCAGAGACAATTCAGTCCAGAGACAGTACTTTAGACTTTGAAAGTCCAGGAGAGGGGTAGGAGAGGGGAAGAGTTGTGTTAATTGTTCTAGCTTCCCCATGAATATATATGGGCATATATGTATACATGTATGTATATAATACACACATATATATATATATATATATATATATATTCCTTCTGTGTATATCACACACACATATGTATCAGTTGAGAGGCTAACTATAGTAATCTAGAAAACTCTTGGTTTTTCTGGCCTGTCTCTCCCTGTCCAGCACGCTGCTCAATCACCATCCATACTTCCTCCTCCTTTCTGCCCTGGTTCTTCTCTGAAATCCTCCATATCTGAATGCCCCTCCCACATTATATTTACTTATTTGTGTACATTTTCACCTAATAAAATTTCAGTTCTTTGAAGAAAGAGATTATTTCCTTTGATTTCCCAACAAACACTTCTGGCACTTGAATTTTTGTCACATGAATAAATGAAGAGGAAACTATCCAACCATCCCAGATGCCCAGAAATGAGGTGGTGTTCCTTCTAAAATGGTACACAATTCCCTAGACACTTAAAGAAACGAGATAAAATCTGTCTACTGAGAAAACTGACCCAATCTCTTGGGACATCTTTGCTAAGTAGATATTGCTTCTTGTACCTTGGATAAATATTTCAGCCTGATAGTTATAGTTCTGATTTATTGTTTATTTTATTTTCTTATGTTAATTCATTGTGTTAACAAATCAGATAGCCATTAATAGAGAATTATAGAATCCTCTGTGTTTTTTGAGGGGTTGTGGTTGAGGGGGTAGTCTAGGGGAAGTGGGACACCAATGAGGTAAGGAGATATTTATATTTTTAGTCATTTTGAGTATATTTAGAATATACTTTCTAGACTTTCTTTGAACTGGGTGGCAACTTGATCAAAACCTGGCCAAGAGCGATAGAGCAGTGAGGAGTGGGAGTAGTATTCACAGGTAGCTAGAATGTCATCTGGGGACCAAGCAGTATGCTATGCCCTGCTAAGCTGGCTAATACATCACATAATAGTCTTACAATCTCTCCAACAGTAGAAAGCAAAGAAGAAACCAAGGGTTTCAGATACTGTTAAATGAACTTTTTAGCTGAGGCCAGCATTCACCAATGACACTGATATCACATCAATAAATAACAAAGTATAGACAAAGTAAATAATGTTGAGGTTTTTCCTTTGATGGTTACTTCAACCTAGAAGAGGCAGCATTATTCAGTTCTCAAAATTTAGGCAAGAATTTGCTGTCCACTGGAAGAAGGCAAAGAAAGAAATTGGATTCTAGGCAATCTGGCTTAGAGGTGGCCAGGAAATTTCTGTAGTGTTATTCAAGTATTGAAATAGCAGATTGCAGTTTACAACCATGCAGTGAGGATAAGTTTTAAACCCTTAATAAAACAGTAGGAATAAGTTTGTCAATTTAGCATAACTGACTCCATGTTAAGCCTCTATTTTGTGAATCATTTTGAATAAGGTGTTTTTCTATAAGTTGTCTTTCATTAATAAGATAAGTACTTGAGTGGTATGATATTTTAGTAAGAAACATGTGTGTTCTTAACAATTGATAAATATATGTAGATCCTTTGATAGAACAGACCACCAATAGAAATATGAACAACCATGTCAGTAGTTTATGTAATAAACTACCAATCAAATAATGAGGCAGGCAAATTAAGAACTCCTATAGCTAAAATTATAAGAAACCCATCAGATGTCCTTGATTTTCATCTGGATCCTAGGGCAAGGGCAAAACAGGTTCCTGTGTTACTACACTTGAGAGTTCAACAGCCACTATTCACCTGAGGGCAGCACTGATTCATGACTGCTAACCTTTCAATTTAAAATGATAACTTAAGCATCTTAAGCCATAATATTTAAGATTTTTTTCTTTCTAAAACCACATGTGCAGTTTATTTTTAAACATATAGAAAAACTTTAAACAAAGTCACTTCCCCCTTCCCCACAATACCATATATACCTATCAGAGGGAAAGGATTAACTTCATAGATTCTGGTTCTATTAATAAATCGTTATGAGCTTTTTTTTCCCTTCACAAACCAAGAAAGAGTGAATAGCAAAACACTTACACTTTTCAAAACTGTCAAAATTGGAGTTGCTTATCAAACTGATCATAGTAAACATATAGGTGCTTTTAAAAAGACACTAAAATATACTTTTTTCTCTCACATTAATTCGTATAGAAAATATTTATTTCTCTTTTCCATGCCGGATTTTGAGATTTTCCCTTTTACTTCTGCACTGTAATCTGACTGGCAAGTTTTTCCTACCTCTTCCTTTTCCTCAGAGAAAAGTCTCACTTCATTTTAAATTGGCTGGCGAAAAATTTCTTACTTTGGAATTTCAGCTTGCTTTAATTACTCCTGGGGGTATCTCAGTATGGGGTCAAAGTTTTAAATGTTACAGAAAGAGTAAAAGAGCAAGAGAACATCACGAGTAGGGAGCAGGATGTTTATGTACAACACTTTCCTGAACACAGAAAAGTGGGACAACATGGGGTTACTACAGAAAGGAGAAAATTTTGCCATTAATGAAACAAGGAATTAAAATTGGGGTATGTATTTCCCTAAATTCAGGCCAAATAGAGGCTAGTTTATTTTTTAAAAAATCAAAGAACTTATGCTAAGATGAATTCGTTGTAGGAGTAGAGTTTCACCCTTATCCCAATTGATGTCATCACAGAAGGGCCAAAGACCTCATTGTGCTACTCAAAAGTGTAAATGAAGTATGAAAAAGTCCTTAATCAGTCTGAGAGAATTGTAGGGTCCTAGCCATTAAATGAAAAGCAAATGATGCCACATAGGAAACATCTTGTGATTAATTAAGAAGAATAGAACACACTTTTTGAGCCATATATGAAAAAGTAAGTTCAGAATGAGTCAGTCAAGTGATGGGACAGACTATAGAGGAAGAATTTCAGTTTAGGGAATTCTAATTTAATTTGGAGTCAAGTTAGAGCCAAGTCCCTGAAAGGGAATCACTCTTAAGGAAGAAAGAAGGAAACCTCTGTGCCCCCCATTTTCTTTCTTTTTTCTCTCCCCCCCTTACTCTTCCCCTCCTTTGGAGGAGAAAGTGTTAACTTGAATGTCCTGGCATCACCTCCCTGATGTCATGGTCCTCTTCCAGAATAAAGGACAAACAACAACCTTGATCATCCAAATTGGAGAGACTAAACCCACAACAGTGTATCTAATAGGACCAGAGAGACCAGCTCAGTAGGAGACAATTCAGTCAGGCAGGGAGAATAGTCACCTGAGGAAATTCGGCTTTAGGGAATGGGGCCCTTTATGTTGGAGAGAAGTAGAGGTTAAGTACTCCACAAAGGCACCAACCAGAGGAGCTCACCGGAGACCTACACTGAAGGAAAACTTCATGAGAATGCTATGAAGGGTGAAAAGGACTCCCAGGATGCAAGAGTAACTCCTTTGCCATATTTGTTCTCTGTATGTGTGACTGACCATTTTATATTTTCAATTTGTGCCCAGTCCCCCCACCAGAAAAAATATTTTTATAATTATTATTCTTATGCTACCTTAGTAAAACTCCTCAGTCATCTCATTTCCCTTCAGCTGCACCATCATCATAGGGGAGTACAGGGTACCCTCCCCTCTCTATACTCCTTCCAGCTTCCTTTTGTGTGTTTTCTTCCCCCATTATATTGTAATCTCGAGGACATGGGCTGTCTTTTTCTTATTTGTATCCCCAGCACTTAGCACAATACCTGGCACATAGTAGGTAACTTAATAAATGTTTTATTGTGTTGCAGTAAATGCTTTTGTTTAAAATCCAATTAAGTCTGAATGATTGTTAGTAGGAAGTATGCTAATTGAAGTTTATAAACAATGAGATCTAGCCCCTCGGGATTACTACTTCTAGAACCTGAGAAGTATAAGTAGTGGTCAGTCTCTTGAGATCAATTCCACTGTCAGGAGTATAAGTTAGGAGTAACACTAGAGGTGTGCTATACTGCGAGGATTTTCAGTTAGTATCATACACTTATTATTACTACATTTATTTGTTAATTATGCTTAGTTTTTTTTGTTAGCTACATGCTCATAATCTGAATATTTTGCATATCGTGTTTGGCTACTGATGTTATTAGAACTTTGATTTTGTTTGATGTTATGCATATTTATGTGGGGGCAGCTAGGTGTCAGGACCTGGCACCAGGAAGGCCTGAGTTCAAATCTAACCTCAGACATGTACTATGTGACCCTGGGTGAGTCATCTAACCATGTTTGCCTCAGTTACCTCATCCATCAAATGAGCTGGAGAAGGAAGTGGCAAACCACTCCAGTATCTTTGCCAAGAAAACTCTGAAAGGGGACACAAAGAGTTGGGCATGACTGAAACAAGACAACAACAAAACAACAACATGCATATTTGTATATGGAAATATATTCACTAATGAAATATTTGTGTGAATATATCCTGAATATAATAGGTTTCCAAAGTGGGCAATACCATGTCCTGGGGGGTACTGAAACAATCCAGGGGGGCAGTAGTGGCCTCAGGTGCAGTTGCTGGGTGTTGAATAAAAATGAGGGGGCAGTGGAAGTATAAGAAAACAAGAGAAGAGAAGAAAGTTTTGAAAGACCATTGGTACATGTTTCATCGTTGTGTAGCAGAGTTGAAGTCATGATGATTACATTATTTTCCAAACAAGCACACAAAATGCAAGTTATAACTAATCAGTGGTCAAGTCTGCTAATAGGTCTTAACAAGCAGGTGTTGGCGGGTGAGACTGTTGTTCACTGTTGGGAAGTCCAGCATGCATTGGCAGGAATATGTGTAATGGCTCGTTTACAATTTGTTACGTGATGCAATATTGTGTCATCAAAATTTCAATGCAGGAAAACCCCCACGGTTTACAGTAAATTATTAAATGTAAGATGCATCATTTAAAAGTTTTTTATTTTTTGAAATGATGCAAATTAAAAGAAACATATTAAAGTAGATTTCCCGGGGGGCACTGAATAATTCTTTTAAAAAGGACAGTAAGCCAAATAAATTTGGGAACCTCTGATTTAGACCTAGTCACTGAAGCAGTCTGCCAAGTGATGCTCAGTATTGTTCTATGTCCATTGCATGTACTAGTGATGAAGATATTTGTGAATGGCACCCTAAGGTGACAGCTTTCACTTTTCCTGATTGAAATCCCACAAGATAGAGCAGAAAATGCTGGCCTGAGATGCATAATACTGCCTTTAGGTTAAAAGTGGGCTAGCTATTGTTAGCAGGATATGGCTTATTACTTCTCCAGCCTCCACCAGAAGAAAGAAGGGAGAAAGGGGAAGAATGGAGATAATTGAGGCCTGGGTAAGATTCAGCTCCACTGCTTCTAGACCAAAGGAAGGAGCAGGAACAAAAGGATACCTTCTGTAGTTGAGGTATCAAATACAGTGGAATGCACTCACAGCACCCCTGAATGCCTGATCTGAACCAGATTAAACCGTAATTGGAAAATATATAACAACATAAATAAAAAATGCAACAGAACATGGACAATGTTAACTTGTGGTTTTCTGAGTTAATATTCAGTCCACAGGGATCCCTATGTATGGTTTAGTGACTGTCGTTTCTATTTGACCCCACTGTTCTGCAGTATCACCTACCAGCACTACATTTCAGTGATAATACCTATAGCATATACCTCCCTCAAAAAGAAATAAGGAAATAAATGAGCAAGCAAAAGCCTTGGTACAAATGTTAGCCGTCATGATTATTCCCATGCCTCTGATTTATTTCCCTTAACGGTGTGAATTCTTTTAAGTTTGAGACCATTATATGTGTATAAAACTTTCCCTTCTTGTTCCAAGCAAAGTGACTTACAAAAAACAGGTACTCAATAAGTATCTGAATGAATAAATCTAAAATTATTTATGCATTGTCCCTTGTAAAATTCCCATTCTCTTAGAGGCAGAAGTTTGAAAATATGAGGCAATATAGGGAAAGAACAAGGCCAAGGGGAGAGGGAATGGACTAGGAGAAAAGCAGACTCCATAGTTATATAGAGAAAGGATCCTGCATGGGAGTCAAGAGAAGTGAATTCTAGTGCCAGTTGTCACAGACTCTCACAAACTATGACAAATTGTGGAGTGCAACTTGAGTAAGTCACTAGTTTCTCTGGGCTTCAGTTTTCTTGTGGGTAAAATGAGCAGACTGGATTAACCAATACCTAAAATTCTTTCCAGCTCTAACAGTCTATAAAAAGAAGAGAGTGAATAGAGTCAATGCTCTATTGCCCTGGAGTCAGGAGGACCTGAGTTCAAATCCAGCCTCAGACACTTAACAAAAAAACTAGCTATGTGACCTTGGGCAAGTCACTTAACCCCAATTGCCATACCTTCTCCCCTCCAAAAAGAAAAAAAAGGGAGTAACTGGGGGGAGGGCAAGAGTGATAGAGGTCAGATGTAAAAGATGCTTAGAGAATAAGGTGGGTCTCTTTCTACTTTTCCAGTGGCCACAACATAAGCAGAAGGATGTTATTACTTGAATAGCAAATGCTATTGACTGTAGCTTTCCCTCAATATTTTCTACCTTAGCTAAAGGGCTCTAGCCCTCTATCTAGTTTTCTAGGGCAGAACAAATTGGCATCCTCATGATATCAGGTCTGTGATGAAGGCAAATTCCACCACTTTCCCTTCTTCTCTCCCCCAATACTACAAGTCATTTGGCTTAGCATTCTAATACCGTGACTCAGAGGAGTAATAAACAGATTCTCAAAAGCTGATGATTTGCCTATCTGTGATTTTCATTCTAAGAATTATCAAGAGAAACTTAAAACAAATAGCTCAGTGTCCTGTTTTAACACCTTGTTAAAAGGGAGATTATATTAGGGCTCCATTCCATTTATTGAATTGGCATCTGCCTCTCAAATGTCTATCCATGTTTTAAGTTCTGCTCACTGGGGCTAAACATAAGTCAAATATCTCTTTCACACATAACCTCCATGCAGATATTTGAAGAACAGTTCTCATAACCCCCATTAAGATGTCTCTTATCTGGGCTGAACATATCCATTTCTTTAACTGATCCTTGAATGGCATGGTTTTCATTTCTTTTACAATCCTGGTACCCCTTCTCTACATACCATAGGACAGGTACAGCCAGAGCCAGACACTGAATTTAATGATCTCTTTCATTTTGGAGTAGTCATATACTAGTTTATGAAAAATTGAATAGGGAACTGTCCTCAGGAACACCTGAGTTCAAGTGCCCTTCCCCCAAACCCCACATACTGTCTGTGGGACTCTGCCTCTCCCAGGAGGTCATTTCACTTCTCAGTGATTGCATCAGGTTACTCTCTAAGACAATGTAGTACAGAGCAGGTGGGTGAGGACCTGCATTGGTAGAGGAATTCCCTTCCCAGAAAGTTTCCTGCAGAGATGAAACCACAGGTTAGGCTTAATTATTTTGAAATAGCTGCCAGAGCTGGAGGCTACACGTGCCCAGTGTCTTGTCCCAACTCATTTCAATCAAGGGGAGGATTCTGGAAGCAGTACAAATGAAGACTATTTGATTCAGAATGGCATAATTTGACCAAAATTTAGGCAAGACAAAAATTTGAAGTCAAATGATCAGCATCAGTTATTTATCAAACTTGGGATGTAGACTAATGTCCTGAGGGAATTCTAATTCTTTAAATAGCTGTAGCCTGACATGGACTTTTGCATATGCACAATAACATTATTGCAAGGCTAGGTAAAAATAAATATAATGTGTTTAAAGTGGTTTGAAGTTCTTGGAAGAAAGGAAACACAAGATAACGCAATAATTGGCAATCCCATCATTACAATTATCTTCAGTACTTTACTAAATCTGAGAGAAGTAATCCAGTGTAGTAGGGAGGGTGCTGGTTTTAGGAGTCCTGTTTGGGTTTGAATCTCGACTTTACTTACTCGATAGAGCTAGACAATCAGGGTCAAGCTACTTGAACATTACCTGGTCTTAGAGTTCACGTCTTTAAAATAAGAGTAATATTTGAAATACTTACCTCACATGGCAATTGTGAAGAATACTTTATAAATCTGAACACACTAGAGAAGTCTTTAATTGTTAGTAACAAAATCCCTGCTCTGTCCGGGACAGCTCCCTAGGTATATAGGGAAAGGGCTGATTTGTTCTTCATCTCGGGGGTCAATTTTTGTCCTTTAAATCAGGAATGAAGTAAAAAATGAGCTAAAAATTTCTCCTGAAACTGTGGTCTCACCCGCAACTCAGTGGGCTTTAAATGACAAGACTCGGGGGCTTGACTAGAGCAAAGAGGTGATGAGCAGAGCCTAGAGCTGGCGAGGTTTTTCCCCCTGGCTTTGATTGAGGGGTGGGGAGTGCTCTCACCTACAGTTCAGCATTTCACTGAATGCCGGAGTTCCAAGCATCTTACGCCAGTCTTTGATGTTGCTCTTCCCAACCCCGTCCCCCCGCCCCCCGCTACCCTTCGTGCAGCCCCCTCCCACCACACCCTTTCTCCCCGAGCCAGAGTTCCTCCAGATAAAACTTTTCTCCCTTTTCTCCTATTCCAAAATAAAGGCGCACTTGCCTTTCCCCTTCAGGTCCAGCTTCTTTAAGAGATGCTTCTGCCCCACCCGGAAATAATTTAGATACCGCTTTATTTAAAAACACGAACGCCTCCCTCTTCCACCAAATACCCAAACAAAAGCAACATCATTTACTATATATTTTTTGCCTGTAAAGAGGGCCTTCACCGCTGACAACCAGGTGTCTCTGGAGGTCTTAATAAAAGTCGGCCAGATTAGGGGCTGCCTGCTGGGTCCAAGTTGAGAATGGACGTTCTGGCCCCTCAAGTTCTCCCTACTCCCACAAATTCTGCGATAGGAGCCAGTCTTACTTCTCAGGTTATAGAAGTCCAGGATTAGGGGCTAGGTCCACAGAGTCTACCAGGAGTGTCTGCCCAGCAAGAAGATGGCGAGAGGAATTTTGAAGACGTCTTCACGAGTCAACCTGGGTTAGGTCCTTTAGAGGCCTGAATAATCTAAGAAAGCCCAGCTTTACAAAAAGAGACGGTTTCTCCCGAAGAGATAGTGAAATCTTACCCGCCCAACTGCAAGTGAGTGTCCTCTAATGGGGAGAAATAGCCGGGTTCTTACTCTCATCTCAGAGCGCCTGCTCTTGCCCGAAAGGAAGGACAATAGATTGCAGCCCCCAGTCCAGCAGGATTGCCCTTTACATACGTATCCCCGGGAGCAATGATAGCCTTGGAGTCGAGAAGGAAAAGTGGAAGCGTTTCCGAGGGGCTCAAAGCTTTCACGGGTCTAATAGATTCTATCTCTTACTTCTACCTTTCGCTCCCCACTCTGGCCAGTTCCCCTTCTCCAGAAAGTTCTTTCTCATCCCTCTTCTCTAGAGACTAGACGCTCCTCTCTGGCCCCAGCAAAGTGAGGAGGAAGGCATACAGCACCACAATTTACCACTCGGCTTAACTTTAGGTCTCTTTAGCGGGTTTTTTTTTTTTTTTTTCATTTTGCAGGCTGCTTCTTCAGTGTCTCTCCCCTTATTCTCTGGAGGGTCCTCAGAGCCACCTTACCAGTTTGGTCCACCCTCCATCCTACACCCAGTGCCTGCTCTTACCAGTCCTCTCCCATTCTACATCTGTTCTTTCTCTCCTCTGTGTCTCTCTGTGTCTCTGTGTCTCAATCTCTCTCCCTCTTCCCTTCTCCGCCCCCTCCCCTGGGGGAAATCACCTACTCTGCTCCATTGTTCAGCCCTCCTCCTTCAGTAGCGTTGCTCCCCTGAGCTAGTGGGTAGCAGGTCATAGCGCCCTCCGTTGTAAACGACGACTCCGGGTGGGCAGTAGAGGAGGTCGGGTTCCACCGAAGCATGCAGGGGAGCCAGGGTCTGCAGGGCCTGTTCCTCGGGCTCAGGTTTGGTAGTGGCGGTGAAGGGGCGCATACTAGTGAGCGAGGGCGAGGCGATGCGCCAGAGCAGGCTCTTAAGAGCCTTGCGAAACTCTCGGCGCATGAGACAGTAGAGGATGGGGTTGAGGCAGCTGTTGGAGTGGGCCAGGCACACGCTCACCGGGAACACATACACCTGGCTCAGGAAGTACTCGTGGCTGAAATGCACCACATTCAGCTTGATTAGGATACCCCAGGTAGTCAGAGCCTGGTTGGGCAGCCAACACAAGAAGAACGACAATACGACGATAGTTACTGACTTGGTAACCTTAGAGCGCCTCTTGGCGCTGGCTCCAGCAGCGCTGCTGCATCCTTTTCCAGAGGCACTCGCAATACCAGGCTCAACGCCTGCGCCTCCACCTCCGCCGACGGGACGTTCAGAGATGAAGCGCACCAGTAGCAGGTAACAGAGGCTGATCACCCCTAGCGGCAGCACGAAGCCCAGCAGCACCTTCTGTGTGTGGTACAACCCTAGCCAGAGCTGAGAGTCCCCAACCCGCGGCTTGTCGGGGAAACGTACCAAGCAGAGCTCCTCATCCATCACTGTGGCTGTGGTGGAGAAGATGGCATGGGGCAAAGAAGCCAGCATCGCCAAGACCCAGATCAACACGCAGAGCGCCTTGGCTGAAAAGCACCAGCCACTGCCTCTGCCCACCCGGAGGACTCGCCTCCAGCCACCACTCCTACCCCGTCCTCGGGGCCGGCGGCTCTTGAGGGCTGAAGCCACAGAGTGGTAGCGGGCCACGCTCATGGCCGTGAGGAAGAAGACACTAGCGTACATATTCATGGCTGTTACAGTAGCGATGATCTTGCACATGGCCTTGCCGAAGGGCCAGGTGAAGTCTAGTGCGTTCTCCACAGCCCAGAAAGGCAAGGTGAGCACGAATTGGAAGTCGGTCAAGGCCAGGCTGGTGACAAAGAGGTTTATGGAGGACTTACGCCAGCTCTGCTTGCTTTTCATCAGGTACAGGACCAGGAGGTTGCCCACCAGCCCCAAGGCACACACCACTGAATATACCACACTGAGGAGAATTCGCACCACGGCTCCGGCTGGGCCGTCAGTGCCAGTACTCCCGCGGATGCCTGAGCTCGGGAACTGCCCTGCCATGCCGTCTGGTCTCTCCAATTCCAGGCCCCGAACCTGGTCCCTCATCATTAGCGAAACGTTGCCACTTGCATTCCCCAGTTCTAGCAGGGACCCCCAAGAGACAGCCGCCTTCATGTTGACCGTGATGTCTATCCAGGTCGGGCCATGACCTAAAGACTAGGATTGGAGCAAGTCTGATTTAATCCATTCACTGACTCTGGGGTTACCCTCCCAACCCGGACTTTCTCAGAGCAGTAGCCACCAAATACCACAAAATGATTGGCTAAGTGATTACCACAAGACTGGTCCTTGGGGGCTTCTCAGCGTAGACTTGGCCCGAGACTGTTGAGCGCTGAGTCCAGGCGCGAGAAGAATAAAGACCTCTGAAGCTGGAAGGCGGGAGGATAGCCGAAGAGAGCTACGGGGCTGGATTGTTGCTTGGTTAGGGACTTTCGAACTGAGGTGTCCGTCTGTTTTTTTTTCCCTCGTCGTTAGAAGGTCAGCTGCTGCGAAAGGGTGGAAAGATTTCAGGGTTGCGGCTCGGGCGCTCTTGCAATTTTCAGTTTGTCTACTCCCAAAACAAAACGAAACATAAAACAAACAAACCTTCTTCCTGCTTGGTTTTCTACTGCCACAAGTTTTCCCGTGGATTGTTCTCTAAAGAAGAGAATTCGGTACGAAAAGATCACTTCTCTCTCAAGCACTCCCTCTCTTTACTGCCCTTAACTCCCAATGAGTTTTAAGCAGCTTCTCTCCAGTTATATTGGCACCCACCGCAGCTTCAGCCACAGGCTCAGGAGAGCATGCGCACTCACCAATCTGAGCCGCACCGCAGGGGGAGCTTTCCGAGGTTCTGAATCAGGAGCTTCCACACCCAAAGTACCTGTAGCTAAATTGGGAGAAGGAAAGAACCTTTAGTTCCGTTTCTTTAACCCTTAATTTTCTTTGTTGGATGAATTACATTTTGACTTTTGATCTTTTTGATTTTCCAGTTTGTCTGTTCCATCAAAATGGTATTTTCCTTTCTTTTCAACACAACTCCTCCATCTTTCACTCTGGGAATCATTCGAAAGAAGGACGAAGAAAAACCTACAAATTTAACCTTCTCCTCCCCCCTCCCCACTTTGGGCAATAAGAATGGCCTCTTTTCGCTCTCAATCTAGTTTCGAACCCAGACCTTAATGGATATGCTGAGCCCCTATCCAAGGTATAAAAATCTCCTGAAATTTAGAAATTAACTCTCTTTCTCTTCCTTTAATTACACGGTCATTTCATCCGACAATTACAATTACCTGCTTATTTTAAGATGTAGGGAAGAACTCTGAACACATCTCTTCTAGAGTCCAAGATCAGATGGTTCACAGTCACATTTCTGCTACATCGTTCCTGGATTTTGAAAGGTGAAGCTTTGCAATTAGTTCAGAGGGAGTTTGTATCAGACTCAGAATTTTTCCAATTATTCCACTACTGTCATTTTCCAGGCCCCCCCCAAAACACATTTTAATGGATATTCTAATTCTCCTCTCCCCCCCTCACCTTTGCCATGATCTCGATCCTTGGAATCAATGGGAAAAAGAGTTTAAATTGCTTCTTTAACACTAATATTGGAGGCAAATCCAAAGGGTTTCTGTCCCAAGTCTCTGTCACTCTATCCCTTCGAAAACATCATTGCCAACAGTTTCTCCAGCAGGGGGAGACTGGTATTAATGGAATTTTACAATATTCCTTCCTTCCTTCTTTTCTTTCTTTCTTTCTTTCTTTCTTTCTTTCTTTCTTTCTTTCTTTCTTTCTTTCTTTCTTTCTTTCTCTCTTTCTCCTTCCTTCCTTCCTTCCTTCCTTCCTTCCTTCCTTCCTTCCTTCCTTCCTTCCTTCCTTCCTTCCTTCCTTCCTTCCTTCTTTCCCTCCCCCATCTCATGCCTGCAAAGTAAATTATCATCCTCATTTCTATTTAAAATTATTATTTAAATCATTATATTTCTCTAAGTGCAGGTGAGATGCTTTATTGCTGAAACTTACCTGAAACATATATTGACTGTTAACTCACATTTATATAATATGTATGGTTTACAAAAAGCTTTATATGCATCATTTTATCTGATCACCATAATAGCCCTATGAGGCAGATAGTACAAATATAATTGACCTTCTTTAGAGATGAGGGCATTGAAGTTTAGTTAAGAGAAGCACCCTGTTACAGTGGAAAGAGTTATCACTTTGGAATCAGAACACTTGGGTTCAAATGTTATTTCTCCTACTTTTGACTGGTGTGACCTTAGATAAATCATTTAACTTTACTGAACCTTAGTTTTCTCATCTGTAAAATGATGAGTTTGACTGGATGGCCTCTAAGGCACCTTCTTATTCTGGAGCTGGGGCTCCATGATTTATCCAAGGTCAACTAACTAGTTGAAAAACTGGGACACAAGCTCAAGTCCTCTGACCATTCACATTTCATGCTTTTTCAGCAATGCCATTGCAATTCATAGTTTATTATGAATTACACCTTTTGTTGGCACTACTCCTATTCCACCCTTATTCCCAAGCTTCCCCTCTCCACTGGAAATAAGAAATCAGAAGAAATCATTTTCATACATTATTCCCCACTCCCCCACTCTTGAGGTTAATGTAGTGATTATAAGTCTCAGACTTCATTTAGCTTTGATGAAGTGAATAGGGATGAGGTAGAAAGTATTAACTTTAAATAGGAAGAAATAGAGTGAAGGTCTAAAAGTAAGCAAGTTTAATAGCAATCTTATCATCGGTACATGGAACATAAAGTAGGGAAAAAATAGGATTGCAATGAAAAAAATTTGGAAAATTTAAAATGGTAAGCTGAAAATGTATTTGCTAGTTGGAGAGCACATTGACCGCTAGAGGGCTCTAATGTTTCAGGGAAAGAAAAATAAAAGTCGTGACAGGTTCTAAATCTGACAGGGGCAGGATTGAATCCCAACCTGCAGAGTTGGCCAGGATGTTTTTGGGTCCAGTAAAATAAACCTCGTTTTTCTTTTTATTTTTTTCCCTGCTTTGGTTATTTTATTTTATTTTAAACAAATGCTTTATTAACTTCTGTTTTACATCATTCATTTCCGCCAGATTTTGAGTTACAATCATTTCCCACCCCACCCCCCGTTTTTCCCCTACCCACCCTCCCAGATTAGCAGTCCCACAAGATATCGCTTCCTCCAATCTGCTCTCTCCCATACCTTCTCCCATACCCCCTTCGACTTTTCCATTAGAGGAATGTGAATCTTTGTGTCCCAATGCCTGCACATCTTATCTCCCTATTACAAGCAAAAGAGTATTAATAATAGTATTTATATATATTTGAAACATTTAATGTTACGACCTCAAATTTCAGATCCATTTCCTTCCTCCCTTGTCACCCATTCCCTCTTGGGAGATAAGTAATTCAGTATATGTTGTACATGTCTAGCTATGCAAAACATTATCATAGTAGATATATTGTACAAGGCTGCTTATAATTCCCTCCCACTCATCCCACCCCCCACCTGGTCCATTCCCTACATGATCCTGTCCCTCTTCTATAGTGGGTACTTCCAACCTCCCCTCCCCCCAAGGATGCCCTCCCATCCATCATCCCTCCTCTCATCCCCCTTCCCCCTATTCTGCTGCAGGTTGAGATATCCCATTTAGTATGTATGTCATTCTCTCCCTGAACCAAATTCAATGAGAATGTAGTTTTGCCTTTTTTCCTTCCTATTCTCCCCCTCCTTTGCAACCACTTCCCCTTGCTTCTTCTACATTAGATAGTTTACCCTACCCTGTCTCTCCCCATCTCCTCTTGCCACTTTCCTCTCTCACCTCATAATTTCATCCCTTGAGTATTCTCCCTTCCCAACAAATTCAACCTATGCCCTCTATCCATATATAACTGTAACTATATACATACACATTCACATATGTATTCATATGACCACACCCCCTTCTTCCATTATTTTCATAGTGAGAAAGATATCATCAGTCACAGTTATTGTTTTTCCATATAGGAATGTAAATAGTTCAACTTTGATAAGTACCTTTTGATTTCTTTTCCCTGACTACCTTCTCAGGCATCTCTTGCTTCTTGTGTCTGGATGTCAAATTTTCTATTCAATTCTGGTTTTTTCCTCAAGAATGCTTGAAAGTCCTCTATTCCACTGAATGACCATATTTTCCCCTGAAACAACATACTCAGTTTTTCTGGGTAGGTGACCCTTGGGTTCATTCCCAGCTCTTTTGCCCTCTGGAGTATCATATTCCATGCCCTTCAATCCCTCAGTGTAGAAGCTGCCAGGTCCTATGCTATTCTGATTGTGTTTCCACAATATTGAAATTGTTTCTTCCTGGCTGTTTGTAGTATTTTCTCCTTGATCTGGGGATTCTGAAACCTGGCTATAATATTCCTGGGAGTTTTCTTTTTGGGATCTTTTTCAGGAGGTGATGTGTGGATTCTTTCAACCTCTATTTTGCCCTCTGGATCTAAAACATCAGGGCAATTTTCCTTGAGGATTTCTTGAAGGGTGATTTCTAGGCTCTTTCTTTGATCATGGCTTTCAGGTAGTCCAATGATTTTGAAATTGTCTCTCCTGGATCTATTTTCCAGGTCAGTGGTTTTTCCCATGAGATATTTCACATTGCCTTCTACTCTTTCATTTGTTTGGATCTGCTTAACAGCATCTTGATTTCTCATAAAGTCATTAGCTTCCATTTGCTCCAGTCTAACTCTGAAGGAATGAATCTCAGTGAACTTTTGAGATTCTTTTTCCATCTGGCAAATTCGACTTTTTAAGGCATTCTTCTCCTCATTGCCCTTTTGGGCCTCCTTTGCCATTTGAGTTAGTCTATTTTTTAAGGTGTTGTTTTCCTCAGTCAGGCTGTTGACCCTCATTTCATACTTTTCCTGCATCCTTCTCATTTCTCTTTCCAATTTTTCCTCCACTTCTCTGATTTGATTTTTAAAGTCCTTCTTAAGGTCTTCTATGGCCTGCAACCTGCTCATGTTTTCCCCTGGGGCTTTTGGAGCAGGACTTCTGACCTCACAGTCCTTTTCCCGCTCTATGCCCCCAAAATAGGAGTCTAGGGTTGCATTTTTCTGTTTCCTTGGCCTTGGCATGTTGCCACTTAATTACTTGACTTTGGGGCTTGTTGCCACAGTATGGCTTTGTGGCTAGCTAGGGGAATTTTCATCCCGAATGTGTGGGAGGGCAACTTCATTTCTGGCAAGCTGTAAACCCACCCATGACTTCCACTCCAGATCACAATCCAGATCCATGGAGGTTAAAGCAAAAACGATTACCCCCCAAGACTGATCGCTGGATCTCCCTACTGTTCGCAGGCCAGGAGCTGGAGCTGCCTCTGAAAACTACAAAATGGCGTGTCTCCTCAGAGGCTTCTAGCCCCCAGGGGAGGAAGCTGACGCATTCCCCAAATACTGGTCCCAAAGTCCATAGGGCACTAACCTCTTACTTTGTCCTAGGCATGTCTATGTTGATAATTCTGGAGTCGCCATAGCTGCTGGTGTTCTGGGGTCTCTCCAGCCGGCTGCTGGCCCTGCCGCCCTGGGGCTAAAACCCCGGCTCACGCGGACCTGGGCTTGGCTCGGCTCCCTGCACTCTGCGAGCTGCGTGCTGCCAGCTCCCAGACTGCTGCGCTGGTCCTTCCTGCAGGGCTGCTGGGCTGTCCTCAGCGGGAGGTTAGCTTTTCTGTGTCATTCTGTGGATGCTGGGGCTCCAGAAGTTGTTCAGAGTCCCCTTTTACATAGTTTGGGGGGAATCTCTAATTAATCTTTTTCAATTAATAAAAATTTACTTTTTCTCCCTTCCACCTCTCTCAGAACTAGAAGAAAAGAAAAAGCCCTTGTAACAACAATAATAGCTAACATTATACAGTGCCTATTATGTGCCAGAGGGGCAGGTAGGTGGCAGGCACAGTGGATAGAGTGCCAGGTCTAAAGTTAAGAAGACATCCTCCTGAGGTCAAATCTGGTCTCAGACAAGTACATGCTATATGACCTTGGGGCAAGGCACTTAACCTGGTTTGTCGCAGTTCCTTATCTGTAAAATGATCTGGAAAAGGAAATGGTAAATCACTTTATCTTTGCCAAGAAAATTCATCTGTAGAATGACTTTTAATCTTAAAAAATTTGAATCAGTTCCTTATGTATCTTGGAAATGAGACTCTCCTCAGAGAACCTAACTATAAAGATTTATTTTTCCAGTTGACTACTCCCTTCTAATCTTAGGTGTGGTATTTTAATTTTATTCGGTAGCTTAATGGTTATCAATAATGTACCATAAGGAGGAAACCTAAAGAGCCCCCGTACCTTAGTGAGTAAACTCTTGACTTACTTGCTAAGCAGAGAGAGATGGTAGTCAAAGGCAATACTGGTTAGTCAATCAATGAATCAACAAGAATTTATTAAATTCATACTTCATCCCAGATATTGTTCCAGATGCTGAGGGTAGAAATGCAGAAGCAAGGTGGATTCTGCTTTCAATAAACTTATGTCCTATATGGCAGAAACAATATATTCACTAGTAAGTAAAATTGGTTTTCTATACAACTGGTATTTTATATGATTATGGGAGTCTCTAAGAACTAGGGGAATAAGGAAGCTCCTTTTGATTTCATCTGAGTCTTAAGCATGTTGGGTGGCTTCCTTCCCTCTCACACCCACTTTGGTAAATATATGAATAAACATGGTAAACATTTTTATGGTAAACATATGAATAAACACAGACAAGAGCTGCATATGATGGGCCAGTCCAGATGGGTTATGATCTATATTGTTAAAGGAGAAGTCTAAGTCAATGAATTCAAAGATTCCCTTGAATATTTGAGTATCAGTGCTATATTTGATTATTACTATGGATTGGCAAGTGTGGCACAAGACATACTCCATGGTTTTTCAACTGAGGACCAACTTACTTATATTCAGAAAAGCCCATCATCTGAGAGTTGACCAATGGGCAATCACATTTTATTTCAGCATAGCAGATCATGAAAACTAGGCATGGAGGGTAGAGTGTGATCAAAGTTTGTGGAAAGAGTCACCACTCCAATAAAAACAAAGGCTTTAAAATTATTGAAGTTTGAATAATCATTGAATGAGACACACACGAGATGTTTTCCAGCTAGACTATTCTATGAATCTGTAACAGAGTTAACATAAAATTGAATCGATACTTTTCTGTTGAAGGCTCTGATCGATGGGTCACCATGGAAATGAAAACACAAGGATGGAATAACTAATCCAGGAGAGTAATTTGGGCTCTTGCATTCAATGCCATTAGACTTATTGAGGGAGGTTTTTTAAAAACGGCACTGTATAAACTCATGCTGTTATGGTCAAATTTAAAAAAAAAAGGAGCCATGCTATTGATGACTAGTTTTTTTTTTCTTAGAGATGGAGTAGAGTAAAGAAAGATAAAGGGGGCAAATGAAACTAGTAAAAATGAAATACCAGAATTAAATATAAAAACTTAAAAAAATTTCTTAGAATTAATTTAAATTATCTAAAGCAATTTTTTTGAGACATTTGGGCCAGGAGTGTGATTTCCTTAGCATCGAGAATACAAAGTGAAGAAACTTCCTGTACTAACACTGATCCACAACTGTCTTGTCATTTAGAGTTGCCTCAACCACTGGGAGGTTCAGTGATTAATTATCAGAGTAACAACTCAAACATCCATTGTGTGGCTCTCAATCCACTCTGCCATTCTGCCTTCAGTGATAAGGTGGAAGGAAACAAGCATTTATTAAGCACCTACCATGTTTGTGTTTATTTATTAAGCACCCACCTCCCTGAGTTGTGAAGATCAATTGAGATGATAGATGCAAATGTGCACAGTTCCTGGCACATTTGGTCTTGGTTGTTGTTCAATTGTGTCCAACTCTTCTTGACCCCATAGACCATAGCACTCTAATGCTGTCCATGAAGTTTTCTTGGCAACGATACTGGAGCAGTTGGCCATTTCCTTCACCAGTGGATTAAGACAAACAGGTTAAATGAGTTTCCTAGGGTTCAGGCAGCTAGTAAGTGTCTGAGGCTGGATTTGAATTCAAGTCTTCCTGACTCCAGCTCCAGCATTCTATATACTGTCCTACCTAGCTGACTTATCTGTAAATGTCAAGAAACAGGCAAGTAGAGAATTTATTTTATAATCAAAAGTCATTATAAAGCAGTAAAACCCTTTCTGGAATCTCTGTATCCTCTGATTCTGACTGAATTGATACTGAAATTGTGAAAAATCTTATTCTCAAAGAGAATGCTCTTTGATATTCTATTCATTTTGATTCCCAACTTTACCAAAAGAATGGAGATCCAAATGGCATTAAGCGATTATGACAACAAAGAGCCATACAGCATTTGCTTATATTTAGAGAAGATACTTCTTTCATTTATTATTATTTTCAATTGTCTTACTGATGGTTCCCTCACACGATCCTCCCTAGCCCAATCTGCCATCTCTCACCTAGCAATCCTTTGCCGTGTAGATTCCTTGGGTTTATAGTGAGCATTTCATTTTTATTTCACAGCACAATACATCATATTCAGAGAAAATGCTACAAAGATCTGAGATCCAACGAGACAGTCCAGCTCCAATTATATATAGCAGCAATATCTTAGAGGTACAGGTATGAAGGTGAGGGGATAAAGGAAACAAATAAGAATGATAATAAAAGACCAGGATGAGACCAGAAGAATTTGTATCCAAGTAAACTTTGCTATTGGCTTAAATCTTCCAAAAACATATCTGAAGCTGGAGATTAGTCCAAAGTCAGGAGGCTGCTGGGTGTACTGAAAACTGCACTGGATTTATAAACAGCAGATATGTTTTGGAGTCTGCTTTGTCAAGAATTCTTGGGTCATTCATTAAAACCCTCTGCCTTCTCCTTTCTTCTGGAAAGAACACTAGGTGAGGAAGCAGAGGACCTGGGCTCAAAGTCTGATCCTGATGCTCATGTGTACTTAGGCACTCATCTCCAGGGACCTCAGTTTTCTCATCTGGAAAATGCGTAGGTTTGACTAGATGGTTTCTGAGGTTACTTCCAGCTCTAAATCTATGATCCTTGATCTTCCATGTATTAGGAATTGTAATACCCTTTTTATGTTCTTCATAGAGCAATAAATAATAATAAGATAATGGTAAGTATCTGTTACTGACAGGGTTGCCATAAGAATCAGATAAGGGAATGTATGTGGCCAGGGCTTTGTAATTATGCCATGCTGTACGAATCAAAGCATTGCACTTAACTCAGTTTCTTGAATATCACTGGAGTTTTATACTTCTTTGTTGAATGAACAAATGATATGTGATTTTTTTAATAGTCCTTTAAAAACAATCTATGAATTTTTAAATGAATGGTGAGTCTTTGGATCATAATCAGATAAACTAGTACTTTGATTTCAGAATATCTTGGCACTGCCCCTCAACTGCAGTGTTTTTCTAGTACAGTATAAGTGTTCCTTAAATTTGTAAGCTAGAGAAGGTTGATTGATTTGTGGGGGAGGAAGGTCAGCAGCTGATGGTCATAGGCTTAATGAAAGCACTGGCTTTGCTCTTGGTTTGAAGTTGCTGGTCAGAAGTATATAAAAGTGGAGTGTCTCTGTTCTTGGAAGTTTGTTTGGCAAAAGGATGGAGAGTAAGAAAATCAGAATTCATTCATTCATGTATTTATCAGTTAATTTACTCATTAATTTATGTATGTATTTAGTTGATATGTATTCATCTATCTAGTCATTCATTCATTTATATATGTGTATATATAATATACACACATATGTGTGTGTGTGTGTGTGTGTGTGTGTGATTCATTTCTCATGGCAGAAGGAACATGGCTCTGGAACATCGATGTCCCTTGAAGAAGCAATGTGATAAATTGGAAAGCCTGCTGGTTATGGAGTCAGGGACACTGGGCTGGAATATTTTGTTGTTGTTCAGTCATGCCCAACCTTTTGTGACCCCATTTGGGGCTTTCTTGGCAAAGATGCTAGAGTGGTTTGCCATTCCAGATCATTTTATACATGAGGAAACCAAGGCAAACAGGGTTAAGTGACTTGCCCAGGGCCACACAACTAGTGTCTGAGGCTGCATGTGAATTAAGGAAGATGAGTCTTCTGACTCCAGACCCAGCACTCCATCCACTGCATCATCTAATCTGGCTGTTATCCTGCCTTTGTCATTCAGGACCCGTGTGCCCTTAACCTTTCTGGACCTCAATTTTATCATTTGTAAAATAAGAGAGTGAGACTAGGTGGCCTCTGAAGTCCTTAAAGCTTCCATAGTCCCGGCAATGAGAGGGATGTCAGAGGTCACTCTGTACAACACCCTCATTTACAAAGGATAAAACCAAGGCCTAGAAAAGTGAAGTGATTTGACTAAGTTATATAGCTCAAAGTAGCATCACAGGCAGAGTTTGAAGTCATGTCCTCTGTTTTTTTTTTCTTTCTGTTTTCTTGTATTATTTATATCCATGAGGAAAGTCCTGGTCATTGGACTATGAGGAAAATAAGCAACTTGGGATCTTGGGCACAGAATACACCTAAAGAGTAGAAAATGACTCCCTGCCATGAAGTCAGTGACAGATATGTCCTTCCCTTCCATATAGTACTTAATACTTATTGAATTGAATCAGCAATAGCTCCTGAACCTTTCCTTAATTTTGTACTTCTGTTTCCTCTGGCTGTGTCAGAGTTTGTGGGACTTGGGAAGTCATCAGTTATTAGGACCCTAATGATAAAGTTGTTAAGGTAGGCATCATTTACTCTGCCATTTGTACTCAAACTGTTTTAAATTGTTTCCAATGTGTGATTTCAGAATGGAAAAGTTAAGCCTCAAAGGAAAATATAAAGGGAATAGGACTATACCATTTCATCAATTGATTGGTTCATTCATTCATTCAACAAACATTTCTTAAGTTCTATTATGAGCCAGGCATTGGTCTAGAATCTGGGGGTACAAAACTAAAAATGAAACAGTACATGCCCTATTGGTGGGGGAGGAGAGTTGATTCCATCCTCTCCCATGTAAACCTAGGAAGGTGCCTAGTCTGTTTAATTCTTTTTATCTGGACCCAGATCTGATTCTTACTTTCACATTATCTAGCTGAACCAAAGAGTCAAGTGGAAAAAGAAGAGGCAAGGAAATATTGATATTTGTTGGTAAATTTAGGTTTACTTCAAACTAGTGTGGGAGGAGTCTCTGGGTGGAAGGGATAGAGAAAGGAAGAGGCAGAAAGGAATTTGCCTAATTAGGAATTAGATGTAGGTGATAATAATAAAATTCAGATATCTAAAGTACACAAAAGTAATTAGCATCACCAACTGAACATCCTCAACTCCTACCTAAGTTTGGAAATGCTTCATAAGCAGTAGTACTTGTCAAACAGAAGACCTCTTACAGAGAGGCTAAGACCAAGGCACTCTCTGAAAGTTCTGAATTGCAGAAACCTTGTCTGATAAGTTCTCCTACATTTTCTCTGAGAAAGCCATCAAAGAACTAGTTCAAAGAGGGTCTATGGACAGGATTTCCTACTGAGTAGTAGGGGGTATGTTTATTTGAGGAAAAATATGCTTCTGAATGTTTATTTCACACTTATTTTGCTTAAGAACTTTCTTCAACGTTAGTCATATTCCTACTTGAGGCTCTGAATCAGTTAAAGGAAAGTAGGCTCAAATCTTTTGAAATTCTCTTTGAAGTCACTTCTGAGAGGAAGAGAGTGTGCCCAATCATAAATAACAAAGCCAAGTTCACCATCTAGTGGTAAAAAGGATGAAAAAAAGGTCACTGTACTTTTATAGAGTCAACTGATTGCGTTTTGGGCCTAGAACAAAACAAAACACAACACACATTATTGCTTATTTTCTCTTAGGCACTTTCAAGAAATCTAAAGTTTACAAAATGACTCTTAGTTCCCAACCTACTAGGGGGATAAGGAGACAAAGTATTGTGAAAGAAGCACTGCCTTAGAAGCCAGAGGACCTGGGTTCAATGAAGCTGTTACTTATTTATGACCTGTGTGATTTGGGCAAGTTGGTTGCTTAGTGTCTCATTTTCCTCTTCTGTGAAATGAAGAGATTGGATCTTTAAGGTGCGTTCTAGCTCTGAAGCTATTTTTCTGTGATATAAAGACCAACAAAGATAGCATAGCTTTACATCATAAATGCAGCAGAAAGGTACCAATTAAAATTCAATGTGAGGTCTAAGTGGAAACTTGGAATGGAAAGGAAAAGGTGAGAAAGGCTTCCTGGAAGAGTTGGCATATGTAAAGGAAATTATAGTTAGTCGTTCAACATAAGAATAGGGAGGAGGCTTTTCTCTTTTTCTTTTTTAATAAAAAGAATGAGTTTTATTAGTGGTCTTCTCTCTTTTACATCATTATAGTTGTCCCTCCCCCTCTATCTCCCAAAGAACAATTCCACGTAACAAATAGTATTTTTTAAAACAAAAAGGAAAAATAAAAAGAAATAAATCAGCACGACTCCATCTCGTAGGCATGGAGCATTGAGTAATCAATCTCTACCATTGAGGAGAGTTTCATAAAAATAGGCTTTGAGGTTTGGGTTACAAATCAAATTCTAAGGATGTTTTAGGGCTTTTATTTGTAGCATAGGGGTTTATCTGTTAGTTTATAAATGATAGTGGGCTTACAGGGTATAATTCTAATTTTAGTAACGATAACAATCATTATCACGAATACTCCCATGATTCCTATTTCATGGGGTTGTTGAGTGTACTACATTTTGCAAAGCACCATGTAAATACAAGTTCATAGAAATAGCACAGGAGATGAGGTAATTTTAGAACTTTTTGTGGAGGTGGCTATGGATTCTTGAAGGCTATTCCACTAAAACACAAGCTCTGGAAGGAGAGGACACTGTGAGGACATGTTTCAAGTCCTGGTCTACTGATGGACTATATGACTGTCCAAGGACTAACCTAAGGTTAGAGAGATGCATCACTGTGTTGGTCATAGACTGAGGAATTTTTCAGTCATAGTTACTCAGGGGTGGCATAGAGGGAAGAGTTCTGGTCTTGGAATCTAGTGACATGGGTTTGAATCCTACTTCAGACATTTGCATGTGATCACAGGCAAGGCAATTAATATATCAGAGTTCAATGTTCCACATACATAAAATGAGTAGGGAAAAAATGGATTTGCTAAACCTTCAACATTTACTTTATAAAATACAGTCTCTTGTGTTACTTTTACTATTCAAGCATTTATTTTGGTCAGTGCTGGAATTCCAGTTGAGAATTCCTTCTTACCTTCTATCCTGAGTTGTCCTAATTATGATAGCAAGCATTTATATACTGCTTTAAATTTTACAAAGTACTTTGTAAATTTTTAATGGCACAATAACACTGATATTATATTAATTATACTATTATACTATTCTATACTATACTCATTATACTATTATATTCTTATACTATTATATTATTTTGTATATGCGGAAAATGAGTCATACAGAGATTAAATAACTTGCTCAGGATCAAGGGTCACACAAAGCCAGTAAGTGTCTGAAGTCAAATATTAACTCAGTACTTCCTGAGTCCAGGTCCAGTATATTCAAATAGTTCATTATGCACGATATCAACAAATGAGTCAAGATTAGGGAAGACTTTAAGGTGCAGCTGAGGGTTTTTATTTTGTCCTAGACATAGTAGAGAGTCAGTGAAGATTTTTGAGTAGGATAAAGACATGATCAGATCTGTGTTTTGGGAGCATCAATTT
Source organism: Gymnobelideus leadbeateri (assembly GCA_011680675.1). Classification (NCBI taxonomy): domain Eukaryota; kingdom Metazoa; phylum Chordata; class Mammalia; order Diprotodontia; family Petauridae; genus Gymnobelideus; species Gymnobelideus leadbeateri. The sequence goes on along the minus strand of WOXC01006026.1, from coordinate 16,135 downwards.
GAAGGGTATGTGGAAGATATGTTAGGAGGAAACACTGGACCCAAAGATTATAATTAGGAGGCTTTTGCAGTAAGTCATTTGAGAAGGGATTAAGGTGTGAACTAGAATAGAGGTTGTGTAAATGATGAAGGGGATGGATATGAGAGATGTTGTCAGGATAGGACCTATATGACTTGAAGACTTGGATTGGGGAGGAGAAGGAAAGAGAGGAAGTATGACTTTGTGGTCATGAATTTGGTTGACTTGAAGGATGTTGGTGCCATGAATAGAGAGATAGGCAAGTTTAGAGGAGGGTATAGGTTTTGGGGAAAATATAGTAAATTCTGTTTGGGGATGTTGAGTTTGAGATGCCCATGGGAAATCCAAATGGAGATATTAGTAATGTAGGACTGAAATTCTAGAGAGAGATAAAGGCTGGATAAATAGATTTGGGTATCCTAGGTATAGAGTTGATGATTGAACCTATGACTGCTAATTAGTTTACTGAAACAAAATAGAGATAGAACAGTGAGAGACCTAGGAGGGAAGGAAGCTTTGGGAATGCCTATACAATGTAAGGGAATGAAATGGCAGCTATACAAAGGAGAATGAAGAGTGGTCAGACAAGTGGGTAAAGAACTTAGAGAGGAAGACATATGCTGGAAGGCAAAGGGAGAAGAGGTGGTCAATAATGTCAAAAGCTACAGAAAGATCAAGTAGGATGTCAGAGAAAAGAGCATCAGGTTAAAGTTAAGTGATTGTGGATAACCTTGGAAAGAGCAGTTTAATTTAGACAATTGTGTCAGGAACCAGACTACAGGTGACTGAAAAATGAATGGATGTAAGGAAAAGGAGGTAACCAGAAACCCCTTTCTGGCTTTGTGGGAGACAAAGGCTGATAACCCAAGGAAATGTCAAGCTCTAGCTAAGATTTTCTAAAGACCTGGGATCCTGGACGTGTTTATTGCAAAATGGGAGCCTGTGAATAAGGACTGATTAAAGATGAGAGAAAGAAAATTAATTACAGAGGAGCCAGGCTCTTTAGAGAACATCAGAGGGGAAAAGATGAAGAGTATAAACTTGGTGACCTAGATGGTAAAATAGGAGGAAACTGTAGAACTCAGATTTTCCCCACTTCAAAACAATAACTTGATTATCACACAATTCCCCTCTACCCAACCAAGGATACATATAATTTTAGCAAGTGATGGAAATTAAAGTAAAAGTCTTCCTGTGAAGAAAAAAGCCTCCATGGTAAGAAATCACTGGGGTCGGGGGAGGGTACAAAGGGAGAGGAACAGAATGAAAGACTTCAGTGCTGGAAGCCAGGGAACAGCAGGAAATAAAAAAGCCTCAGAAACGTGGAGAGAGGGCTTAGGTAGTCGTGGAAGAAAAGGACTTCTTTCTATCCTTCCCTATAAGGAAAAGGCCTCAACAGAAAGATCTATTCCAGCAGAGAAAGGGCAACCTAGAATTTAACAGTGCAGAAAAGGGCTCTCCTTCCTTTCTCTCCTTATCCCAAGGAAAGGGCTTCAACTAAGGCAAACCACAGGAGGAGGGGGGAAATGTTGGCATCAGTGGCAAAGGAAAAGGCACAGATCAAAAAAGAGACTCTAGCTTTGGTGGAGTAAAGGGGAAGGTCTGGCCTTAAAAGGTCATTGAGCAATGGAAAAAAGCTTTACCTTGATCTGGTTACTGAAGTAGGGAAGACCAAGAATTCATCTCCTGAGGCAAGAGAAACAAAAACAACAAAAGGACTTTCATGATACAAGGGATGGCCAAGACACATACCCTGAAGAGGAGAATAACTCAAAAACACCTATAATCAGAACCTCAAAGAAAAAAGCCAGCTTGCCCCCAGGGACAATTATAATTCTTCAAAGAAATGATGCAAAAGCTTAAAAAGCATATTATAAAAGAAATTAGAGCTATGGAGGAAAGACATGGAAAATGAATTAATAATTTAACACAAGCAGTATAAAACTTTACCCTGGTAACAAACTCCTGAAAATTAGAATGGACCAAATAGAAGTTAATGACTCAGGGAGAGCAAGACTTATTAAAACAAAGTAAAAATATTGAGAATTTAATTAATATTTTCTTAATTACTTAGGTGTATCTTTAATCTTCCAAATAGTTGCTTCTTTATGTATGTATGACTATATAGATCTTTTGTATAACTTAGAAGATAAATTTTAAATATTTTACATATTATGAGGTAATTTTAAATGGAATTTTCTTTTCATTTCTTCCTGCTGGATTTTGTTGGTAGCATATGGAAATGTTGATAATCCATGTGGATTTCATTTATATCCTACAAGTTTGCTGAAGTTATTGTTTCAATTAATTTTTTGTTGACTTTTAAAGGTTCTTTAATTATAACATAGCATCTGTAAAAAGTGATAATTTTGTTTTTTCTTTAAATATGATTATTCTCATTTTCTTTTTCTGGTTCTATTACTATAGACAACATTTCCAGAAAGTAGAAATACATTCAACTCAACAGTGATATAGATAAAAAGAGAAGAGGAGAAAAGGTGATAAAAGGTAGGGTAGATTCAGGAAGGGGATTCGGGGAGGGGATTAATTAAACTCGAAATAAGCATGAAGAAAAAAAAAGATTTAAATGGTAAAAACCCCTTGAAATAAAATAAAAATAAAATAACTTGAAACAGGAGAAAGAAGAATATAGAGAAGAAAAAGTAAAAAAGTAAGAACATGGAATATAGGAAAAATTTTAAAAACTATCATAACTGTGAATGGGATGAGCAAAACCATAAGACAGAAGAGGTTAGCAGAATAGGTTAGAAAGTAAAATCTAAAACAAGCTCTGTCATGTCTGAGCTGAACACAAAACAACACAGGCAGCAATTATGATTTCAGACAAGGAAGCAGTAAATATAGACTTAAAAGAATAAACAAGCAAACTGTATTTTTGCTAAAAGACAACAGAAATTTAATTGCTTTAAATTCTTAACTTATAAGTACTGAATGCCATAGCTTCAAAATACTTAAAGGAAAAACTAAATGAATCAGAGAAATAAAACAGCAAAATTAAAATGACAGGAGAAATCATTGTACAATTTTCTGCCATAGATAAATCTAACCAAAAAACAGATTTAAAAGAAGTTAAGGATGTGAATTTTAGAAAAATTAGATGTGATACAAATTGGGGAATTACTAACTGGAAATAAAAAGGAGTGTACCTTCTCAACTGTGATGGCACCTTTAAAGAATTAATCATGTGTCAGGACATAAAACCTTGCAAACTGTATTTTAAGGAGGTAATTGTAAAAACTATTCAGTACTGGCTAAGAAATAGCAAGGTGAATCAGTAGAATAGAGTAGACATACAATATACAGTGGTAAATGATTGTAGTAGCCTTGTGTTTGACAAATGCAAATATTTAAGTTTTGGGGATAAAAATTCACTATTTGGTAAAAATTGTTGAGAAAACTGAAAAGCAGTCTGGCAGAAAATAGGTGTAGACCAATATCTTACACCATTCACCAGGATAAGATCAAATTGGGTACATGACCTAGATATAAAGGGAGATTTCATAAGTAAATTAGAAGAACATGGAACATATTACCTATCAGACTTATGAATAGAAGAATTTATGAATAAATAAGAGATAGCATTGTAAGATGTAAAATGGATAATTTTGATTACATTAAATTAAAAAGGTTTTGTATAAATAAAACTAATGGAGCCAAGATTAGAAGGAAGAAAAAAAAAGGGAAAATTTTATAGTTTTTCAGATAAAGGTTGCATATCTCAAAGGCAGAGGACTTTACCAAATTTATGAGAGTATGAATCATTCTATAATTGATAAATGGGCAAAGGATATGAGCAAGCAGTTTTTTTAATGAAGAAATTCGATTAGAGATACAACCATTTTGGTGAGCAATCTGGAATTGTGCTCCAAAAGTTATAAAACTGAATATTCCTTGACCCAACAATAACACTATTGGGCCTGTTTTCCAAGCTGATCAGGGAAAAATGAAAAGAACCTATATATTCTAAAGTATTTATAATAGCTCTTTATGGTGGTCAAGAACTAGAAACTGAGGAAATGCCCATCAATTAAGGAATGGCTAAATACATAGTGGCATATGATTGTGATGCAATACTACTATGTTGTAAGAAATGAACAGGTTGATTTTAGAAAAACATGGGAAGACTTGTATGAAATGAGTGAAATGAGCAGAACCAAGAGAATGTTGTAGACAGTAACAGCAGTATTAATTGAAAAATAACTGTGAACAATTAAGCTATTCTGAATATTATAAATAGTCAAATCGCCTATAAATTGTACTATAAAATACCTGTCAAGGAAGGTACTATCCACCTCCAAAGAGGATATGATAAATAGAAGTACGCATGCTATGTTTATATATATATATATATGTACATATATGTATACATATACATACATACATGGTTAGATAACTATATACATATATAGATACATATATCTGTGTGTATTATACATACATACATATGTGTGTGTATGTGTGTTAGATGATGGCTTTCTCTAGTGTGGGTTAGGGAGAGAAGGAGGGAGATATTTCAGAACTTAAAATGTAACAAAAAGTAAAATTTTCAAAAATCTGATAAATCCAGAAAAGCAAAAATATCATATAAACAATTAACTATGTACAATACAATAAAATTCCATTAAATAAATAGCTGCTAAAAGAAGAATTAAAATTATCTGGAGACTAAATTACTTAAAGAATTAGTGAATCAAAGAATAAATATAAATAATAATTCCTTTAATTTTATTAAAAATAATAACAATGAGAAAATATGCCAAAGTTACAAGGATGCAACCAAAATAATTTTTACAGGAAAATTTACCTCTTTAAGCACTTCTGTGAACAAAAAAGACAACAGATTAGCAAATTTGTAGTTAGATGGTACAGTGAGTGGAGTGCTGGACTTTGAGTCAGGAAAACCCAAGTTCAAATTCTAAAATACTTACTAGTTATATGACCCTGGGTAAGTCACTTGACCTCTTTCAGCCTCAGTTTTCCCAACTGTAAAATGGGGATAATAGCCCTTACCTATCAGAGTTGTTATTAAAATCAAATGAGATTGGGGTGGCTAGGTGGCACAGTGAATAGACTACTCACCCTGAAGTCAGGAGGACCTGAGTTCAAATCTGGCCTCAGACACTTAACACACTTACTAGCCATGTGACTTTGGGCAAGTCACTTAACCCTGATTCCCCTAAAAAAAAAAATCAAATGAGATAACATATAGAGTATGTTGCAAATCTTAAAATGTTTTATAAATGCTAGCTATTAAATGTTTCCTTAAAATGATAAATTATATGTATATATTTTACACATATGTTTATATATGTATATACACATAATCATATATCCAAAGAGAGTAAGCTAATCATTAATTGAAACAATTGTTAACTTCAACAAAATTGAATAAATACATTTCTCCTGGTTCTGTTCACTTCACATTGTGTCAGTTTATGTAAGTCTTTCCAGGTTTTTCTGAAATCATCTTACTTGTTACTTCTTATAGCACAATAATATTCTATCACAATCATATACTACATCTTGTTCAGTCATTCCCCGATTGATGGGCATCCCTTTGATTTCCAATTCTTATCTACCACAAAAAGTGCTGCTATAAACATTTTTGTATAAAGGTCCTCCCCACCCCACCTTTATGTCTTTGGGACATGGACCTAGAGGTGGTATTATTGGATCAAAGGGTATGCCATAGAACTATGGCCATAGTTCCAAATTTTAGCTCTCCTTTTAAGAAACATTTGGTTCAAACAAGCAAAAACCCAAAGAAACACCACCCCCCCTTTGGAGACATAACTAGAAAAGTTCTCATTTCCCCTGTCTCTTTCTGTGTGTGTGTGTGTGTGTGTGTGTGTGTGTGTGTGTGTGTATCTGTCTGTCTCTTTCTCTTTGTCTCTCTTTTTCTCTGTCTCTGTCACACACACACACACACACACACACACACACACACACTCACATGTTTGTGCCTGTGGACCTGCAATTTTCTTAATGTGAGCAGTTCCCATATAAACTGTAGGTCACTTACTTTCTTAGCAAGTTGCTTTGGGCCTTGGTTCATTATATAACTTAACCAAAGAGCCAGAATGTGTCAAGAGTTATGGCTTGAACTTCAAGGTGAGCTAGAGTCAGCTCATATTGGTTCTTTATAGGCTAAATTTTCAATGTGAGTGTTTATCTTTTGGAATATCAGCTAATGCTACAGATAAGGACTGAATTTATTGTTTTGTTGGTTATCTAGAATTAAGAAAGTGATAGAGAAAACAGTAATGTGAGATTAAACTTAAAAAGTAAGTTCTAAGTACTTTTTTTGGATAGCTGGTTATTAAACATTTACCGGCATACTCCTGCTTGAACCCCGGTAGTTGTGGTTATTTGTCCTTCATTCTCAAAATGAGCAATGACATCACCAGTATTCCTGACTCCAAGGCTAGATCTCTATCCTGTATGTTACACTGATCCTTATTTCTCTCATTCCTCCCACCCCATACACACCCACAATGTCAGTAACTAGTTAAAAGCTTGGGAAATATTATTGTCTCTTCCAAATATGTATATAGGCACACATGTGTATATGTACACTGCTTCTCTTTAGTTTGTCTAAATGCTTTTTATAAAAATTATCTTTCTCATTTACTACTTCCATAACAATACTATCTTTATCCCAACCTTTCACTAATTTCCCTCCATCTTATATTTATATTCTTGGCCAGTTAAGTGGTGCAGTGGATAGAGTGCTGAACCTAAATTCAAGAAGACTCATCTTCCTGGTTCAATCTGGCCTCAGATACTTACTAGTGTGACCCTAGGCAAGTCATTTAACCCTGTTTGCCTCAGTTTCCTCATCTGTCAAATGAGCTGGAGAAGGAAATAGCAAGCCGCTCCAGTATTTTTGCCAAGAAAACCCCAAATGGGATCACAAAGATTAGGACAAGACTGAAATTACTGAACAACAAAACCCTTGTTTTTGAACATGTAGCAAAGTGTAGAAGGTTATCCAAATCTCTTGATTCCTGCTCTGATTGTTTTCATTATGATTTAAATTAACAATATTAATACATTAATGGCAATTTACATTTACAGGTTGCTTTAAGATTTACATATTGAGTTCCTTTGCAATAATCCTGGGAAGTAGTTATTGTTAAGTTCAGTTATCCCCATTTTACAGATAAGGAGACAAAGGCTCAGAGAAAGTAAATGACTTGTCTGTCATTGCATAGCAACAAAATGTCCGAACCAGGAGTTGAACTCACATCTCCACACTTTCAAGCTGAACATTCCTCATTCTAAGTAGCTTGGCTAGATGGAGGGCTAGACTTGGAACTGATGGAATCCCAATAATGCTGACCCCACCCCCAATATTCCAACTTCCTTATGGGCCCCACTGAACAGCAGTCATGTCCTGCCACAATCTGGCTTTAACCACACCCCATGCCCCCAGACTCAATACAACCATCGTCCCTAGCTAGCCACTGCCCCCAGATCCAGTTCATATATTTGAACAGGTATATCTTTGTACTCAACTACAATCACATCATCCATTTAGCCCAAGACAGGACCACAATACTTAACTATCCATCTTGACCAGGCAGGATCACAATAGCTAGTCAAGTCTATCAGAAAGCAGCATGACCAGGATGTTTGACCACTGAAACATAGAAGGGAACCCTCCCCTATTACCTAATCCCTTAACAAATCTCTCCTGCCTTTTTGATATTCACGATTTCTGTTAAGTAATTGCATCTTTACCCTATAAAAATATATCTTGTGTTCTCTGAAGTTGCTGGTTCCTTTTGGAGCTAAACCCACTGCATGAGAAGCATCAATCCTCAATGCCTGGACTCGGATTAGAGGTGGTCTGACTTTGGCTTCTTTGAGACAACTCTCATAACACACATGAAACCACAACAGAGCTAGGAAGAACCGAGTTCAAAACCTACTTTAGATGCTTTCTAGCTGTGTGACCCTGGGCAAGTCACAACCTTTCTCTGCCTCAGTTTCCTCATCTATAAAATGGGGATAATTGTTCCTACCTCAGAGTTTTTTGGTAAGAATCAAATAATACATGCAGTGTGCTTTGCAAACCTTAAGCACTATACAAATACTAGATATTATTATTGTTGACATTAATAACAATAGGCCACACTCCTTGACGGGGGTAAATCTGTCTCTCTGCTGATGTGAAAAAAAGACCTAAACTTTGATGCTTTTAAAGCATTTATCCTGTGGATGGCAGAAGCAGGAGCTCAGCATATGAAACATAGCTCATTAATGAAAGCTATTTGGTGCCCATGTGAATAATGACCTCAGCACTGTGAAGACATGTTTCCATACTCTCACTGCCAGACACACCAGAAGTTCAGGCAGAGGTCATTCAGATGGGCTTGTTTGCTTTTGCTTTTCTGGGGACTCCAGGTGTTCAGACTGCACATGTTTCCCAGGAATCAGACACATAGTTCAGAGAACTAAATGGGATGGTGAAGCAAACAGCCCCCTTCCAAAGGCATAAATGGATCCTAAACAAGAACTGTCAAGGAACGGACATTATCTCTGATAACTCTGTAGATGTTCAAGTATTCTGACATCCCCCATTTGGAACAAAATACATTATAAGTAGGTCTTTTGGCAGAGAACAGAAGAAAACTTACAAGGAAGCAAAGAAAAGATGGACAGCTCTGAACAAAAAGTAAAGTGTTTATTATATAGGCTTTCTTGAAATGGAAATTTATTGCTGCATATTTTGAATCCTCTCATGTTCTGGTGTGCATGTGACAATGCCTTTTTTCTTTTCTTATTTTGTATTTGTTGTATCTTGTTTTGTATTTGTATTTGTATTAGTATAAACTATTTAAGTTTATAATATGTTTCTTTTTCTTGTCTTATTGTTTATTTTTTATTTAATTTATTATTTAAGTTTAAAAAGAGGAACAAGAAAAAAAAAGAAGCAGGTCTTTTGGAAAGAACACCCATGTAGTCACTTATCCAATAACTGACACATAACTCTGTCATTCTTTTGCCCAGAACAAAATTATCTACCTCCTGCCCTACTCCTGGCCTTTCAAATAATGATGAAGCTATAGAATTCCAGAGTTTGCAGGGACCCTGAAAACTCATCAATCTCAACCCCCTGCCTTTAGGCAGGCTCCCATTTTAATCCTGTAGGCAGATGAGACTTCCTTGCGACTGTCTTTTCTAGGAAAAATAACTGTCTGGGGAAGAGGTATGTTTCTTGGGTCTAAAAATTCTGCCACTGCAGCCACAGGTCATTGACTCATTCTCTTCCCAGCATTCTGTTCCCAGTGTTCTATTCTCACTGGAAATGGAGAACTATTGTTCATCACTGTGATTGGAGGAGATCTGATGGTTCTTCTGGCTCATCCTTCAGAGACTTTTTATCACAAACAATGGTGTGTTTGTCATCCTGAACAACAGTGACCAATTACAGGCAAACCCCACTGCTCTCCAGTAGCTCTCTGCAGGCTTTGAGCACGTCTAGTATGACAGCACATTAAGTGACTAACAACCAGGAGTCACTGTGTTATTTGCATCCCTAGAGTGGGATTGGAAAGTAACAAAGACAGCCTTCTTACACTATCCAAAGGAGGGATGCTGCTTCTGAGAACCATGAAAGAGGGGCGATGGAGATGGATCCTGGACTACAAAGATGCTTTGGCTGCTTGTGCAGCTAACGGAGAATCAAAGGAACGAATTCATACGTTTTTCTGATGGTGAAGATAACCCATGTATGCCTCCCTATTCCAAAGCTCAGGGCTGGCTATAGAGCCAAACTCAATAATGCCAATAAAAGACCCTTTCATCTTAACTCAGAGTGTACTTCAAAGCTTGGTTTTGATCATTTAAATGCATATCCTTTTAAGTAACTTTATCCCAAGCAGAAACACAGTTCCATTTATTGAAATATAGTTATTACACACTTAGAGGGCCTTCACACACTTTACCTATCTTACTGAAACTCATTAGTATCAGTCAGAGGTGTGTATGGCTGTTTGTTTTTAGGATTAGGACTCTTTTACTCCCCCTCCCACTACAGTTTATTCCCTGTTTGAACACTCAAGAAATAGTGAGTGTTGGCTTTGCTTCTCAGGGCTGAAATGATCATCGAGTGAGAGCTGGATGGAATCAGGTGCTATCTACTGCAGCCTCCTCAATTTATAGATGAAGAGACTGAGACCCAGGGGGTTAAGAGACATTCTCAGACTCCAGAACCAATGCTGAATTCCAACTCTTATTCCAAAAATCAGTCTTTTGTGAGGATCAAATAATATATGTAAAGTACATTGCAAACACCATACAAATAAGTACTAGCTATTATTATTATTATTGTGATTGACAATAATAGCAATAGACCATTCTTCCAGATGGGGTAATTCTCTCTGTTTGATGGAAAAAGGACTTGAAGCAATTGCCCTGCTGAAGCATCAGTGCCAACAGCATTTCTTCATAGCTTCTGCTGGGGACAAGAGAAGTCCAGCTGACATTCAAGACCTTACCGGCCTTGTGTGGTATACCGTGGTGTAGTAGAAGGAATGAAGGTTTTAGAGTCAGAAATTCCAACTCAGAATTTTGAGTCTTGCCTGGTCCTGATACTTACTGGGTCTATGACCACAGATAATTCACTTAACTATGTCTCAGTTTTCTCATCTGTAAAGTGGAGATAATACTTGTGTTACCTTTCTCACAGGATTGTTATGAAGAGAATAATTTGTAAAGTGCTAAGCATGAACAGTAATTTTATTCCATTATTCCCTTACATAAAACATTCTGTTTAAGCCAAAAAGATTTCACTTACATATTTTATATCTTACTTCTGTGGCTTTGCTCTAATGTTTTCTTTTCTGCAATGTTCTTATATGGAATTCTCTCTCCTAACAGCCCCCATTTCCCTCTACCTGATTAAATTCCCTCTTTTTATTAAGGCCTAGCTGAAATTTCACCTGTTTAATGAACCTTAAGGTAAGATAGTTTCTCCCTTATCCAAATTTATCCCATTCATTATTTAAATTATATTTATATGCCTCATGTAGCGTTTCCTCTGAAGTGCTTAATATTAATAACTCTAGTAGCTAGCATTTATATTTCACTTTTAGGTTTGTAAAGTGCTCTACAAATGTAAACTCATTTTATTCTTACAACAACCTTGTGATGTAGGTGCAATTATTACTGCTATTTTGCAGAGCCACAGAGAAGTCAAATGACTTGTCCAGGGTTCCACAGCTAACGTCTGAAGTAGGATCCAAACTCAGTTCTCCTCATTTCAAATTTTCTACATTATCTACAGGTTCACCTAACTGACCAATTTGTACCAGAACTTGTAAGTTGGATCCCCTGAGGAGTGACTATTATTTTTAAGTGCTCTAGGGGGTAACCCTATAGGTGGCTATTCCTACTACACCTACTCACAGGCCCCTACCAGTGTGCTCCCCATTAACAAACAGCCAGTAGAAATGATTAACTTTTTTTTTGCTTTGGAGGGCAATTGGGGTTAAGTGACTTGTCCAAGGTCATATGGCTAGTTTTTGTGTTAAGTGTCTGAGGCTGGGTTTGAACTCAGCTCCTCCTGACTCCAGGACTGGTGCTCTATTCACTGTGCCACCTAGCCACTCCAAATGATTAACTTTTAATTAGTATTTGTTAAGGTGGAATATTAAGAGTTGGTACAAAAAAACATCCCCCAGACCTGAAGTGTTCCCTTCCACAAATACACACTATGTCCAGTAAATAGTGAGATTAAATGACAATGGTAGTGTGATACCCATGTAAGATACATGTGTGATAAAGGGTAATTAAACTCCTGTTACTAGAAGTAGTTTCACTCTTTGTAGAATCCTCACTTATTTCCCCTTGGCTATAGTTCTCTGCTGGGAAAACTGCTCAGCTAAGTTCCCAGGGTTTGCTCCTTTCTTCAGTCTATAGCCAGCACTTCTCTCTGCCATGATGAGCCATACTCTCAGAAGTTGCCTCCTCCCACAAGTGACTGTTTCACCAAAACTGCTCTTGGCTGGATACATTTTTTTCTTGCTGGTCTCATAGCTCAGATGCTTTGGCTCAAGGCCAATGGAGGAAGAAGGAGAAGAGAAAAAAATCTCCTTTCCTTGCCCTTGATTCTCTCTAGTATAGGTGAGAGTGTTTGCTTGTGGAGCTCTGAACTTCAACTTCCAGACTTGCTTACTATTTTTACTTATGGCCTTGAAAGGAGTGACATTGTCTCAGTTAACCACATGGTTCCCTTCTTTAACCAATTAGGAGGTCACCCCTGATCAAAGAATTAAGTCTAGACTATCATTACGAGTGACTACCCTTAGGGCTAGCTTTGTGATTGAATTCTGGGCATTCTGTTATTGATATCAATTGAGGTGGGGGATGAAATCCTATCATATGTACTCATTTAGTGATAATCAGGTGTTGCTTTATAATATTTATCGTATTTTTAATGCAACTCTTGCAGTGTTACTTATATTTTATATTTTGATAAGTGATTTTTTTCAGTCAAACTTTACTTCTTGAGACAGGAAACATGTCTAACCTAACCTTTATATCTTTCATAGGTTACCTAATCATTTGTTGAACTGAACTGGATTCTAAGAAGATATGCTCAACCATTTCAGATCAATAGGATATACATGGAGAGAAAATATACTCCATTTTTATTCATTAATTTATAAAGTATGTAAAATACTTTGTAAAATTAATCATGCTACATGTCAGCACCTAGCATAGTGACTTGAACTTAGGAGTCATTTAATACATGTTTGTTGTTGTAGTCAAGTTGTTGGGTAGGTAAAGATTCTAAATTCATTTATTCCATGTGTGTTTTCAAGGAGTAAATAGGGACTCAGCAAACATTTTGTAACTAGAGCTTATGATGCTGCTCTAACCTAAGCAAAAATTGTTTTAGCACCAGCTTTCTTTTTGGCAAAATAAATGATCCTCAGAAGAGAGGTAGTATAAATACAATACTATATTATTTAGGGTAATTTGTGCCCCTAGAATTTGTTCACATGGGGGAAGTAAGATTTTCCCAGTAGGACTATCATGGAATAAAAAGGAAAGTCCTGAAATAAAAATCTGGAAGACCTGGATTCAAATGCTGCCTCAGACACCTATGCGTTTTGTGACCCTAGGCAAGTCACTCAGCCTTATTAGGCTTTAGTTTACTCACCTGTAAAATGGGTGTAATAACAGCACCTAACTTATAGGGTTGTTTTAAGGAATGAGATAACATATCTAAGGCACTCTACAAGCTTAAACACTTCATAAATGTCAAGTATTACTATGAGTGGGGGGAGGGCTAAATGGTTACTTAACATTCTAGAACTGGAGGGGGTATAGAAAGGTCTTTTGTTGCTTAGTCATTTCTTTGTGACCTTATTTGGGGTTTTCTTGGCAAAGATACTGGAGTGGTTAGCCATTTCCTTCTCCAGCTCATTTTAAAGATGAAGAAACTGAGGCAAACAGGGTTAAATAACTTGCCCAGGGTCACACAGCCAGGAAGTGTTTGAGGCTACATTTGAACTCAGGGCTTTCTAATCCCAGGTCAGTTGTTCTATGGACTTTGACACCTAACTGCCCTCTAGGAACAGGAAGGGGGTATAGAAAGGTCTATCTATTCCTAATATCTCTACCACCAGTTTGCTATAGAATCTTCTTTCCCTCTATGTGGCCTGAAATTTTTAGCATTAGTTATTATTTGGGGCTTAATAAAAGTAGGGGATTGTTTCCTGAAGGCCCCTGTTACAGTACATGCACATTACCTAAGAGGCAAGTGAGATCAGAGCATTAGCCCTTTTTCATTAATAAGTTGTCCTTTAAGAACATGCTGGCATAGTTTAGTTTATCAAGTAATTAGCTACTATTGTGGAAGACAAAGATAATATTTAGGAAACAATAGGATACAAGAAAAATTCAGTTTTGATAAGCATAGATTAAGACACTCTGTAATCTTTTTTTTAGGGTGGAAGCTCTTTTGTAATTAAGCAAATTGATGGTATCATACTAAATTTAGGAAACAGTAGCTCTCAAAAAATAAGCAATTCTGTTATTTTGTTTACAAGTTTTCTTAAGTATTTTAATATCACAATATAAAAGTTAGCTATGCCATTAATGCTACCCTATTTTTAGAACACAAGATTTGTGAAATCAATAAAAATTACATTATACTTATATGTGTGTATATGTAAAATGAAAATGGAATAAAGCTAGAGAAAAAACGAAATCATAGAAAATGTCAACAGCTCATAACTGTCAAATCAAACAAAATGTTGATAAAATGATCAGCCAGAAGGCAAAATTGACAGGATTTGGCAGTAACTTGGCTATAGAGGGGTGAGAGAGAATGAAGAGTAGAAAATGCTACCAAGGTTATGAGCCTGTGTGACTGGGAGATGGTATCACCCTCAACAGTGCTATTATTGTCTCTTCCTTGAGCTCTGAGAGAGGGCTGGACTCTAGTGTGACAGGTAGGCCAATTTTAGCAGGCACTGGATATAATAGGATAACTGTAAATTCTAGGCATTTAAGTGAAGCCACTCCTATTTCCTCTGACTCCCTTGACCATACTCCAGCATGCCATTCTCAGAAATACCCTTAAGACCAATGTTGTGCCAGAGCCAGTTCAAACTGGCTTCCAATTTGACATTTTCAATGTGATCATTTACCTCAGAAATTGGTACTATAAATCAAGGCTTGAGTTATTATTTTGATGATTGTCTAGATTTAAGAAAGTGATGGAGAAAAATGTTAAAGCAGATTGAGCTTGAAAGTATGTCATGCTATTATACTACATCCATCCCTCGACCAAAAAAGAGATGGTTGTTAAATATTTACCAGCTCACTTTTGGTGGGCTCTCAAGCATTCTCAGGATTATTTGGGTAGTAAGTGCTTTTCTTCCAGAGTCAGTAATAAGCCAATGCTGAGACCACTTTCAGGGGAGTAGCAGAAACAACCATGGCACCTCAAAGCTTTAGATCTTTGAAGTTAGGAAAGACACAAGAGAGGGATGAGAATTCATTTTTAAAATTAGAGTTTATTTGTGTTTAGTTTTCAACATTCACTTCCATAAGTTTTAAATTTTCTTACCCTCCTCTCTCTCCCCTCACAAGATGGCATGTAATCTGATATAGACTCTACACATACATTCCCATTAAGCATACTTTCACATTAGCCATGTTGTATAGAAGAACCAGAATGAATAGGAGGAGCCAAGAGAAAGAAAACAAAACAAAGCAAAAAACAAAACAAAACAAAAAAGAAAGTAGTTTGCTTTGCTCTGTATTGACACTCCATAATTCTTTCTCTGGATGTGGATGACATTTTCCATCATGAGTCTTTTGGAATTGTTTTAGGTCCTTGCATTGCTGAGAAGGGCTAAGTCTATCAAAGTCAGTCATCACATACCATGCCTGTTACTGTGTACAATGTTCTCCTGGTTCTGTTCACTTCACTCAGCATCAGTTCATATAAGTCTTTCCTGGTTTTTCTGAAGTCTCCCTCTTCATCATTTCTTATAGCACAATAGTATTCTATATACCACAACTTGTTTAGCCATTCCCCAATTGATGGGCATCCCCTCAGTTTCCAGTTCTTGGCCACCACAAAAAGAGCTGCTATAAATAATTTTGTACATGTGGGTCCTTTATAGCTCAAGTGATGGGAATTCTTAAGCCCAGGGTTATGATGTATAGTTCATTGGGCACAGGATCAATATCTTTTCTCTATTTGAAACAAAGACTATCCAGAGAGACTATACAGTCATTTCATTTATATTGCATTTGGAACAAAGGGAGCTGGGTTTGAATCCTGGCACTCATTTATTAGTTATATGACCGTGAGGGAGTTACTTAAACTCTCCAAGACTGAGTTTCTTCATTTATAAAATAAGAATAAGAATATTTGGATAATTTGCCCCTCACAGTGTGCATTTTTGGGGGGATGATAGTGGAGGGTGTAGTACTCTTTAACCTTAAGACAATGATAAGAATTTGAGTTGATGTTATCATCTACCAAGCATACACAGCTCACATTTCTATAGTATGTTGAAGTTTTGAAAAATATTTCATTATAATAACTTTGTGACATATGTTA